>OZ034971.1:30374803-30847303 GCA_964030785.1 Siderastrea siderea
ATGTCTGGTTTTGCTATTGTACGGAAATCAATATCGTAATCTATGTTTTGTACACAAAACAACGTATTTGTGGTCGATGAGCAGTCCCGGGGTGGGGAATTGTCTCTTTTTGCGTGCCCGGGGGTGGGGAATAGACCGCCAAGTAAGAAAAAATTGCAAATCCCCGGGGGTATGCCCGGGGGGGATGGTTACAGGTAGAATTGAACCATGCATAAGAGAATAGTTACTAATGAAAAACTAATGAGGCAATTACTAGAAACTCTTTTACTGATCTTTTATTGCTAGTTTTTATGGTCTATGCAAGTTAATTTGACTCGTTTTAGCTCCTTTTTTTAGCATGTTTTGACTTACCAGTTGCAAAACAGGCTCCCAAGGTTAAATGCTTTTAGCTTCGCAGAACGCTTCGCAGTTGCTGACAATCAATTGTTTTTCTTTAAGTTGTCAGAGAAAGCTTTCAGGGAGTTTCGGTAAACTAAAAAGTTTTTAGTCCTGCTTCTTACTCGTTTTAAATCCCGTCTAAGACATTAACCCGCTATTTTTCATTGTATAAGACTACTGCCGAAAAGAGATTCAAGGCCTTTCAAATTTTAACGCTTGCGCCCGCCCTCGAAAATGACGCGGACGAGTCAGCGCACACAGTTTGTGCTTGTTTACCATTTGCTATATACGTGCCATCAGAGACAGCTCCCGCGAATATTTTGTACAAGTTGAAAGATTTAGTAAACGCCTCGGCAAAGCTCGATTACATGACTCTCTATCTCGATTTCTACTTAAATTTGAGCTGCAAATATGAAGATTGGCCTCGAATTGGGCATCTTATTGCCTGACACTAAACTGAAATTTCACTGACACCACTTTTTTTATTTCTAGTTTAAACGTGTACCTTTTTAATCTCAGTTTTAAACGTGCTTTAATATTATTTTATGCCAATTAATACAGATACAAGTTAACAGTAAGCCAGTAATGCGCCGATCAATTCGAAAGTTCAACATCCCCCCCCCTCCAGGCAACCCCCCGGGCATGTGAACTTTTGAAAATTGGCTTGTTCAAATTCCCTCCACTCGGGGCAAGAAAGCTGTTCAAATGCCCCACCAATCATTACTGAACTACCTCTCCTCAAGACAAATTTCGTCTTCAATCAAACACTTTACACGCCTTTCAGAGAGAGATATGCCGTAATGACACCTTTAAACTTCTTTTAAAGACCCTTTTGAAAGGGTCATTCACTAACAAAGGCGAAATTCTATCTTGTAAATCAGTAATCAAGTCCTCAGCTTCTACAGTCACGTTTTTACAGATCAACTTGGTTTAGAGATGTTTTGAAGGAATAAAGTGCGCTCCCCTTATTTTTGCAGTAAAAACTGCAAATGAGTGGTCGATCAGTGTTAAAAGATTTCCTTCTGAGAGCGGAACTGTCAAGTATGACAAGCATAAAAATGGTTTCTTGATTGAAAATGATTGTGCTTTGGACTGTCGGAAGGACGTTATCATTCAGTGTATCTGGCAGCCGCCACTCGGCCACCTTAGAACTGAACAACACTTAGTGCGAGTTGTCCTTCCCGATTGAGGTTCAATCAGTCCGTGTATGCTGACTTGAACAGGACGACAGCGGGTGCTCAGCGGGATTTTGTTGAACAGATCAACGAATTTTTTTTAGTACCAGGGTTTAGTTCGTAAACGAACTATTCTTTAGCTTGTAAACGCAAGACCGGTTTCGGAACCTCACTGGCTAAGGATCCTTCGTCAGTTGCTAAAGCTCTTTCTAAAGGGCTCTAAGATTATGACTAGATTTTGACATTTTTGCTCTAATAGGCGGTATATTATTACGTCTACTCGTCTGAATAAGGATATAGATTTTAGCCATTTTTGGCCAAAAATGGGGAATTATTTTAGGGACTGGAAGTAAAATGGCCTCTGAAAAATTACATGTTTTGGACGTGATTTAGGGTTCTGAGCACTGAGTCGTTGTATTAGTACAATGTATCCCAACTCAAAAATTTGTTACGTTGACTGGACGGTCCTAAATTGCTTTACATGTCACCACATTACTTTCAGGCTCCATCCTTCAGATACGCCTCAGCCCCAAGGCAACTGAAGAGTACAAGCTGAAAAGATGAAATTACTTCGGCAGATATTATTTCCGGATTCCCTAACTCATCCTGCTGCGATCGCGTCACTTTTGTTCTTCGTTGTGTTGCTTTTCTACTGGCATGGGATGCATGGCTTTGCAGACCTCAAGAAAATGAGCGTTCCGGGACCCAAACGTCTTCCATTTCTTGGAAACGTACTTAACTTGTGGAGGCACGGTGGGCTGCATCTCATGTTGTTCAAAGTAGTACATTGGGCTCGTATGGGTGGTAATGCTGGCTTCTGATTGGTCGAGAGCAAATCAATGACGTCACCGGAACCGGAAGTGCCTGGAACCGGAAGTCACATGTTTTAGAATGGGAAACCGCTGACCAGTGGGAAAAAAGGATCGTGGGCTCATACAACCGGAAGTCACGTGTTTTGGAATGGGAAACCGCTGGCGAGTATGAAAAAGGGATCGTGGGCTCAAGGTGGTTTAAAACCGCTGAGAAAACGCGGGCTCCAAGTCCAAAGTCCAATTTCTGGAACGTGGGTAACCCTTTGGAGTGAAAACAAGAGAAAAAAATGAATAAATCACGTTTATTGTTATAGGTTTGTTTACAATAACTGAGAAAATGGTTTTCCTGAGTGTTCCTTAATGTTCAATAGAGGGTCCCCACCATTGTTTTTGACATCGAGTTATTCTTCGCCATTGGTTGTTGTCACGGATCCATTGTTGTAATTGACGTCGATATGATTGATTTCTGTTCAAAGGTACGGCAAAGGAACTGTAGAATGGGGGTGGTGGTGGTGGCGCCAAATGTTCTCGATCACAGTGATCACAATCGACGATCTTGTTGGGGCTTTCACTGGTATCCATAGGGGTAGGTCTTGAAGGTGCGGGGATCGATGACTCTTTTGTCATAGACCAGCTGGTACCATTTGTGTTGGGGTTGAGTGAGCAAGGTGTAGTTTTTCGGGTTGCGGACAATGTGGTGACTTTTGGTGACTTGGATTTCCCGTGGTTTGGGAAGGGGTTTCTGGATTTCATCTTGGACATTCTGACGCATGACGTTGTAATTTAACTGGGTGTGTCCTTCACTGTTGAGTCGGAAGCCTCTGACCTTGCATTCCACTTTTCCTTTATTCGTAGTATACCCGTAGTTCTTGGGTCCTCCACTGACAAATTCTTGAATGTATTCCTCGTCCTTTAATTCGGATGCGAAGTCCCCTAGATAGGAACCCAATGCAGGTTGGAATTGAGTGGGTGTTTCTTCCAGGTAGATGACGGAGTCAGTGTCAAAGTAGAGGACTCTTTCCCCTAAGCGTTCGAGGGCGTCATACAATTTAAGGCGGGCGTGGCAGGTGGTGAAGCAGGCCACAAAAATGTTGAGGTTGGGTGAGACGCGGATGTCCTCTTTTTGGTTTTGGTAGTGGATCTCCACCATGCTGTTGTTGATGACGGACACGTGACGTACGTCTAAGGCATCGCTATCCAAGAAACGGTGGAAGGCATGAGGATCATCAAAGGCTTGAATTTGGGTCTTGTTGAGGCGTTGTCCAAACTTGCCCCACATGGAGTTCAACATCAGCTTAGCTAGGGTACGCAGGCCCGGGTTCTTCTTGATGTTGTCGTATTCCAACTGAATACCCTCCTTCTCGAAGTACTTCTGGATGTAGTCCTGTTTGGCTTCCTCTGACATGTTGTCCTCAGGCCACCCACTGGCTTCTTGTTTGATTTTAAGCCAGGTGTTGACATAATCGGCGAAGAGGCCCTCACAGGTTTCTTTAAAATGCCAGGCTTCGTAGATGTATTGGACTTGGTACCCCAATTCGATGGCTTTCTTTAGTTCAGGGGTACACCAGGTACTTGTGAGGGCGCGTTGTTCGTTGGTGTGAGGGCAATGATAGGATCTGTCCAAAAGAGGTTTGTCCATTTCTTCTTCCACACAACGGGCACAGAGGGGAAAGAGCAGTTTGTTGTCATGACGGTAAGGCAGCACGGGATGGTACAATTCACGGGGAGGCAGGACTTTGCATTGAATGAGTCCAAAGTACTGAAGCACGTTGGTGTGGCCCGGTTGACAATAGATGGTGGGATGTCCTTTGGGGTAGGTGGACTTCTTGTTGACCCACGGGTACAAGGAGGTGACATCGATGTAGTGAATTTTTTGGCCAGGGGTGATATGATGGTAGAGTTTGATGGCATTGGTACGACCTCCACAGAAAGCATCCCGAGGTTCAAGAGGTTGGATAAAGTTGAGTTCCCGGACGAAGGAGCCGATCTCTGGTTGGGTTTTTAGGAGGTGGTCCCATTGACATCCCCACATTTGAATGACGTTGTACCCTTGTTTGGTAAGCTTTTGGACTTTGTCTTGGGTGGCGTCATAGAGGTCATGCATCGTCAGATCATAGTTGCGGGGATGTTTTTCGTGGCGATGGGGAAAACAGGTTGGGCATCCGTGGGTGAAACAGCCTTGAAATTCGTAGACGGTGTGGGTGTCGGGGCAATAACCATCCACATAGATCTGGGTCCCGGGGATCTTATACTCGCCTTCATTTCGGACATGTTGGATGTACTGTGGGTCTGGATTGGCACTGGTCAGTAGATCGTCGAGGCTGAGATCTTGGAGGGCGCGTTGACGTAGTTGGTGATCGCACCAGGTTAACCATTGAAGGGCTGGGATGGACTGGTTGATGTTATTTCTCCAGCCCTTATGACCGGCGGGTTCGCTGGCAATACTGTTCGGGATCATCCGGTTCATACGTAAATCTCGATTACAAGCGGAGGCAATGGTGACGTGATCGAAGGGATTGAAGCCTGTTAAGTCTTCAAACATGCGTTTGAAAGTCAGACATCCTTGTTTCAAGAGTCGTACATCGGAGCTGCAATAGGCCAACAACTCTTTTTGGAAATGAAACACCACACCCTGGTCGCGTTGTTCTTGATGCCAGGTTTCAAAGGCTTGTCTTCCTTCGAGTGTCATGGCCTCAGGCATGTAGTAATCGCGTGAGGGGAGGATGCCCACGTAGTTTTGATACTCATCATTGGGTACGTTGAACTTGTGGGGGAAGTACCCTTTGCAGAGTTCTGTCAAACCAAAGGTTTTGGGAAACGCGGAGAGGGGCATCTGGAAGAAACTCATCGAATCAATGAACCGGATGCGGTCATGTTTGATCTCTAAGAGTTTACACCCGTTGCGGAGTTGTTGGACGATGCGGTTGTCCCCATAGTATTCTTGGATGATAAAGTACCCATCGTACCCTTGAAAATTATGAGCGATGACATTGACTTGACGGGTATCGTGAAGAGTCAAGGTATCCAACCATTCCAGAAAGTCACGGATACAGGTGGGACCTGGGAAAGGCTTGGGTTCATCGTTGTCTTCGGTTTCGGCCACGACGAGATTGGCAATGTGTTCTTCGTGGGGTTGCATGGCTTCGATATCAAAGAAGACGTGTAAGGGAGGCAGGTCTTCCTCGTCCTCGTCCTCGGAGGCATGGGGTTCCGCGGCGGCACCTCGTTTGGAGCGAGGACCTTTTTGACGGGTCCTCTTTCTCTTCTTTTGGTCTTGAGGTTTGGGGGCTTTTTGTATAAAACAACGGTGATGGTCGGCGTGGACGTACTGGTGACAAGGAGGGCAATCCACGTGGAAACAACGGTGACGTTGAATGCGGGACAAGCCCACATTTTGTTGATAACAGTCAGGGCATCGGTATCGTTGAGAGCACACGGAGGCCTGGAGGTCCGTGGCGGGTTTGCCCGCATGGGTCTTGCTGGAATGGGCTTCGAAACACGCGGGTCCGAAAAAGTCCCGATGACACGACTTGCAACGTTGAGTGGCTTTCAGGTGTCGGGGGTAAGCATGTTGAAAGTCTGGACAATCTTTCTGTCGACAGGCTCCGCACACCTTGGTTTTGGTGCATCGATGCAGTCCCTCGGTGTTGTAGGGTTTCCAACAATCCGCACACACATAACTGGACCCGAAAAATCCCGGCAATTTGGTGATGACATCATAATGGTCTTGGTTGTGCAACAGGATCAGTTGTTTGTCAGAAAGGGGTCCAAACGTCGTGATGTGAAACGATCGCTGTGCATCGACCAACAGGATCTGGTAACCGGTGAGGGAGGGAGCTTGACTGAATTGGGTCAAGGCATCATAGCTGCAAGGACCCAAGGGTACCTTGGCTTCATTCTGGAGGTCCCAAGCGAGGGTTCTTTGCAGTGGGCCCTCTCCCTTCCGAATGGCTGTCTGTTTCGGGTGCTGGTCCACGCGAGCTTTGGCGACCACGAGGGCTCTGGCACAGCAGAGTTCGTCATCGTTGGTGATTGTTATTACCGACCGTTTGTTGGTTGTCAACATGGTCATGGTGGGATGCCCTGGTTTCCCACGACGGGGTCTGCCGGTACCTTGAGGAGCATGATGGACTTGAGTGATGGAGACTTGAAAGGAGTCATCCATTTCAAATTGTTCGTTGCTGTTGAGGGCTTGGGCTAAACGTTGGAACAGAGCTTCCACACGTTCTGTGTCTCGACGCCATTCACCTGCACGTAATCCCCACCCCTGAAAATTATTGTGCAGGCGATCGGATGCTATTGTAAAGTAGAGGCGATCTTGATCGTGGAGGTCGGGGGTGGTGGTTAACACTTGATCGACGGCTCGACGTAATCCATCTTGGAGAGCTTGGGTTATATTTTGGCCTGGAAGCAAGTTCCCCCTTTGACGTAACTGGGTCTTGAAATGACGTTCTTGTACCCCCATGCGATCACTCTTCCGATTCACAAAAGGTTCTAAGTCAAATTGGAAGGTAACTTGCGCAGAGGGATCCAATCCACCCCCACTTTGTTCCCATTGGTTCAAGGCCTCTTCACAAATGTCGTCGTCACTGTCCGCCATGTTTTCGGTGCAAATCAAAGGCCCCATACAGGAATTTGTGTCGTCTTCTGAATCAGAGATGTCCAAACCGAGCATGGACATTATCTCACGTGTAGCGAGGCCGCTTGGCCCCGCCACATTGTCATTGTCCTGAGAGGACATGATCAGATAAAGTCACTGGAGATCGGGGCTCTGTTTTTATAGAGAACCAAAATGTCACGTGGGAGGGGAAGGAGCCAATCACTAAACAGGGTGCCCCCTAGAGAGGGGGTGCCCTAGGGAGGGGTGGGACGGGGTGGGGGGACCCCCCTCCCCCCTCTCTAATGGGGGTCCATGGTGCATCACGGGAACGAATGAGAGACTATAAAACAGATCGATCCTCGGGCTGGAACATTTCAACATGGACTCTCGCCAGGAGAATTTGTTGGAAAGATTCGAAGAGTTCGAGCTCGATTTGGAAGTGGAGGAGATCTTAGAGAAAGTGAAGAGGGAGGTGCTGTTGAAGGACGATCAGTTGGCTGAGTTTGCAGAAACTTTGAAGCAGTTGGAGCCGGAAAAAGTGGAAGCCCAGAGACGTCGAAGAGAACAGGCGGCTCCTTTTCACCCACTGTGCTACCCTCAATTAACGTGTGAGTGGTTTGTGGAGGGGTTGGATTATTGTTGCGATTACTGGCGGTACCAATTCAAACGTCCACGGACACCTCCGCCAGCACCGCCCCCATCGCCCCATGTCCCCAGAAAGAGAGGGCCTCCGCCGCAGCAACCGTCGTCACAGACCCCCCGTGAAGTACCGACCAAACAACGACGACGACGACCTTAACGACTCTGACCCAGACGAGGACTTGAACGACATAGACTATGTTCCTGACTATGACCCGAACGACGACGACGACGAAACGACAGAGTTACTGACGAAAGACGAACGACGACGGAGACGGAACGCCATCAAAAAAGCTAGGTACAATGCCCGCTACCCAGAGAAAGCCCGAGCGAGGAATATTGTGAAAAAAGCCAACTACCGACGCAAGTACCCTGAGAAAGTGCGTGCTGCCAAAAAACGATACCGAGAACAATATCCGGATCGAGTGCAGGAGTCCAAAAGGCGTTATGAGGAGACGCATAAGGAGCAACGGACTGCCACCAAAAAAAAATGGGCCCAAAAGAACCGAGCACGTTGTGCCGAATACGACCGGAAGTATAGAGAGAAACATCGGGAACGTTTGAGAGCCCAAGCGCGTGAATATCGTCAAAAGAATCGTGTACGAATATTGGCGTACAAAAGGATGTACAATAAAAGGGCCAAAGCACGGGCGGCTCGTCGGGCCTATCGTGCTGCGAACCATGAGAAACTGCATGCGCAAAGAAGAGAGTACTACTGGGCGAACCGCGAGAGGTTCTTGGTGCTCGCTAAAAGGTACTACCACAACAAAAGGAAGCAGGTGCCTCGCCCCAAAACGCCAAAAACACTGCGGGTGGTATTGACTAATTGTAGGACGCAACCTTCTCTGGAAACGTATTTGAATGACTTTTGTGCCTCCTTACCTTCTGTAGAGAGACAGAAAACGGAAGAGAAAATCAAAGCATTAGGACCCTTGAAACTGGCCATTCCCTTGGAGGACTTTAAGAAATCGACGCCTAAAATGTCTGAGAACTTTTCTTTTTGTGAATCATTTCTAGATTCTTATACTCTCACGGATATGGATTCGGGGGGTGTGCAAGTCATGGGCCCCCCTGACTTGGGACCCCCTGACTTGGGCCCCCCTGACTTGGACCCCTCTGACTTGGAGGACTTTTCGTCTTTGTTGCAGAACATAACGCCTGACGAGTGGGCCGAGTTACTGAAGGATGTGGAGGACTCTTGTTCCTTTGATCTGGAGGCATTGGTGCCCCCCGAAGACCTCGTTCATGACATGTCACCCGACGAGGGTGTTGATTTGATGTTTGATTTAGTGACTTGAACATTTCGTCTCAGTATTTGGCAGAACAATGAACTTGACAACTCATGAACCAATGAGACAAGTGACATTGTTTTTTATTTTATCTGGATTAATGTTGTCTACACCACAATGGGTTTTGTCTCGCAAATCCTGTTTGAGACTCAACACGAACTACAGAAGACTACCGAACTGCCGAATAACAATGTGACATTTTCATTGTTTATTGACTCAACATGTTATTAAATGTTTACAATTTTAAACGTTTCTTGGCTTGCATGATTTTCTTGACCACCCGTTCGGTCTTGTTTTTCTTGCCGGGTAATCGATCAATGGCTTGGATCATCTTGGTATCGGCTTTCCATTTATCTTGCAAATTCTTGGCACGACTGTAATCAATGTCGTGTTGCTTAGCAATCTGGTCCAAGCGATTGATGCCGGGATCCCCCCGTTTCAGACGTTTAGCCAAATGGGTGCCAGGTCCCATGTACTGATAACCGGGCCAATGAAATTCCTTCCCCGTTTTTGCAATCCATTTTTGGACATCCAAGGCCCCTCCTCGTTGGGGGCGTTTCCGTTTAATACCCCTTCTCCTCTTGGTGGGCATGTTTTATTCACTGTCGTACTGCAAACGTCTCCGTCGGGGCTGTTTGGGTTTGGTCCAATCTTCCCAACCGGGTAAGGGTTTTAATCGTTGCACTTCCCGGGAGACGCCTTTGCCTTTGCCTTTGCCTTTGCCTTTGCCTTTACCTTTACCACTCTCGGCTAACTTTTTTTCCAAGGCCTTGCGCTGTTCTCGAATGACTTGTAAACGCGTCCGGGTATCCCCTCGACTGGTAGAAGGTATCTCTTCTCCTCGACTGGTAGAAGGTCTCTGTTCTCTCGCGCCTTCCCTGGTAGCAGGGGTAATGGTGGGTTTGGGAGCCGACGGACCTCCTTTTATCATGCGCTTCAACCATTGTTCGACGGGTCCCGTTACCAAATCCCCGGCTTCTTCTTCTTCTTCGCCTGGTGGACCACCCGGGGCACCCGGGGCACCAACCCCCACCCCGCCAGGAAATTGACGAATGCGTTTGGTTAACTTGATTAATTCTTGACTCAACGGTTTGGTTTGAGCATTGACCAGGGCGGGAGGTAATTGGGGGTTGGCTAATAACACATGTTTTTTGGCGGCGAGCGTTGCGGCTTTGTTCAACAAGGCATTTTCGGTGAGTTCTCCTTTGTAATATTGAATGAGTTGTTCCAAGTCCTTTTGGGGAATCATGTACACTTCGTCCATGATCGTTGACTACAGTCGGGGCAAAGTTCCCCGTCTTCCTGGTCACGGCAACTCTTACAAAGACGGGCCCTCAAGATGTGTTGGTACTCTCGATACAACAGGTGATATTTATGCTTCCAATAATGACACTCGTCTTTCCACTTGTCGGTGGCCCGATTGGCCTCTTGTAACAGAGCCATCCACGTAGGGAGGGTTAACGAACACATTGACATAGCACCTCGTGAAGTCCTTGAAACAACCCGCTTCCTTTTTGTCGGACTAACCACTGACGACGTTTTTTGACGGAATGTCGACGACGTCCCAAATCACGTAGTACCTTTTTATAGGGTTGAAGTTTAGCCAGCATGGGTGGGGTGACGGGAATCTTGTTTTTTAAAAAGTTCAACACCAGTTCACTCACAGCATTGATTTGATCGGCATTGGCATGTTGTAACAACTCTTGACGTTTGGAACCATTGGCTTCTTGTAACATGGACCGTAAAAACGGTAATTGACGTCGAAGACGTTGCATCCTTTATCGATGACGACGACGATACCGTTGATTGGCTTTTTGAATCGTGCGTTTTATACGTTTATCCGTTTCCAAGGCCGCGGCTTTCCCCAATCCTACCATGGCGGGGACCAATAGATTTAAAAAACCGCCTCGTTGACGACGGCGTCGTCTTCTCCTCCTCACCATGGTCGACCCGTCAATAGACGTTGAAGGGCTTTGTCTTGTTTGATGGCATCCCGCGTCTCTTTATAGCCTTGACGGGTATTGCGTTTGAAATCTTGCCACCAACCCCCACCTCGTTGTCGTCGGTAATGTTGTACATTATCGGTAATGCCTTTCAAGGCTTGACCCCCTAATTTGCCTAAAGCCAGTCCAAACCCAGGGGCGGGACCTGATAGAAACATACTCATGCCATGGGCAATTTTATCCACCAAACGGGGTTTGCGACGCATTAAAGCCCCTCCTCGTTGTTTCCTTTTTCTGCGTCGTCGTCGTCGTTGGACGGCCATGGTTCTAAGAGTGTGGGACTAGGAGGGAGCGGCTTTTTATGGATCCAATAGCCTTTGGGTCTCAAGGGACGAGGACATCCATCTACATAGCATAGGGCTTCCAAGGGTTGGTACACAAAATGACGGTGGTAATCTTGGAGACATCGTTTGGGTAACGGAGGGGTGAAATCCACAATGGTATCATCCAAGGTTTGCATCTTGATTAAAAATCGTTCCAGATCCTCCAAGGGAATACCCCGCACATGGGTTTTCAATTCGGTCAAGGCTTTGGCATAGGTGGTAAACGCAAACCGACTCATGGTCACTTTAAATCGGTATTGTTTAAAATCATTCCATCCTTTGACCACGGTGCCCACGGCCGCCAAACAGGCTACCAATGTACTGTTTTCCAAAAGGGGCCCGGCAATCATACCAGCGGCCATCAGAAGTAAGGCCATACCATTGAACAAGGCATTGATACACCTGTAATGATTCAACATTTTTCGATAACACCACCATTGTTGATGATAAAAAGCATACAAGGAATCCATCCGTTGTAATAATTCCGGGGGGAAGGGAAGACCATGCTGTTTCGATCCATTCAATAACGACACGACGGTTTTCATCTTTACGGCGAAACACGGGACGACGAGGTTTGTACGCTCGGTGCTCCTCCCTGTTTATAACTGGTCACAATGCTATTGGTCATGGTGACATTAGCAATTTCACGTCCTTGGGCCAACTGTTCTTGATCTTGTAACAGCATACGTAAACGTCGTTGTAAATCCGCTTGACGCAAGGTACGAGGCTGTCTGCCAGAACTCCCAGACGTCCAAGATCCACGAGGGGTGGCTGGATTGGAGGCAGGTGTCAAAGGTGTACCGGGAAAAAGTCGTCGTCGTCGCCCACGTCGGCCACCACGTCCTCCACCACCACGACGGCCACCACCACCACCACCACCACCACCTCCTCCACCTCCTCCACCACCAGCACCTCCTCCACCACCAGCACCTCCACCACCACCACCACCAGCACCAGCACCAGCACCACCACCACCACCACCACCAGCTCCACCTGCTCCACCTGCTCCAGCACCACCAGCACCACCACCACCACCACCACCACGTCCACCACCTCTAGTCCTAGGACCACGACGTCCCCCACGTCCATTACCCCCTGCACCCGCTGCTGTCCGGGCACCCGCTACAGTTCTTCTTCGAGGATCGGGCGACACGCGTGCGCTTCCCCAAGTAAGGGGACTGTCCGGGGAAGACGGTGGGGTGGTGTGTATGCTACGGTAGGATTGACTTCCTGGACTTCCTACCCCGGCTGGGGAAGAGGCCTGTGCAGGGGGTGCACCATCCAGATCGGGCCAGGTGGCCACTGTCCTGGGGGAGGGGAGACTTCTCAAAAACTCACTGAGGACCTCGGGGTGCATTTCCTCCAGGGCCACGTCCACAAGGCCTTCGTCTCCTGTGAAATACAGTTGTTGCAGGGTCCCTGGGGACATTTGATTGCCGCTGGATGCCCCCACCCCCGCAGGGGACACGGTATCGTACGATTGCGGAGGTTGACGGTCATCATCGACCATGGTTGCTTTCTCTTTTTTTCCTGTTCCAAGGGGCTCCCTTTATAGTCGTTTTTGATAGGTGCGAGTCCATCCTTCGTCTTTTAACAAGTGACTCAATACACGTTGTTGATCGGAAGAGGCGGGATGTAAATCCAAGACCAAATACCCATACGGTCGTGTGGTGGCTTGATGAAACGTCTCCAACGTGTCTTTCCAAGTGGTCGGAAACGATTGAAGCATGACATTGCGTACCCCTAATTGATCTCGGGGGTTCTTGAACGCCACAATGTAATGGGCATTGCGGGATATACTTTTCGCATAGCGACCCACGGGAAACATGTCTTGGCACAAGTATAGGACGGTCACCCCTTGATGATGTGAATGTTTGGTGAATAAATCCAACACGCGTTTATCATGACTCCCTTCATCCATTAAATCATCCAAGACGAGGACCCCATGTCCTTGAGGAAACCATTGCACTAAGGCCTCATGATCGGGAATCCCTTCGTGAAACACCACTCCTTGATCTTGCATGCCTTGAAATCGATCTTGCCAGGCCCCATAACAATAATGCACTTGGGTTGGTGGGGTGTCAAACAACTCCGGGTTGTCTACCAAGAGTTTTTCCGTAAAGACGGTTTTACCACATCCCGAAGGTCCCACCACCAAGATAGAGGAAGGCGTATGAAAACGAAACGGTTTCCCCGTTTGCATGATGATGACGAACTACCCCTTAGAAAAAAAAAGGCACCTTTTTATTGGAATCGGTGGGACTCGAACCCACGCACAATCCCCCTACACCTATTTTTTTCGGGGGATCCAAAGGCTCTACCCACTGAGCTACGACTCCGACACCACTTTTTTCCAACAAATTTTATTTAATGATTACATTGATGATACAGATGACAACAGAGTTGATACCATCTGGCTTCTTGACCTACAATCAATTGTTGAAGGCGTTGACCGGCTTGATGGTCATTACTAACATAATCATGATCCGAAAACTCATTTAAAAACTCTTGCAAGGTCCGTCCACGGGCTTTGGCTTTCAAGTACAACAAGGCGTAATCACCACAACTCTTGCTTGTAATGGCTTGGAGGGACTTGCCATTGGTCACTACATACTTCCAATGGTAGACAATCCAATCTCGTAACGGGGTAGCTTGCACGTACGTGTCCATGGGCAAAGCATAACTGTCCAGGACTTCACACACCTTTCCATCGGTCCACACCGCTAACCAATGTTGTCCCGGTTGATCGTGTGGGTCGGTATTCACAATGTACCCTTGGGGTTGGGTCTTGACAGGACTCTTGGGTAAACGATCACAGGCCACCGTCCCGTAAAAGACAGGGTTCAATTGGGGGTCGTCTCGGGCTAAATAATCCAACTGTACATTATTCAAGGCCACATGTTCCATTTTTAGTGCTGGTAAATGTTATACAACACGGCTCCGTTCCTGTCAATCTCCAGCAAATTCTCAAATTCTCCATACACGAGTACGGTTATATTGACACCGGGGGCAGCTCCAAATTCCAAGACCAGTTGTAAATCTCCCGTTTGCTTGGGGTTGAGGTTTTGACTGTCAGCACATCCATTGGCCACATTGTCAAACATGTACAAGGTACAATTTTTCCTGTGGCCCCAATCCAGCAGTTCTACCATATTGCCTTTCTTTTTACACCAGGCACCACTGGCTTGCAGAAAACGGAAGTAGCCTAGATTATCTCGGGTGCCATTGTTGTGCACTAACTGGAGGGTTTCATAAGGGTACTCTTCTCCTTTGACAATCTGTCGAATGGAGGTCAGACCAAATTTCTGGAAACAGAAAGGATCTCGGGTCACATCTCCATTGAAGGCGCGGCTGTCCAGTAACCCCACAATCAATCGGTCAGGTATTCTGTTTTGAAACAGGTTGGGGATATCAAAGCGGACCAGGTTGTTTTGCATGCTGAAGGTCCGGATTTCACTGCGGACGGTCGGGTAAGCCGCCACTTCTCCTTCATTGTGTCTTTTGCTAGATATACTCTGGTAGATGGCGTCATTCAAACGCAGTTGACAGAGATGAAACCGTAGTTTCACATCCCCTTCCATCAATCGGCCAGCTAGAGCCACTCCATTCAAAAACAGGCTGGGGCCGTTGAAATGAAATTTCATCTTGATTTCGATGCCTGGCACCAACAGTTTGCCAGTGTGAAAGACTTCCAAGTGCGGGGTAAACACTAGACTGTGGGTGGCACCTGCAGCATACTTGGCGGTTTCGGCTACCATGGCGTTAAAGGCCCCTTTGTGATGGGCAGGCAGATCTTGCCAATGTTGATGGTTTCCTGCTTTGTCTGTGTTGGTGGCGGTCCATTGGGGTGGGAAATCCACTTGATTGAACCATCCTTGGGGTCCTAACACGGTCTTGCCATCTTCTCGGTCATAATTCAGCAAGGTTTCTAGGTAAGCTTTGTAATGATAGGTGTCGGATTGTGGACTGATCAACGTGCCATTCAACTGCAAGTCAATTTGTTTGATGATGGAATGGGCCAAATTATTGACGGGCCACAATTTCTCCGCGGCCACCAAGTTCCCGTTATCGTCCTTTTTCAAACTCAATTCCATGGTAAAGTAACTGCGTCCCAAATCCACAAAATCGTCCAACCCTGGAATGATGAATTCCATGGGATTGACACCCGTGGTGGTGGGTTGAATGGTGACCATGCGATAGGCATTGATGCTAATGTCGGTCGGTGGCACCTTGAAAATCCGTAAGGCAGGGTTGACGGTCCCTTCGGAACGCTCGTGAGCCGGGGCGGTTTGTGTACTCACGTCAGGCATGTTTAACGTCGTCGAGTGGTACCCCGTCGTCGTCGTGAGGGGTTTTTATAGCGTCGTCGTCGTCGTGCTAAACGTTGTCTCAAATCAAACCCGGGGACTCTCATCACCTCGGGACTTAACCATCCACCACGTTGTCGTCGCATGAGTTTCCAAAACGGATACAGTCCACCCCATTGAGACAACCCTCGATTACTACGAATCCGTCGAGGTCGTGAATGCACGGGTTCCATGTTCACACTCCCAAAATATCACGTGCACGTTTGGTTTGTTTGGGAAATAAGGCAGTGGCTACACGCACGGCGTCTTTCACGTTCTTATGACTCAACGCTTTCTTGGCTTGTTTGGTGATTTCCTTTTTAAGGACGTCTTCGGCTTTGCGTTTGATACCTCGTGTCAAACCCGTTTCCAAGCCTCTCTTGATATTACTAGGCAATTTTAAAGGATTTCGCGTCCTTATAAGACCTTGCAACCCCCCACGCATCAGATCCGTCATCACTCCTTTGCCTTGTTGATCATACCACTCGTCGGTTCGAAATCGTGTCAAACTTCCCCCACGCATGGTGCCTTCTTCACCAGGGATAAACGTTTTGTTTGGGCTTCATGGGACTCCCCTTTTTATACCGTCATCATTGTCGTCGTTTTTTCCGAAAAGCGGCTTCCAACCCTTTTTTAGCCCCGTAACTCGCGGCACCACTTGCGGCACCCAACGCCACAGCTTTCCCTCCAGCGATCAAGGCTGGAATGAGGGCCGCCAGGGGCAAGAGACCCCCTCGTTGCCTTCTTCGTCTCCTTCGACGCACTCTTGTCTTGGGCATCTTTGTTTGTTTTTCACAACCCTTGTTTTCTTTTTATACTCACATGACGTTGCACGTAAACGATTCCCCCGCCCACCGTTTGCGTTTCCCACTTCGCATTTCTTCCATACGTTTCTTCGTTGATCTTAGGTAATTCTTTTTGGCTACCTTTTCTACCCCTTTGGTGATGGACCAAGCGGCCTTAGGAATCCCGGCAATCACCGCGTTGACCCCTTCCCCCGCTTGTGGACGCTGTGGTCGGCGTCGTCGTCGTCGTCGTCGTCGTTTCGGAGGCATGATTGATTTGGGTTCCCTTCTCGTCTCTCTTTTTTATGTCTTTTTGAAGTGTAAAGTGACAATGGTATGACCTTCACCAAACTTGACCATGTCTCCTCCTCTACCAATGGTTTCAGCCACTTGAACGTGAATCATTTCCACCACCTCGTTACGAAGAGACATGTATTGAATGTGCAACGGTTCAAAATACAGGTTGCCGCGTGCTTCACGCTTGTACTGGATTTCACGTAACAAATCAGTCACGCGATTGCCCACCACCGTGCTGCCTGCCACGTCGGAGTACACGTGCAACGATCGTGTGGGTTCACCCACCACGGAACGAAACGCCACATTCAAGTTGGTGAAACGCCACCCACAACTCATACTCAATTGTAAATAATCCGGTAAAATAGAACGCACCGTCCAAAAGACCGCGTTCCCCTGACCGTCGGTGACATCGTTCCAATCATTGTCAGCGGGTTTTGTCATGTTGGGGATTTGATCCCCCATGAATTCTTGTTGTAAGTTGGGTCCCAAAATCAACCCACTGTCAATTTTACGTAACCATCCCATCTTGAGCGCTAACTTGGTGTAGATGGTCAGGGCTGGCGTGTCGGTGCCGCAATGGCAGATATTGGTGTTGTCGATGAGCAGATCCTCGCCTTCCCACTTGAACTTGACGTAGGTGTGTTTGCCTTGATCATTGGTAAACCGACCACCTCGAACGGCCGTTTCCATACGTTGTTGTTCCAAGTGAGCAATGATGGCTTTCATGAAACTCACGCCATCCACCACCCAATCCAAATCTTTCACGTCATTGATGATGCTTCGCGCGGTGTCTACTCGCGAGGTCATTTCCCCGTCTTTTGCACCCGGTTTGGGATAAGTTTGGGCCCAGGACACCCCCATGACGTACCCATTTTTCTTCACCAACTCATACAAATTGACGCGCGCATCCGGTAAGGAAATGGCACTCAACCCCACTTGCCAACCACCTCCCGTGAGCTGTAACGGTTGAGGTAAACGAATCTTGAAGGAATTAGGTTGGTTGTTGGGAAATTCACGTCGGTTGGCATGACTGGGTAACGTCACGTAGAACGACATGTTGTCTTTGTTCTTCACACCACCACTTCCCTTTTAAAGTGGAGGGTCAGGAGGGCATGGCCTTCACCAAATTTCACCAGATCCCCATTAGTTTCGGCCATCTGGGTTTCGACGATTTCCACCACTTCGTTGCGTACTGGGATATATTGAATATGTCGAGGTTCAAAGTGGGTGGTGTTTTGAGGCTGGTACTTGATTTCTCTTAAGAGATCGGTGATGCGGCCCCCTACCATGCTGCTGGTGCCTACATCACAATACACGTGCAAAGGACGCGTGGAGGGAAATTCCAACGAGGGACGAAAGGTCTGGTTCACATTCACAAACCGCCAATTACACGTCATACTCAATTTCAGATAATCCCCCTCCACTTTCCAAAAGATGGGGTTGTTGGCGGCATCGCGGATATCGGTCGGGGTGGGAATGGAGTCCGAATGAAATTCTTGCAAGAGATTCGGACCCAATCGATACTGGCCGGGGGACACTTGTTCAATCCATCCCATTCTCAGCGCCAAGGATCTGCCCCATGACACGTGTGCTACTTGTCGTGTGTAATCCACATTGGTCGTATTCAACAACAAATCCCCTTCGGAGGTCCATTCAAAGGTCGGGTATAATTTGACGCCATTGTCCTCGGCCCATTTGTTTTTGGGTTCGGTTTGTTTGGCACGGGCTTGCACGTAACGGTACACCAGTTGATGAAAAAAGTGCGATCCGGTCGACGAGGCCAATTCCTTTCTCATATCTCGCCCGTAGACAGTGAGTTCGCGACGTTGATGCCACCATCGATCGTTGCCTTGATCGTCTTGGGCATACACCCGTTCGTGCCATCGTACGTACAACAGAGGATGGGAATCACCCACGCCTCCTTCTTCCGCTATCACGGGAATGGTGGGTAAGGATAAACTCACCATACCCACCATCCATCCTCGTCCCACAAATCGGATGGGTTTAGGCAATCGGTTTCTGAAATGATGACTCTTGTTCCCAGGAAACTCTTTGGTACTCGCATGACTCATCAACGTCACGTAAAACGAAGAGTTGGGCACCAACGTCATTGTTTTAGCGGCGTCGTCGTCGTTTGCGGGGTCGAAGGGATGTGACGTCTCCACGAGCAATCCAACTATTGTACTTGTCGGGCCACCCTTTCCACTTGACCAACCAACGACCTTTTTGTCGCTTAAGTACCTTCTCAATCCGAAACACCTCGGACACATGGACTTTTTGTAAATCCTCTTCATAAAACGTACCTTGGACGGGGGTCTCATCCCATTCGCGAATCTTATACGTGGGGACAGGGCCAGGGATCACACGATGCACCACAAACACTTCTTCGGTCCAACCGGGTAAATACCCTTTTTCAAAGGTACGATGAATCGTATTGAGACGGACATGATCCCCCACCTTCAATTGGGGTTTTTTGTAGCCTTTCAATCGTTTGGCATACAATCGTTTCCACACGGCTTCTTCGTTGTCCCACGTCACGTTTTCGGGGGGCATACCAATACTTCGATGACGGGTGGCATTATACCCCTGCACCAACTCGGGTAAGACATCGTCAAATTTCAACGTGTTGGCCGCGGTCAAATAACGGTACAACCGTTCTTTCAAGGTGCGGTTAAATCGTTCCACCACACTGGCTTTGGCATCCCCTTCGGTCGAAAAATGTTGAATGTCTTGCTCGTCGACCCATCGTTGAAAGGTCCGATTATAAAATTCTTTCCCTCGATCCGTTTGCAATCGATTCGGGTGACGTCCTCCTTGTCTCACAATCTTCTCAAAGGCTTTCACGAGGGCCACGCCGGTTTTGGTTTTCAACGGTTCGACCCACGCGTACTTGGACAAGACATCCACGACGGTCAACAAGTAGCGTATACCCCGATTATGTTTGGCCAAACGTTGCACTTCCACTAAATCCGCGGCCCATTGATCATCCAAGCCCCCTACGATCACGGGTAAGGTAGCAAAACGACGACGTCGTGGTTTATGCAAGGTGTAACCCACATCCTGTTCCAACACCCGTTGGGCTTTTTTCAAAGGGAGACCCTGGGCTTTAGCAAATCGTTGCACCCCACCTAAACTCCCCGGGGCACGAGGATCATGGTAACGCTTTAACCATTGTTGCGAGACATTGGCCTTCTTCTTCTTCGTTGACGACACAGGGCGTTTGGTTTTCTTTAACCATGAGGACGACGAACTCCAGCGTTGGGTTCTCTTTCGAGGGGCCATACTTTTTGGCATTCACCCCATAAGGTCGATATGGTGGGGACCGTGTGGGGATGCGCCTTTTGAATGATTCGATACCATCGCCATGCCTCTGGGTGAGCTTTTAACCATAAGACAAACACCACCCATCGATATAGGTTGCAGTCCACATGGGTTTCTTCAAAGAGGTGGAGAGGATGCGTGTCCTCGGGACAAGGGGGTATGGGGATTTGAGACCCGGGTTGGTGATCATATAAGACTTGACAAAGGGTTTGATGACATTGCCATTGCCCCAGGGACAAGACAGACTCCCACGCATCACAGACAGACTCCATGGTGACATTGATAAAAAATTTTATTCGTTCTCTCATTTAAAAGAGACCTAGACGGCCACAGCTGATGGTCTCTAGACCTTTCTGCCAGTTCTCAACACTGTCACTGTACTTGGGGGGTGGTGGAGCTGGGGCCACCATCATTTCGTGACGGTTCTTGAGCTCTTGAATTTCTCGTAACAATTGTTTCTCATACTCTGTCAGGGGCCGTTCTCGTTCCACGTCCTCTTTCCTTCTGACTGGAGGACCAGGGATGTCTACTCCACGTTTGGGATATCCTTGAGCATCACGGGTGGGTGGTTCAGCTTGTTGATCGGCTTTTTTGGGAGGGTTGTCATGAAACCAACTCCAGTACTTGGGACCCAAGGGTTGATCGGCCCATCGGAAGAAGCCACACGTTTTCTTGGAACAAGTCAGAAACAAGCGATCGGGGTTCTGGGTCGAATGACTCTGTTGTAGCGTGGCGGGTTCACGGCAAAAGCATTGTAAACCACCCCACATGTCCAACACTTCTACATGAGGTTGACTATACACGGCTTTCATATACTCCAGAACTTGATCTTGTCCACAAAACAGCAAACACGGTTGCATGGGACATTTCACATACTTCCATCCCTTTTGAGATTCTCGGGCCTCCAAACGCACCTCATGGCAAGGGCATACCATAGTGTCCACCGAACTGGGAGGAGGATCTTCGACATACGTCACCATGTATTCAGATGGGGACACCATATCATTCAATTCTTTCATCATATCTTCCACCGCAGCTCGAGTGTCTTCCACGACCTCGCATACCACAGGATCACAGTCCACGGGCGTCATATGTTGAATGGCCTTCTTCTTCTTTTTCCCCTCTGGGGGATGGGTTGATTTTCTCTTCCGATCGGTGGACATCGTACTCAAGGTTGATTTCACCCCTACCGACCATGCCTTTTTATACCTTAGACCCTTGACTGTCATTGGTCAGCTTATTCAATCCAAATAAGGACTTGTTATCTTCCCATTGGTCAGCTTGTTCAATCCAACTAAGGTCCTCTTGTCTTCCCATTGGTCCGTTGTCCCTATTTAAGACGGTCCCTTGGTCACTAGATCTTCATTCTCAAAAGCCATGCCCCCCAACATCAACATGATCGGAGAACAAGATCTCGGTGCCTTGGAACTGCAAGTGGGTCATGGCCATGTGGTCTACACAGGGGGAGCCAAAGGTACGGATGCCCTCGTGGAAGAACATGCCAAACACTTTGGAATGCAGCTAGAAGTCCTGGTCCCCCCGAACCATCCTCGAGCCACTTTCATCACCCCTTCTACCGTGGAAGTCCTGATGCTGGCCAACCCCCATCTTCACCAGGCGGCTGAGAAACTAGGCAAACAGATGCCCAGTCATTTTTACACCTTGCAATTGCTGCAACGTAATTATCAATTGGCCAAAAAAGCCCATACCATCTATGCCTTTGGCATCTTGGAACCGGATCATAAACGCGTGAAAGGAGGCACTGGTTGGACTGTGCAATTGGCTATGGATCAAGGCAAACCCGTCTACCTGTTTGACATCCCCAGTCAATCATGGTACCGCTCGGACCATTACTACCAAGTCAATGAGAATGCCGCCACCCTGGTGACTGGCAGTCAATTTGTCCCTTGGGGACCTAAAAAGCCCACCCTTCATCAAAGCAGTGCTATTGTGGGATCCCGGGATGTGGACGAGAAAACCCGAGCCGAAATTCAAGCCTTATTCAACCGCACGTTCTGTCTACCCGAGAACATTGATCAATTACGTATGGAACTGGAAGACTTTCATTTGTAATTGTACATAGCCATTTTTTTTTTTAATTTTTATTTTTTATTATTTTTTATTATTTTTTTTCCAATTGTACATAGTCATTTTTAGTTTTTCAATTTCTTAGTTTTTTATTTTTCCAATTGTACATAGCTTTCTTTTAGTTTTTTTATTTTTTCAAATTGTAGATAGCTTTTTCCAATTGTACATAGGAGCACCCCACCCCGCGTGGCAAAGAATACAAACCACCCTTTGTAAAAAACATCAACTCTTTTAATTAAAAAATAAAACTGACATCACTGAGTTTGCACGTGGATCATAAATAAATGTCTCTTGACTCACAGTAGCCTTGACTCACAATAATCTCAACAGGAATAAAAAAATGTTCAAGTCTATTTACAGTTCTAACACTCTCCGCACTTGGTTCAGCCTCACTTCCCTCTGCCTCCTCTCCCGCTCCTCCTCCCGCCGCTGCTCTCGCTCCCTCTCCATGTCCCCGAAATACACCCGGATCCTTTGCCATGCGTGGCCCCCATGAACACTTGGTAAATAAAGTTCCAAGTCGTTATCGACCTCTTTAAAATGGTCGAGGGACATCGGCCACCGACATTCAAACCGCGACCGAATGCGGTGCTGGTCCACCCACGGAATGATTTTGTTCAACAGGACTCGCAACAACGCTTGAATGATCTCCGGATGGGGTCGTCCCTCTCGCTCCCCATTTTCCGTCCTGACCATGCACAGCAAAAACAGTTCAAAAAAAGCACCCACGCGCTGACGGGTCAGAGGGCGCCAGGTTTCCTCTCGTCTTTCCCGCATCACTCTGCTCTGGCGTTCCACTCCCGTCCTCTCGGGTCGTACCCTCCTCCTTAAGCTCTCCTCACCCCCCACGTTCATCTGACTGGCAAGGGAGCCCAAAGGATTTCTCGTTTCCGACATTTTTTGCACCCACCAACTGACATAAGTCGCTCAGGACCGGCTCAAAGCTAAGAGTGACGCCCTGTGGCCTCGCTTGACTTATATACCCTGATTCGCGCAATGCACCATGGTCTATCTAAGGAGGGGGGAGGGGGGTCCCACCACCTCTTCCCCTCCCACAGCATGATGGGTCTTTCTCTCATTGGTCCCTTCCCTCCCACGTGACCCTTTTGTTTCTCTATAAAAACCCCCGTCTCATTTCACACTTCAACTCATGGATGATCCAGAAACCCAACAAGTGATGGCTCAACCCAAACCATGTGTGATCTGTTTGACGCCTGTCACCGATAATACCAAGTTGAGCTGCTGTGGTCAACCTTGTCATACCCCCTGTGCCAAGGACTATCTCAAGAAACGTGACTACGCGTCCTCCTGTCCTAGCTGCCTCCGAAACGCTCACCGGGGGTCTCTTTCCACCGATCCTCCATCCAACCCCTGTGTATTCTGTGCGATACAAGTCTACTATTCTGCCAAGTTGAGGTGCTGTGATAAACCTTGTCACCCCTCCTGTGCCATGGAATGCAACACACCCAACCCAAATCCGTCTCACAACCCCCATTGCCCAAACTGTCAACACGCTGTTCCTCTTTCCGTCATGGAGACTCCCCCTAGACGATATAGCCGCGACCTTGAGTTTAGGGAGGAAGTTAGCAAAGTTCACTGGCCTGGTGGTAATTGGTGGTCTGGTACTCTTTATGAAAACGAGAACACCACCACGAGCGGATACTGGGGACTACTTCCAGATCCAGTTGATCCTGACCACAAAACCCTGCACTATCTGGGAAAGAACCAAAGTGACGTCATTCCCCGCATGAAGAGCATTATGAGTCTTCCCTACACTATCTGGAAAAACCTTGCTCACTCAACCCCAACACAAATGGTAACGCTTGGTTTACGACAAAAGAGTCATTGATCCCCGCACCTTCAACACCTACCCCTATGGATACCAGTGAAAGCCCCAACAAGATCGTCGATTGTGATGAACATTAAGGAACACTTATCAAAGAGGAACTCAAAGGAAACCATTTTTCTCCGTTCTTGTAAAACCTATAACAATAAACGTGATTTATTCATTTTTTTCTCTTGTTTTCACTCCAAAGGGTTACCCACGTTCCAGAAATTGGACTTTGGACTTGGAGCCCGCGTTTTCTTAGCGGTTTTAACCCACCTTGAGCCCACGATCCCTTTTTCATACTCGCCAGCGGTTTCCCATTCCAAAACACGTGACTTCCGGTTGTATGAGCCCACGATCCTTTTTTCCCACTGGTCAGCGGTTTCCCATTCTAAAACATGTGACTTCCGGTTCCAGGCACTTCCGGTTCCGGTGACGTCATTGATTTGCTCTCGACCAATCAGAAGCCAGCATTACCACCCATACGAGCCCAATGTACTACTGTTCAACTGTCCTAAAAAGTACGGCAAGGTGTTTGCCATATCTCTAGGCGGTAAACTATCGCTCGTCGTGGCTGATCCGGAGTTGGTGAGACAGATCGTGATTAACGATTTCCAAAAATTTCGCAATCGACTAACTTTCGAAAAGCTGAAGTCCCCACTGGATAAAAACATCCTGGACGCAAAGGACGATACTTGGAAGAGGATCCGAAACACGTTGACGCCGACCTTCAGCGCGGCCAAGATGAAATTGATGGTGCCGCTGCTCGAGAAGTCGTGCGATACGCTTGTGGAAAAGCTCGGGAAAACTGCTGATTCAGGTAATTATCCCACTAGTCATTGAATTATATATTACCTACTTGATTAAGCACCATAAGAGAGTACCACTAAGAAGCTTTTGCCTGAATGCTTGAGTTCAAGATTTCATTTGAAGGCAACCACCTTGTTCTGATCAATATCTATCATTTGTATTTGAATGATTATACTTTATGGCATTATCCAGTCTCAGAAAGTACTTTGCATACCGTTATAAATAGTACCACAAGTACAAACTCTTATGAAGACGTTCTTTGCGCGAAAAACGTCTGCTTTGGAGGCTGACGAATTGGTACCTTAATAGCAGCTTTCATTGTTATGGTCCTATATTCTTTCACAGATCAAAGTGTGGACATGCTGGACTACTTCAGCAAGCTCACACTCGAAGTGATTTTATCCACGGCTTTTGGTGTGGACGCAAAAGTTCAAATGGGAGAAAACAACGAAGTGGCAGAGGAAGCGCAGAAAGTGTTTCGTGTTCCACCCATAGTCCGCGTAATAGAAGCCCTGCCATTAGGTTTTTTACTCACTGGAGTTTTGGCAGCTCTAAGCGAAAATCAAGATTATTTTCCAAAAATTGCCAAACAGATCATCAAAAGCCGTCGCCAGCACGGGCTCACGGGACAGAAGGACCTGCTAAAACTCATGATGAACGCACACGAGCAGACCACGATTGAGGGGGTCAGCAGACTTACTGACGAAAAGATTGTAGCCCAATCAGTGATCTTCTTATTGGCAGGATTTGACACGTCAAGCAACACTTTGGCTTTTACTTTGTACCATTTGGTTTTGAATCCGTATGTTCAGGACAAGCTAAGGTCAGAGATCAAAGAAGCCATAGAATCCAACTCTAACAAGCCTCTATACGGAATAGTTCAGAACACCGAGTACCTGGACTGTGTCATTAAGGAAGGCCAGCGCTTGTGTTCCACAGCTCCTCATGTAAACCGAGAATGCGCTGAAGATTATGAACTGAACGGAATCCGCATTCCTGCTGGAACTATGATTTTGATTCCCATGTATTTTATGCACCGTGACCCCGAAGCCTGGGAGAACCCGGAGAAGTATGATCCCGAGAGATTCCGAGGTCCCGCTAAAGAAGCCCGTCATGCCTTCCAGTTTCTACCGTTCGGAGGCGGCCCCAGGAACTGTATCGGGATGAGGTTTGCCCTGATGGAAATCAAGATCGCCATGGTGAAAACTCCTGATGAAGTTCAAGTTTGAGCGATCACCCGAGACACAAGTTCGGCTGGCAATTCACGCTGGTTTCACTTTGTCACCAAAAGGCGGTGTCCTGGTCAGAGTTTCTACAGTTTAGAAAATTAGAATTATACACTATCCTTCTCAGTCCAGAAATTTATTCTTCGTAAATGATTACAGAGCATTTCTTTCAATATAAGTATTTTAAATTCTTATAAGAATTTAAGAGCAAATGTTGCCAAAAATCAAACATTTTCAAAATATTGTGGCAACAGCTCAAAAATCAATTCCGCTCATATTCTTATGTTAGGTAGACCTTAATGTGAAATAAATCACTGCCTAGTTCGTTTGGCAGAATATCGATTTATTTTCAAGAAAATCGATATTAACGGAATTCGCTCAAAATGCCGCTTTTGAAGCTCAAAATTTAAGGCAAATCTCGAAGCTTCGCGTGACAAAATGAAGCACTCCAGAGCAATAAAAATTAACCCAAACTTGTAGAACGATGTTTAAATATTTATCAAAAGCAATGTCAGCAATTTCTGCTCATTTATTTACGAGCTCTAATTAAATTTATCCGACATACTTTTGACTAGATAAAAAGTATATCAAGTTTAACCCCTAAAAAAAGTACGTGGTACCGAATATTATTCGTCAAGAATCTGGATTTCAAGAGGAGAAGGGATGTTCTTTTGCCTCCTAAAACGATTTTTTGGGGAAATTTATTGACGCGATGTTATAGAATTTTAAAGTTGGACAAAATGCGTCGATTCAAGCGATCAGAAAAGTCAGCCTAATTAACTCAGTGTACACATACACAAACCACTTCACGTTTACCGCAGGTTTTGATCAGCAAACAACCGGTTTTAACACAAAATCCTCTAATCTTCATGTTGCTGTATCACAGATGAGAGCTGTGGTCCTTGTTCATGATAAAATTGAAGAAAACTGCAAGGAAACTTGACAGGATATCGCAACTTGCCATTCCGTTTCACCGAACATCCGCCGTTTTTGATGTGAGGATTCTCTTTTCCTATTTTCGTTAGAAAACAGGCTTAAGGTGTTGTACAAAAGATGCTTTTCCTTTGAAACTAGTTCTGAACTGAACAGCGAAACAAGAAGTCGTTAATACAAAAACATCTGTTACGTGCTTTGGGTGATGCCGCTAATTAATTTAGTCAGAACGAGTTTTAGTGAAATCGACAACTGCGTGCATGTACCGCGGTAAGGGGCCGACCATTTAACTCTTGAAGGGGGGGGTGGATGATTTCGAAAAAAAATTTCCTGCAAGCCCTTGTCGGAAGAAAAAAATTGCATGCAGCACAAATGAGATAGAAAAAAAATTCTTGCACTGCTGCAAGCAAGAAAAAAAAATGTTGCAAAGCTATTTCATCATTCCAGGGGGACTTTACAAAATGACAGCAAAACTGCAACCATTCTTCCCTTGCTCCCTTTAAACTCTGGAGTTGGTTATGCTTCAGAATGTGCAATGCATTCTTAGCTTTATAGGGTCTGACAATCTGTGAGCCAGCGAGCCTCTCCAGTTAGCCTAAATCACACTCTGGTTTAGCCAAAACAACATTCCGGTTAGCCTACAGTTATTAGCTTTAATAGGTAGCTTGCGGTTATAGCCCTATATAATGGGATATAAAGGGATTTCTGGTTTGCACGGTTCACAAGGCTCGCGAGTCATAGGAGTCATGCAAGCCAATAACTAACTAATTGCCAAAGAGCTAGCAAAAACAACGGCACAGAGACTTTTAAGAACGTAACATAAAACCCTCCAAACAGTTTATATCACAGCTTGAGTACTCTCTTGATCAATAGGTCAACCACTTGCCGGCACAATTGTGTCGCCTTTAGATCACCTTGATCAGAGGGACAAGGCTGTTGCGAATGTACTAAGAAAGCTCTATTTTGAAGGCTAGAATAACTTAAGCAACTAGCGGGAGTCGTGTTTGGCCTGTCATTTACATACTGTGAATAGCAGCATTAACCATGTTTAGAAGTGGACTGAAAAAAGGCTGAGCAAAAATTATCAGTGCTATTTTTCAAATAAGACCATAATCAACTAACTTCAATTCTGCTTTCACATTTGTTTTTGAAATTTCAGTCCACTTTTAAATTTTAACTTATAATTCTAGCAGTAACTACCATACTATGAGCATTTCTGAACTGCTTTTTGCTTTTTTTTTTAGATAAGAAACTAAACATTTTCAAATCTACCTGTGGAGCATCACTAATATTATGACGTAATATTAAATGAGAGTAAAGAATGACTTTCCGAAAACATGTTTTTGTATAGCATGATTTTGTATAGCTTACAACATTTTAAGGCTTTGCAGCTCCATATTGAACTATTACAACAATAACCACAATGTAAATGTAAATACATTCTGTAAATGTAAACACATGACACTTTTTTGAGGAAAAAAAAATCCTGCAGAGAAATGAAGAGGAAAAAAAAATCCTGCAGAGAATTTAGAAAGAAAAAAAATATCCTGCCCACCAGGTTGCTAGAAAAAAAAAATCTTGCTGACCAGAAATCATCCACCCCCCCCCCCCCCCCCTCAAGAGTTAAATGGTCGGCCCCTAACGAAATTTTGGGTGCATCGGGTGACTTTGGGGAATAAGGTTAAATTGTTTTTTTCAAATAAGCTATTCTTGTCATCCTACGTTTATTAATTTAAGGACTGAGGGAAGATTCTCAGTAGATTGGTTTCAGATGAGCACTTAAAAATGCGTGAAACTGAAAAAAACGTACGTTGCTTGCGTGAGGGCGAAGGGATTTAAAAATATATTCTTTGTTGGTTTTCCAAGAGGTAGCACAGTTAATGAATTGTGGCTGGATTAAAATACAAAGTTGGACATGAAAATCTCCTTTTCAGTCTGAGAATGTTTTCTTTCTTTTTGTTTAGGGTGGGGCGGGGTTTGGTCTAAAGGTGTTTGAAAAGACGTTCAAGAGAATACTTAATCGACTGATTGTAAGTGCCCGGGTAAAAGTAATAGTATAAGTAAACGATTCTTGGCATTGAAGGATTTTCAAATAAAGCGGAGCTTTTCCATCTGTTGTTTCAGAACTCACCTAACCCCACCTTTAACGTATCAATTATGCAGAAGTGAAACCTTTTGCTTTACAACATCACACAACATTCAAGCCAGCAACCTGCAAAAAAGAGGATTGGAAAGGAATTTGCAGGTTCTCATTTTCCGAAAACTTGAGTTCACAGACCCAAAAGGCTGCGAGTAGAAATACTTAGTCAGTGCCTGCACCCTGTCCTCGTGCGTTTTATATTCTTTAAAGGCATCTTGAGGTGACTTGGACATCTAAGTCACCCTCATATCAAGGTCTTCGAACACCTTTAAGAGTGATAGCGGGTCGCTGCGGCTCGCTTGGAATTACCTTGGAGCCCGGGCCTTGGAGTTATCTTTCCCTTTTGCTTAACCGATCAACCGACCGACCGACCCACTTTTGCGAGGATGGGGGCGATGGGTGGGGGGGCGGGGGGGTTGGAAACCTACTTAAGGGGAAACCTTTTCATGTTGGGGGGTTAAGGGTTCAAACTTCTCCCTTCTCAGAGCCTTCAAACCCCGGCTGCGCCCTCATTTCGTTGGCTCACGCTCTTTGCGTTTTTGGCGTTTGCAATCTTTATGACTCGGCCAGACTCATTCAACATTATTCAACAATCTTGAACACAACTTTGTTGTGCGATGTTGAACAAGGTGGGCAAACGAATTCATTACTCTTGATCACACCTGAGAACATAGAAAAAGTTGAATCAATATTACAGAACATCATTGCACAGGGTGGCATACCTGAGAACAAAAGAAAAGTCGGCAAAATTGTGAAACATCATTAAGCTGGAAGGCCAAACTTGTTTTGAAAATTCAACAGCGTTGATCGGTGTTGAATAGAACGTTAAACCCCCCAGTTAACCGTTTTGTAGTTTTCTTCACTGTTGGAAGCTTTAAGAAAAGACTGCACGCACTACAGTGTCAATCGAGCAGAGTCGTTTTTCGTTGGTGCCTGTTGAGCATCGAAAGCGGAAAACCCAAGACTCATAAAAAGTCATCCAAGTTAAGCCCGTAGTGGGTTGTGTTTTCTGCCACAGGACAAAGCTGTTAACAATCTTGCAGATCATTAAATTTATTCCCTGAGAACCAGTACGAGTTTTGATTTTTTATTAATGTCTATTCTCAGTAAATAAGTGTTTGTGCGTTTAATGTACACTAGAACGTAAATACGAACAAGAACCAGGTAAAAATAAAAAAGGAAGCTTAACGTATCACCACTGCCTTATTTGAACGTCTTTGAATGCCAGGAATCGATACAATCTTTCGATTCAGTGTTCTCTAAAACTTCTTTCCCCGAAACCTATAGCCCCAGCCCCTCCCCACCCTCACCCCAACAAAACGAAAAAAGAATTTTAAGACCAAACAGGAAATTTTTATGCCTGACTTTGTATTTTAATCTAGCCATAGTATATAATATAGCGTTCATTAACTGTGCGACTTCTTGGAAGACCAACAGAGAACATATCTTTAAAACCCCCTTTGCCCTGCCCATCAGGTAAAAGCTCAGTCAAGGAAGGGTATGTCACGCAACCAAGGTGCGCTTTTTTCAGTTGCACAGATTTCAAAGTACTCTTCGAACCCAATCTACTGAGAATCTTTGCTCAGTCATTAAAGTAGTATACGTAGGAAGACAGAATTAGCTTATTTGAAAAAATTAAACCTTATTCCCCAAAGTCACCGGATGCACCCAAAATTTCGTTACCGCGGTACATGCATGCAGTAGTCGATTTCGCTAAAACTCGTTCTAAATTAATTAGCGGCATCACCCAAAGCACGTAACAGATGTTTTTGTATTAACGACTTCTTGTTTCGCTGCTCAGTTCAGAGTTAGTTTCAAAGGAAAAACATCTTATGTACAACACCTTAAGCCTGCTTTCCAACGAAAATAGGAAAAGAGAATCCTCACATCAAAAACGGCGGATGTTGGTGAAACGGAATGGCAAGTTGCGATATCCTATCAAGTTTCCTTGCAGTTTTCTTCAATTTTATCATGAACAAGGGCCACAGCTCTCATCTGTGATACAGCAACATGAAGGTTAGAGGATTTTGTGTTAAAATCGGTTGTTTGCTGATCAAAACCTGCGGTAAACGTGAAGTGGTTTGTGTATGTGTACACTGAGTTAATTAGGCTGACTTTTCTGATCGCTTGAATCGACGCATTTTGTCCAACTTTAAAATTCTATAACATCGCGTCAATAAATTTCCCCAAAAAATCGTTTTAGGAGGCAAAAGAGCATCCCTTCTCCTCTTGAAATCCAGATTCTTGACGAATAATATTCGGTACCACATACTTTTTTTAGGGGTTAAACTTGATATACTTTTTATCTCGTCAAAAGTATGTCGGATAAATTTAATTAGAGCTCGTAAATAAATGAGCAGAAATTGCTGAAATTGCTTTTGATAAATATTTAAACATCGTTCTACAAGTTGGGTTAATTTTTATTGCTCTGGAGTGCTTCATTTTGTCACGCGAAGCTTCGAGATTAGCCTTAAATTTTGAGCTTCAAAAGCGGCATTTTGAGCGAATTCCGTTAATATCGATTTTCTTGAAAATAAATCGATATTCAGCCAAACGAATTCTGCAGTGATTTGTGTCACATTAAGGTCTACCTAACATAGGAATATGAGCGGAATTGATTTTTGACCTGTTGCCACCAAATGTTTGACCGTTGGTAACATTCGCTCTTAACAGCGCATCACAAAAGGATCCCTAACTTAATGATTTCTCTGACGTTCTCTTTACATGTCCCATTTCAAGTGCATTGACGTTGAAATAAGAAATATTGGCATCTCCTGCCAAATTTATTAACGAATATTATAATTTAAAAAACGATTTTTTCCAGTCGTAGAAAATGTACTCGAGTGAGCTTATTCGTTAAGTTCCTTCCCGAATTAAGGCCCTCTCCCCACTTTTCCTCCTTTTCTGTCTACAAACGTTTTTATTGAAACATTATGCATAGCTTCAAATCGATAATTAGAAAGTATATTGTAAGAAGAATGCGGAAAATAGTATGATCAGAAGGACTTCTTATGATGTTATTTAATTTTTTTCTTTGTTCACAAAATATTGACTGGAATTATCAATATCATTATTATTTTAAGAAAATCCAAGTAGATGGACAGGGTATCTTGATAAAGCTCCGAAATGTAAGAAGCGCTTTTATTTCAATAACGCTTATCCCCGCCCGCATTTCTCCCTTCTTTTATGAGCCCTCCCACCCCTAAGAATTTGTGGAAGCTCAGAGCTTATGACCGGTATTTTATTCAAAAGGTGGATAAATTTCTCCAGTGGTTATATCCTTTTATTGAACATGTAAATTCAGCCCGTGATTGGCTATGTCCAAACGCGCGTTCTGATTGGCTCCCTGTTAGTAGTCTATCAGCTCTTATAACCCACCACTTAATTTTCGCGCGCGCTTATTGGTCGAAACACATCACGTGGTACAAAATCGGGCGGTTGTCAGGCGATACCCGTCGTCTGATTCGATATCCTTCGTCCGATTTTTTTGACGCGAGAAAAACATGAAAGGAAGTCACCTTTTTAGGTTTTGACTTTTCAGATCTAATTACAGTGTAATAAAATCGAGTAAACTAACCAAATTGGTTTTGTTGAGCCGCAATTGTGCTGTGATCCCCACTGACTTTTCTTTTCTCTTTACCACAATATAGCACGCGTGTTGTAGAAATTGATCGGAGGGATATAAAATAAAAAACCCCTTCCTGGCTTGCTGGTATATCGGAGGATAATGTCCGTGGGTGAAAGATTGTTCTCAAAATTTAACAGTTGCCCTCGAAGCAACCGTTCATTTTTCAGACAATCTTTCAGCCTCAGATATCATCCCCTGATATACCAGCAAGCCAGGAAGGGGTTTATTTACTGAATATCAAACAAAGACGTCGCGCAAAAATGGCAAAATCAGGCTTCTTTTATACGCGAAGTTTGGTTTGAAAACATTCTCATTTTTCGGACAGTCTTTCAGCCTCGGGTATTATCCTCCGATAGCCGGCGGAAGGGTTTTATTTCTTAATATCATGCGGCTAGAAGGCGCGCAAAAACGTAAAAATCAGGCTTCTTTTAAACGAGCAGTTTGGTTTGAAAAAGTTCTTATGGATTAGAGACTGTCTATGTAATAATACAATCATCTCAATCAAATCTTGTCATACATGAGCTCCCAAACTCGGCCCTGCATGCCTCGGTTGCAATGCCTCATGAAGGACGAGAGTGATTGGAAATACAGTCTTGTTTTGATCGCACGCATGGTTAGCCCTTTACGTGCGACTCGCGCATTTTAAACGTCATAAGAGTGATTCATGATTTTACGATCTTGCCTTTTCATGACAGGCGCGTATTTTGAACTTCATAAAGAAGATTCATGATTTTACGATATCGCCTTTTCATGTCACTCGAGCATTTTGAACTTCATAAAAGTTATTCATGATTTTGCGATCGTGGTTTTTTATGACACACGCGTATTCTGAGCTTCACTAAAGACCATTCAAGATTCGTTACGATCTCGCCTTTTCATGTAAGGCGCGCATTTTGCCTTTGGTATGTAATTTTACGACTTCTCTCTCGAAAACCTTTTTTGCTGTCATATAAGAAAATTTTGAGAGGCTGCTTTGTTGGACGTCTGTTGGGTTTTTTTCTTGTTTGAAGTTGGAGTTTGGAATTCAGCGTGAGACATTGCACAACAGAAAACTGTATCCAGCAGATACGTTGTGTTAGGTTAGATGCATTTTATCTGCTGAATAGGGATGTTACTACTGGGAGGATGAGGTAGTTGAGAAAAGACTGAAATTCAACAACCGAATGTAAGGCATTTGAAGGTAAAGGGAGACGAAGTGACTTATTTGGTGAAATTTCCAGGACTGTTAAGTTGGTTGTATCCTTTGCACTAGCTCGCTACAATCAGCGTGAATTTATTTTCCTTTTACTTCACCCTCCTTTATTCACAGCTGGGACATTTGAACAGCTGTTGGCGTCCGACGTCCACCTTTAATTGTGTTTACTCAAGCTGATCCGGACATGGTTAAAATTTTCATGTCCAGCTGAGAGTTTTTAATACCCCCGATGAGACCCGGAAAGCAATTTGGCCTTAAACACGAAATAGGTAAAGTCGCACACGAGCCAAGGAGGCCCGCGGGGCCGGAGATTAAATTATCCCGGTTTCTGTAGCATGAGGCAACTGAGAGTATTGCTATTCCCCCCTTTATGGGATGCTAGTCCATCCCAGGGTTACCCCCAGCAGTATGTCGCCGGTACCCATTTATACATTTGTGTGGAGAGAGACAATGTGGAGTAAAGCTTCTTGTCTAAGGAAACAACACGATGGCAGGGACTGGGCCTTGAACCACCGACCTTCAGATCTGCAGTCCAAGGAGCTAACCACTACACCATCGCGCTCCTACATGACATGAAATAACGCTTGTCAAAATTGCTTGGAGCTGGACACGCATAAAGTAGTTTTTGTTTGTCGAAATGCGGTTGGCAGAGGGCGAATGTTTAGTTACTCTTTTAATGTCTGGTTTATTTTCATCTGCAAAAATTTAGTTTTTTAAAATTATTTTCCGCCTCATTGTTAAGCAACAGCAGGAGCCTTTGGGATCACGGCGTTAGTCAATCCCATGATATCCATACCCCTCCCGGCCCAGCCCTCCCCTCCCCCCCTTTTTTTGAAAGCAAATACCCCAAACGAACAGTGCAAATACCTCATGGCACAGTAAATAAAGGAGGCAAACTCCGGCCTTACCAGGGGCTAGAAAAGTGCCTTCTTTATTTACTGTCCCATGAGGTATTTGCACATATCGTTTAAGGTATTTCCCAATTAAATTCCCAAAGTTAATGCAAAACACAGAATTGCTTCTTCTCAGCATTCCGTCGAGAGACCTCTTTAGAGCCATTAGCCACAAATTTCGCAATCTCTTAAGCGACAAATTTTTCATCTTTGCCAATAAACTGAACACTGAAAGAGGGCCCCTATACTTTTTTTTCTTGAAGCGTGATACTGGTAATTTTTTTCTGCGAAGCGAGATTCAGCGGCTATTGATTCTGTATTCGTGATTTGTCTCTCCGGCCGGCGTCAGCTCAGACCACTCTGTCATAATGCGCGTTGTCTCTGGGTTCAGTTTCTTAAGTGTGACCTGTGAACCAGGCGGCGCTGAATTAAAAATTTCTTATTCTGTGTGAGTTTAATTTCTTTCTTCTTGGTGTGTGTTCCCAGAACTACCCCCACTTTTGCTGTGTTTTCAACAAGTCATGTTACCGCTTACGCTCTAAGACAGGAGAGCCACACAGTATGGAGTATCAAATGCCTTTATGACAAATGCAGATGTGCACGTTTCAAAACGCAGTCAAATATAGGCCTGATTCGAGTATTTTTTCTTTTGTCCTTTACGTCTGGAGAAGCCTAATAATTTTGTACCAGTAGATTATGCGAACAAAGCCACGATTCCAGAAATTCAAAGTGCAAAGGCCGTCAAATTCCCTGGGGTGGCTCCATGCTCCCTTCCGGGGCTGCAACGTTACGTTAATACGTCACTGTTATAGCTTAGTGAAAAGTAAGCACCCCCACCCTCAATACACACCCAAAAAGGAGACAAATCGGCTAACGACACGAAATATCTCAATTGGGAAAATTGCTGGAGACTCACAATTACAGGAGCATCGAATCGCCACTACAGTTTTTGCTGCAATAAGTAAGTAACAATAAATAAGTCGCAATCAACGTTCTAGACTAGTTGAACAATTATTTTCACGAAATCGAGTCGCACAACTGATAGCCTACAAGGCTATGGTTGACCTGCCCAAAAGTGAAAGTTGATCTCACGAGGAACACACTGACCGAATTGACTCCGTATGCGCAAGGTTGAGTAGAATAACCGCTTTATTACCTACGGGAAAAGAAAAAATTAATGTTGCTAACTTTCCAAAGCAAGAATTTCAGTTAAAAGAAGCATTTATTTTTGCCATCTGGTTTGCACGATTTCTCTACTTTTAGTCCTTTTAGGATACTTTCCGTAATAAACCCCTTCAGGCGATTTATATACCAAATACCCGAGGCTGAAAGATGGTCTGAAAAAAATGAACCGTTAGCCAATAAGGAAAGCTTCGAAATCGAGGGTAACTACGAAATTTTGAGGACAATCTTTCAGTCAAGGGCATTACCATCCGAGCCGCCCAGGAAGGGGTCTATTGATATTGTGTTCTCTGATTAATTTCTAAAGCGCGCGTGCTATCGTAAAAAAAGGAAACAGCCAGTGAATGTCTCAGTATGATTGTAGGCTAAATAAATGCAAACTGATTAGTTGCCTTAATTACACTGTAATTTTATTTAGAAAGTAAGAGCCTGAAAATACGACTTCCTTTAATAGTTACGTCCTCGTCCATGAGAAGCTTTGTGGCGCGAAAATAAAGGCAAATTAGTTTGACGGAAGATTGAATGTACCGTTTCTGCATCGCAGCATATGATTGAGATAATTACTTATAACAAAAAAAAAACAATTAGTGTGACTTGAAACAAAAGAAGATATGAAGATATGATTTAAAATGCCGCAACATTTGTTTGTAGCACTGTGTTTATAGGATGAGATGACATGCCGGGTCTGGCTCTTAGTATTATTGTATATGTTTCTGTTGGGAATCATGGTAACTTGATTATCAGGTCACTTGCGAAGTTCTTCAAATGAGAGATTATCTTTTCAATAAAGAGGAATATTTTGTTGCGTTTTACTAGTCCGCGTTTTACCAGTCAGCGTTTTACTAGTCCTCATTTTACCAGTCCGCGTTTTACTAGTCCGCGTTTTTCCAGTCCTCGTTTTACTAGTCCACGTTTTACAAGTCCGCGTTTTACTAGGCTAGTCCAGTCCAGTCCAGTCCGGTCCACGAAATACAGCATGCCCAGTGTAACGGGTTAGAGGAAAAAGCTTTTGTTGGGAACGATAACTTCAGAAATGACTATAAAGTCTACTAGACGATGTCTAGAAAAAGTCAATTGATGGACAGTTACCCCCACTATCTCCAATTAAAACTCGTTTCCCTTGGTTGATGTTGCTCATTCATTTACTATTGCCCATCTGGAGCTGGTCTTGGTTTCTCTTGCGTGTTCCAAAGATAGGAGAATTGATGTACAGTATTTCCTCGAATAATGGCCCAGGGAGGGTTTCTTTTTCTCGGGCTGAAAAGGGCGATTATTCAAGGGGGGGGGTATTTCAAACATTGCTCGCTGGAAGTCGTGCCTAAATATTTTGTTGTATTATCTGATTTAATCATAAAATAATTATACCAAGTAAACTGACCACGGGCTTTCTAAGTGTTTTCAGTTGTTCTCTCCGACTAATTTTCAATGTCAATATCCTCGGTGTCAGAGCTCGAGTCATCACACAGTCTTGCTGGATAGGATTCCACTTTTCGCATCATTAAGGGGGGGTAAATGTAAGAGGGAGGGAGAGAGAGGTAATGGGGGAGGGGAATTATTCGAAGGAGGCGACTTTTTCCACCAAAGGAGGGGGGGGCGAATAATTGAGGGACGGCTATTATTCGAGGAAATACGGTACTTTCGAAAGGCTCTCCAGTTTGAGGGGATTAAGGGGTCTGCTTTAAAGCATGAACTGTGCATGTAGCTAACTTAAGTTTATAATTTTCTCCTAATTACAGAATCGCCTCAGACGCGGCCTTAAAGAGTCTAGTATGAAGAAGTTACAGGTACTATCACTGGGTTCCCTCGCTTGTCTTTCTGCGATCGTGTCGCTTTTACTCCTCGTTTTGTTGTTTTCGTTCCGCCGTGGGTCGCATGCTTTCTCTGGGCGCGTGAAACTTAACGTCCCTGGACCCAAACCTCTTCCATTCGTTGGAAACTTCCTTGAAGCGAGGAAATACAATGGGCTTCATCTTATGTACCTCGACTACATTAAAAAGTACGGCAAAGTGTTCACTGTCTATCTAGGGGGAAGGCCATCGCTCGTCGTTGCCGATCCGGAGCTGTTAAAGCAGATAATGGTCAAGGATTTTACACATTTTCGCAACCGTTTCAAAATCCAAAAGACGCCTTTTCCGGTACGCAATAGCATCGGCGGCTTACGGGACGAGGACTGGACGAGAATCCGCAAAACGCTAAATCCCATGTTTAGTGTTGGCAAGATAAAGCTGATGGTGCCATTGATAGAGAAGTCGTGTGACACGCTGGTGGAAAAACTTGAGAATATTGCTGATTTGGGTGAGTAACTACTGGAGAATGGTGTTTGAGGCAAAGCATTCCTTTTCATTGCAGTTTCTCTCTTCTCAGACAAAAAATTTCATCAAATCTACATTAGCAAGAAAATCTATCGGGTAAATGATTTCCCTGGAGAACTGTTTGGCATTTCTGTTCCCATTATCGTAAAATACTAGGTACTTTGTCCTGTTCCCACGCTGACCCTGTTTTTTTTTTTTTTGGGGGGGGGGGGGGGGTCCTTCAGTTACAAGAGAGTGAGAGAAAGGAAATGATCTTCAAATTGCATTTAAAATCAACCACGAACTTACATAAGCCTAGGGATCAGGGTCTCAAAAGGGTTTTAGGGCTCCACGGCTCCGGGCTAAAAAATGCAGGGCTCCAGGGCTCCAGGGCTCCATATCATCTGCTTTTGGGCTCCGGGCTCCACTATGGTCTACAATCTTGAGATATAAAAATTATTTTGCAACGCTAAATCAAGTCCGCAAATTAAAACGTCCGCAATTCCGACCAGTTTTTTAAACCCGGTTATCATGTCTCCAATTATTTAAAAGTGGATTAAATATTAAACTTGAATAGTCTGAATAGTACTACACTGCAAGGTTAACACTAAGGTCAGAGCGGATCAGATTTCTATGCTCTATGTGACCGAAACTCGAAGTCTCACCTTGACATCTTTCACGTGGCGTTGATCGTCGGTCAAGGCCAAGATGTAGTTCGGTCAGTTCGCCTATCTGTTGTTTTGCTTTAATCCGAGATGAGTGAATCAAGCGGGTTAAAAGAGGCCGGTCTGCTTGATGCAACCGTGTGTCTGTATAAACTGGGGGCAGACAAGACCTGCCATCGTTGGAGTGTTATGTTAAAACGCGGAATTCAAGCAATATCTTACCTTGAGTCATGGTTTCAAGGAGGTGGCTACAAGTTTTGGTGTAATGAAATTTAGCACTACGATCTCAATTCATAGACACATGAAGGAACCACAGTTTCCGAATGGGAGAATCTTCTTGTGTAATACGCAGGACGAATGGCTCATTTATCGGGAGTTTCTTAGCGATAAGAAAGGCCACGAACTTCGTTTTTGTTTAATTTTTGTGTCATGGTCAAAGACATTTTAAAAAGCTAAAACATGTGTTGGGAACAAAGATGTTCGTTGCTCCAAACTGTAATAAACATGATTAGACACTCCAGACAATCCACACTCGAAAGTCAGAATGGAAAAGGGTCATGAATCAGATGAACAGTAAACAATAAAATCTACTAAGGACTGGGTAAGTAATGAAATTAAAAAATCTTCATCAATAAATTAATTATCTGTATCTTCAAAGTGATCTGTCACGTTTTAGAATATTGATACAGTTTGCTGTAACTGATACCTGCGAGCAAACTGCTAAAAGGATCGTCCGGATACTTTTAAGTTTTTTTTTATCGCGCTCACTACAATAACAAAGTTTTCATGAAAGCGTCAGAACCTCTCTTCAAATTCTGTTTCTTTATGGCAGTTAACACAAACAAACAAACAGAAAAGCAGTCAATAAACAAGAATCAATGCAATCTGGGATCTCGAATGATCAAATTTAAAAACGCTGGGCTCTGGGCTCCGCAGAAGATTTCTTTGGGCTCCGGGCTCCACGGCCAAAAAAGGATCAGGGCTCCAGTCAGTAAAATGATCGGGATCCGGGCTCCCAAGCAGAAATTTCAGGGCTCCAGGGCTCCAGGGGCCCCCCCTTTGAGACCCTGAGGGATTTTGCTGAGATTAGAACCGCATTGAACAAGCTTTTGACTTGTTCGCCGACAGTTCTGAGGAAAACGCTGAAGCATAGACTACGAGCAGTCGCTCTTTCCCCTCAGGGGTAATCGAGGGAAACGAACAAGTGAGCGAGCGCGAATTTGCCTGCCGCATTGTTACGTCACGCGCGCGAAAATCGCCTGCCGCGTTGACACGTGCGTGTAGCACACTAACGTATCAACGCACGTATCAACGCGGCACGCGATTTTCGCGCGCGTCACGAAAGGCGGATATGCAGCATAATACTGACCTGTGCTTTTCACCACAAGCATTGCATTGTGAGACATAGACAACGTTCGCGTGATTGTGATATATTCAGAGCTTGCAAACACCACCATTCTCTCGCTTATTACACCATGACCTGGAACAGGGAAAAATTAAAAACAATCCATGAAAAACATTTCAACCACATCATATATACTAACAATCTTACTGTTGTTGTGGCATATTTTGTAGGTGAAACTGTGGATATGCTGGACTGTTTTAGTAAGCTGACACTTGAGATCACTTTGTCCACGGCTTTTAGTGTGGATGCAAAAATGCAGACTGGAGAAAACACCGAAATTCTAGAGAAAGCAAAAGCAGTTCTACGAATGCCTTACATCGTCCTTCAGACGGCTCGCCTACCATTTGGTAATTTATACTTTCGCCTAATGGCAGCACTTCGTGGAAGTCAACCAGCTTACCTTCAAGCTGTGACCAGTGAAATCATAAAAAAACGTCGTCAACAAGGAATCACGGGACGAAAAGATCTGTTAGAGTTCATGATGATGGCTTCTACGGAGACCGCGGTGGGAAAGATCAGCACACTTACCGACGACGAGATTTTAGCCCAGTCTTTGGTCTTCTTTCTGGATGGCTATGACACAGCAAACAACACCCTGACTTTTACTTTGTACCATTTAGTTTTGCATCCAGATATTCAAGACAAGCTAAGGTCAGAAATCAACGAAGCCATGGAAACCAATGTAAGGAAGACGCCACTGTCTGAAATAGCCCGGAACATCGAGTACCTTGATTGCGTTATAAAGGAGGCTCAACGCTTATGTCCCCCCGCTGCGCAGGTCGGCCGAGAATGTGCTGAAGATTTTAATCTTAACGGAATCCACATTCCTGCTGGAACGGAAATAGTCATTCCCATATATGTCATGCACCATGACCCCGATGCCTGGGAGGACCCGGAAAAGTTTGATCCCGAGAGATTCCGAGGTCCTGGTAAAAACGCCCGCCATGCCTTCCAGTTTCTCCCGTTTGGAGCCGGTCCCAGGCAATGCATTGGGATGACGTTCGCGCTGATGGAGATTAAGATCGCCCTGGTGAAAATCTTGATGAAGTTCAAGTTTGTGCTCTCACCCGAGACACAAGTCCCTCTGGAAATTCACCCCGGTCTAAATTTGACAGCAAAAGATGGCGTGTTGGTCAGAGTTTTAGCCCTATAGAACTGGTATCAGACACGAGTTACAAAACTTTATACGCTGGTACTAGAGCGGTTTTCAAATGAGAGTCGAAAGTAATGTTGTGTTTGCTTTGGTTTTGCTTTACTTCGCCCTCTGATTGGTTAAAAAAAAGTTGTGCCACTATCTCAACCAGTCAGAAGAAAATTAAAACCAATCGTGACTTGCTCGCACGCGTTTACCCGCGCTTAATGCTAATTACTTGGATTTGCTTCGATTTCTGATTGGTTTATTTCGTTTGCTCGTTATGTGATTGGTTAGAGTAGTTACTTTGGTTTTGGTTTTACAACACTCATTTGAAAACCGCTCTTAAACTCATGTGGTATATTTTGGACGCAAATAATTAAAATTAATCTCTCCCCAAAATATACAACTCCAGCACAGATAGTAGAATTTCCCGCTGTTATCCCTAAGGTTATGCGCACAATTCCTGTTGAAACCTTCATCTTAAAATTCTCCTTTTTTTCCGTCCACAATTGCACAATTTATAGTTTCGAATTGAAAGGATTTAATTTAAGTCGCGTTTTATAAATTAAAAACATCTTTTTAATTTCCGAAAGCTGATAGTTTCATAAACTTGATTTTCGCCGTTCTCTGCGTGGTTCTCTTGGATCTAATCCTTCACGAGTAACAACCAAACATAAGCTACCTTTTTGATACTTGTTTTTCTTTCGCCTATTTGTGTAAGCACTGGAGGTTCAATAACCGGTTATTTTACAACTGAATAATAAATAAAACATCACTGGGCTTGAAACAGATCCTGGTACTGAATGTAGTGCAACGATTCAAAAACCTCAAACGAACAAAACAGGTCTAACTTCTAGCGTTGAAGAAAGCATACTTTTTTCTTATAATTTGTGTGAAAGCTAGAAGTTACCAACTAATCTTACATAGAAAAATAAATAACACTCCCTGGGCTTGAACATAGCCTGGTAGTTATAGTACAATGATTCAAAAACTTCAAATAAATACACGTACTCACTTTGTTGACGAACAAAATAAACAGGTCTTTTGGTGTGGAAGACGACAAACGCGAAGAATCGAATGGCGGTAAAATTATGATCACATGTTTCGTTATTTCTGCCTTTGGTTAGAAAATATGATGCTAAATCTGGTCTTATCCTTCTAATAGCAGAACCCGGACCTTGAAATCTCTGCATTTTGCAATTAAATCCCCAAGATATTTAGAAGATTTCATTGTTCCACAGTGTGAATTTTTTTTTTTGGTATGATGTCACGTGACCCACTAATTTACAAGGGCCATCCCCGCGTCACGATCTTGATTCTAAGAATTAAGATCCTGGGAAGAGGTTGAAAACAAATAGTTCGCTGAAGCAGATATTGAAATCAAGCAATACCATGTAAAATACTGAATAAAAAACGGCTCAAACGGTTTGAGCCAGGTGAGGTTAGAGCAGTTCTTGACTGTTAAAGTTGATGGAGAGGTCATCTTCAGGGCTAAGGGGAAAATCTTATCAGCAGAAAACCTGCGTTCGAGGCTGAAACGTCTTGCTTAGTTCTGGTTGTCGACTTGACTTGTACTGCTCTCGTACACACAAGGGAATCAAAAGCTTGTTCGAGAAAGACGGAGAGTTGGAGGCGGGATTGTGGGGGGGGGGGGGGGTGGTGTAGTGGTTAGCGCGTTGGACGTCAGATCTTAAGGCCCAGTCCCTGCCATCGTGTTGTTTTCTTAGACAAGAAACTTTGCCCCACGCTCTCTCTCTCCACCCAGGTGTATCAAATGAGTACTGGCGACATACTGCTGGAGGGTACCCCTGCGATGGACTGTCATCCCGTCCAGGGAGGGGGGGGGGTAGCAATCCTCTCAGTTGCTTCATGCTACCGAAACCGGGATAAGCTCCAGACGTGTGGGCCTCCTTGGCCCGATTGCGACTTTTAAAACCGGGGTATTCGAGTCAGTCGGGGTTCGAGATTGTGGGGGTTTACTGCAGTCTGCTGTATTAGTTGTGATCGGTCAGTTGTTGACAATATGGATCACGCAGTGCATTGTAAACTATGATCTCATTTTATTGCTCTTCAAGGATAGTGGAGCGTGCGATCACCTGTTACTCGCGTCTCATGGCTTCATAGCTCGCAGCTTGCCACTCGCTTGTCGTGTCACGTGAATTTTCGCATCGTACGTTCCAGATAATAAGGCACTCGATCCCTCGTTTCTCGAATCTCGTGGCTTCACAACTTGCAGCTCACTGCTCATTAAGCAGGTTATTTCGAATTCCACATAGCGCGCTCCACTACCGTTGGCTGAGACTACACTGTTATTACTCCTATAAGGGCTGCCCTCAATCGAGCCATCCCACTGGACATCGTACTTTGTACTTTAACACCTGAAATTAACTGTTCTCATAGAGACTAGCCTTTGCAGAGAATTCTTTTTTTTAAAGGGGCAAAAGGGGAAACAGCACATAGGAGATGTCTCCACGAAGACTATTTTCCAAAGACGACCAACTTGTCAGTCGTTAGTCCAGTTTGGGGTCGCTTTCAGTTAACGTTTGGTCCATATGTGATCAACCTCGTTCCCAGGGTCTCTCTTCTTCCAGGAGATGGGAGGAGGAGAGACCCTGGGAATTAATGAGGATGTTGTGTGACGTAAGGGACATTACATTATTGGATATGGTTGAGTATTATATGATATAGAGACTTATCAAGGCCGAGGTTTGAGTTATTGGATAGCACAAACCGAGGCCTTTGAAAATAATTCTCGCTATCATTCAAAACCCGAATCCACTAATTGTTTTATTACGCACTAACTGGGGTGTTCGTAAAGACACAAAAGCACACAAGAAACTAAACTCTCAACGACACATCAACTTGTAAACAACTTTATTATTAAGCTTACAACGTTTTGCTCACTCTAAAAGTTTCATTAAGGTTTACAAAGTCTAAAACAACTGTTTTTGTTACTTAAAATTAACCTTTAAGTCTGCAAAGTTCTTTGCGTGTTTTGTCTGCAAAATAACGTCACTTTTACGTGCATAAAACTAATACATGTCAATAGGAATGACGTAACGAAAATACTGCCAGCCGGAATTTGCAGTGTGCTTGTAGCCAATCAAAACTAAGATATAAAAACAGCAATGTATGGTAGTGCATTAGCTCACGCTGGTTTGTCGACTTTGAGCTGACAATCAGTCAATATTGTTAGTATTACTTATTGAATTTCAACCTCGTTCCCAAGGCAGAGAAGAGAGACCTCGGGAACGAGGTTGATTGAATTTATGCCTTTCATTTAAGAACAATAAACTATTCACAGCTCTATATAAGTAATGTTTTATGTTAGGATACAATACTTTCCTGCTGCTGTTTGTGCGTATTTTGCTTCAGATCTTGATACTAACCCTGTAAAAATGCGTCTTTAGAATTTTTATTTCGTGGTCTTGGTAAACTCCTAGTGGTCCATTCGCAATATGCCATTTCCCAGTTGTCTTTAGCCTCGTTCTAAAAACGATAACTGGTGCACAGCCTATCATATAAAAATTGATTATTATTCACATGGTAATAAATTTCATATGAAAGCCAGGCCTAACTTTGATAGTGACGCTAAAGGCAATTCGGAAATGGTTCATATTGAGTTGTATTCAACAATTACACGATGCAGCCGACCTTGAGTATTTTTCCACTTGATTAATTCTTTGCAATGCTCTCTAGAATTAGCAATGCCTTTTTTAAAATTAGCTTTGCAGCTTTGCGCTTTTGAGACGATATTTCAAGAAAGCTTTCATTAAAGCAGGCTCTTGACTCGCTTGACTCGCAAATGAATACCATCCCTTGGAGCAAGAGTAACACCTGATTGCAACACTAACGGAACTTGCGTCTCAGGCGATCGAACAAATTTGAACTTCCTCAAAATCCTGACTAAAGCGACCTTGATTTCCATCATGGCATACATCATTCCGATACAGTTCCGCGGCCCGGCACCAAACGGTAAGAATTGAAACGGGTGCAGGGTATCCTTGGCGGGGCCCCGGAACCTCTCCGGGTTGTAAACTTCAGGGTCTGGCCACGCCTCCTGATCATGGTGAAGAGCGTATACCGGAACAATGACATCCAGCCCGGCAGGAATAGTGAGCTCATCATTTATGACGCAAGTTTCTTCACATTTTCGATTAAAATAGTACAGTGGAGGGCAAAGCCGCATCGATTCCTTCATGACGCAATCAAGATACTCGATTTCGTGTACCAGGTCGTACAATGGAAGTTCGCTATAAGTTTGGTTACCAATTTCTATTTCGCATCTGAGTCTTTCTTGTACATCAGCGTCCATGGCGAGGTGGTATGCTGTAAACGCTAGCGTATTGCTAGAGGTCTGGTACCCTGCCAAGAGCCATGTGATCAACTGAGCTTTGATCTCATCATCAGAGAATCTGCTAACTCCTTGAACCGCAGGCTCATCGTGAGCTGTTAGGATGAGGTGAAGGAGGTCCTTTCTTCCCTTCGTGGAAGATATTTTGCGTTCCTCGACGATCTCCGTAGCGGCGTCCACGAAGAATGCCAGCTCTCCTCGGAAAAACGCTATAACTGAACGAATCAATGAACTTAAAGGAAACACCTGGAGATAGGGCCCAAGCCACATCCTGCTAAACACTCGTGCAGCTTTTTTAGTGACTGGATTATGGGGATCTGTTTGAATGTCAGTTTTGATTCCAAATGCAGTGGACAAGATTACGTCGAGGGTTAACTGGCTGAATAGACCCAGCATGTCCACACTTTTCTCTAAAGTAAAAAAAAGAACAGAAAACAGAGGCAAAGAATTTAAAAAACCGCAGTATCCAAACTTAACTGTTACCCATGAAACAGTTTGCTGCTGTTTCTCACTTCATTTAGCGGAAAGGGGAGGGAAAGAGGAGAAATTATTCCGCATTCGCAAGCGCGCGGCGCGAGAGGAAGAAGAAGGGGGGCCCTCCTCGCGCTCCGCGTCCGTAAATAATTTCTCCCCTTTTCCTCCCCTTTCCGTGCCTGCCACGCAGGTTAACTTGACGTGTACTTCAAGCAAGCACTTCTTTCTCCCTAGTCACCCTAACGGCTCACACAAATGGTGAAAATCTTTGTGCTAAAATTTCTGAATTTTAATTGATATTTCCAGAAATGTTTTCTTGTTTGCGCGCACACTCACACTCAAGTGCGTTTGTCACGCGATCCATTGTCAATGTCACGGCACGAGTTGATTCATGTCTCAACGAACTTACATTCGATGACCTTTGCATTGCCTACCTGTGTCAGCAGCATCTTCTAATTTCTTCATCAGCACATTCACTGCATCCTCCATCAGTGGAATCATCTGTTTTATCTTGCCGGAGGTATAAGAAGGCGTCAAAATACTGCGAATTCGCTTCCATTGTTCATTTCTTGCTGCCATCAAGCCGCACTGAAGCGGCCGAGGTGGGTTCGCCGCTTCAGATCGATTTCTAAAGCTCGAGAAGTCTTTGACCAGGATTTGTCTCAACACTTCAGGATCTGCGATCACAAGAGCGGGCAATCGACCGATGCATACTGTAAATATCTTGCCGTAGAGTTTCATGTTTTCAAACAGCATGGCGTGCAGGCCGCCATACTTCTTAAACTCGAGGATGTTTCCTAAGAAAGGCCACGGTTTTGGTCCCGGAACACGGAGTGTTTTTAGTACTGAGAATTGGTAAGTTCCACACCAGTAAAGCAGCGATATTAAAGATACCACTGATCCGAAAATCATCAATAAAGATGAAAGATTTGATAATAGATTTGATTCGGCCATACTCTCCGCCATTTTGCATAAATTCACCACTTATGTAAACACTGTTTTAAAAAATCCTTTGCGTTTAGGTGAAAGCGTGGTGGGCGAATGAAACCAATGAATTGTCCTTGAGACGTTGCTAGAAAACAGCGGTGGATTAAAAATAGATTTGATGAAAATCAGACGCAACAAGTCCGATATAAACTGCTGAATCGCGCTGAAACTGTGATGTATTATAGTAGAAACAGGAATCAATCATGGTGTGACAAAAACCATTAAGTCACGCAATCGCATTACGTTCTATCAAAAGTGGACTCGAGAAAGTTTGGCTGAGAACTGATTTAATAGAGTCTCCAGAAAGTCGCTAAGGGAAGGAGGTTGCCTACGAGAGTTGTCATTTGGAGAGATTTCACCAATGACCGCATTCTATCAGGCAATCAGTGAAATCCTATTCTGTCAAATTCTGTTTTTTTCTGATACATTTAATTTTGCTTAAAATAAGTTATACCGGTATTTGAGAGCCTTTGTTTTCCCCAATATGTTTTAAAAGACACGGTATAACAATTTCTCTCCATGTTCAATCCCCTGAACATTACATGGAATTATCTTTTCTGAAAAAGTAGTCAGGAAGAATGAATTGTAGGTAAGGTTTTACTCCACTAACAATCAAGTGACTAAAATTGTAGCCCACTTTGCTGGAGATGAAAGGGAAAAACATGAGATTTAAAATGAAAGCCAGAAGACCTTTATTAATACCACTACATTTCATTTGTTTGAGATTAGACATTTATGCCCCATTCACTCCAAAGCTTAAACACGTTTAACAGCCGTTTAATTAAACAAGTTTTAAAATTGTTTTCTTTGTAAAAGTTGTTTGCTGATTTTTTTTTCTACTACGAATTTAGTGCAAATGAAAAACAAGTAAAAGCTCTCTTGAATTCTTTGTTTAAACTAGTCATTCAGCTTTCTGTCGCTGAATTTCATTTTGTTAAACCTGGTTTAATTAAACATGTTTTGTTGGTGTGAATGGGGCATTAGTCTTCGAAGGAATTAGAATTCGCAAAAATATAATATGTTCAAAATTGATCGCTTATGTTCTCAGGAGTAAAATTGTCACGATACTAGATTTTTCACATAAAAAATTGTAAAAAAAAAACTGAGTATAGTGCTATCAATGCAAAGCACAGGGGACATTCATAGGTATTTTTGCATTTCGAGGGGTAGGAGAGGCACGCTCTCTCATAAGGTCAGATGTGGGACCTAAGTTACATTTTCTTTGCAGCTCTTTCCGTGAAATAACTTTCGCGGGTTTTAAAATACGGCACATTTGCACCTTTAAAGGGAATTTTATTCAGCGCCCCCCAAAAATGAATTCAAAATCGCCCTCCCCTCCCTCAAAAAAACACACTTGCACGAAGATTTCCCGCCTTTTTCGTTTTGATGCAATCATTCAAATTAGGTCGCCTAGCAACGTACGTCATTCTGACGTGTGAAACGATCAAAATTGCGCTGCATCCTCACGTCAGATTATTTTTCAGTTGGTCTTCTTGGTTGAGGAGTCGTTGCTTCTTCAGCGAGAAACCCTGGTTAAATTCTTCGCCGTTTTAGCGTTAGAAATCTACTGATAAGCAAACTACTGCATAATGGTAAGTTGGCTTGCTTAGCTGGTAGTGTTGATGCGAAATTTTTGTTAAAATTAGCTTTTTGAATTGAGAAAAGCAGTTTTCCATCGACCGCGCTGGCAGAAAGCGCAACGGTACCTTAGGAATTTTTTTCGCATCCAACCGAGTAATGTTTAAGTTACCGAAAAATTTACTCCGATATTCAACTTTCCTTTACTTTTTCATTCAGCACGTGAGTTAAAATTCTGTAAAAAAGTTTTCTTGGCGAAGTGAAAAGGTGCCCAAACTTTTGTTGAAGCCGGAGCGCAGCGTTTTCACTCGGTGAACTGTAAGTGAAGACAATTTTGAAAGGATTTTCCGACTGTGTTGTTGTCTTTTCTCAGCGTGAGTGTATCTCAGTTCACGTCGGCCAAGCCGGAGTTCAGATTGGTAATGCCTGTTGGGAATTGTACTGCTTGGAGCATGGAATTCAGCCTGACGGCCAAATGCCGAGCGACAAGACCATTGGAGGCGGGGATGATTCCTTCAACACCTTTTTCAGCGAAACTGGAGCAGGAAAGCACGTTCCCCGAGCCGTTTTCGTTGACTTGGAACCAACAGTTGTAGGTAAGCTTAAGTCCCAAACGAAACCATCCGTGAATTTTGCAAGCTTTTTGACCGGCGTCAATTTGCATTAGCGAAAACATAAACTTTTTCTGCTGCAGTCGTGATTTTTGGCGCCATTTTGTCGGGTAATCAGAGTCGCAAACACTTCAAAAATAGCTTTCACCCCTGTCAACCTCCGCGGTAAAAATAACAGACGGGTGAAACGAAAGTTATTTCGTCCCCGTAGAAAACACAATCACTGTTGTGTACACTATTTATTATTTAAAAACTTGAGATAAAGTAGTGTTAACGACAAAAAATGCGAGGATTTGACTCGTAGATTTGCTCGTCATGTAGCAATTCTGAGTTCGGCATATTGGCACACTGACCATGAAGTATGCTTGCAAAGCACGTCGCAGGTTTTGAATTAATTTAACCGCAAGGTCTTAAAATTGTTTTTCTCATTCGGTTCATAGCAACCCGTTGGACTCAACGTATGCACGTTTTTCGAAATTAGTTCTTCTATAAGGGACGTCACTGATTCTCGCAAGAAAAATGCGGACTTCGTGCACTGAATGCGTCACAGAATTGAATGACCCCACTCAAATTTTTTTGAGTTTAAAATTATGGTTTCACAGTGTTCTGTGTAGTTCTTCACAAATGCCTAAAAATGGGTAATGGCTTTGTCACTCGAGCAATATGATTCATGTTTATAGACACGGTGACTGGACTGATTCACGGCTGCACGTTATGTAAACGAATACTAGTGTTTCGTTACCTTCAAATTGTTCGAGACAGACCTGAATGCTTTGTAACTTTAACTGTTATTGTTGTAGCGTATATTTTGGGATAGTGCTACATTCAAAGTGTTTCGTATATTGTACCTGTGAGTAACGATTATTTAAGGTGGCTTGAAAGGGTTTTTAATTATCATAATCCTTGTGAAAGGAGGAAAGATTACAAAGAAGTATTGCCGACCATGTGGGCAAAGTATAACTATCTTGACACCTCATTGGTCAAGCTATACTTAAAAGCTGATTGTACCAGGGCAACACTAAAGGTCCACAAAAAGAACCTCCAAATTTCAGTTTTTGCCAGTTACTTGAAAAGCTAAGGCGGACAGCTCCCTAAATTCTTTAACTTCTCTGGTAGTACGGCAATAAGTTATTCAGAGCTAAAGTTTTGTTTCTGAAGTACAAAAAATTCCACTGGTTAACTTTCCTTCAAATATTTCCATTTGAATTGGCACACTTAATGTTACAGGGGATGCAAAAAATCGGGATGGGTCACTGAGCAAAATTTCAAGACAAAAAGAAATGTTGCGTGATGTTTTATTTTCACTTCGCACAATTTTATGCTGCATTTCACTTCTGGTATTTAATTGCATGTGCAACTTGTAATAGAAGTTTGGCTTCACTTAGCTGACGCTTGCATTCAAGCCATGTCATGCATACTAGGCTACACGTGCTTGGCTAAAAATCCTTTCGAGCCTCCTTTAAGGCTGGTTCACACTTATGACATAAGCATAAGAAAGGCGACATACACAGATGCATTGGGCTTCAGATTTATAATCCTGGGGGAATGAGACAAGTTGTAGTTTCAAAATGGCAGACGAAGAAGTGCTCCTTTTGATGTTACTGCTCCACAGACGTCGACAGGGGAAAGAAAGACAACCAGAAAAAAGACAGAGGTCCTCTTGGGTAAGAGAAAACTTCACGAAGAGAAGACAACAAGGCGATTATCACAATCTCATGCTTGAAAATGTGACTGGCGGACCAAAAATTTCATTTCAGATAATTCAGGTGGTTAGTACGGACGGCCTCAGCCAGTTTCTCATTATAATGCAGCAGGTTGAAGAAGAAGACGCCATTTTGAAACTGCTAATCAGAGCAGGATTGGGAACTATTTTCGCTTGAATTTCTGCTGACATCAAATACTGCTGTTTCATTATGCTTATGTTGTCCGGTTCACATTTGCGATAATGCAACATAAGTATAAGCTTAAGAAAAAGGAAAAGTTTCCTTTTTCTATGCTTATGTTCATGTCACTACAGTTCACACTTACACTTTCTTGTGCTTATGTTTATGCGCATCCTTGCTGCGCACGTAATTCTCGTCGCAGTGTCACGCCACATCACGCACCAAGCACACGTGCAGAGGAAGATATGTAGACAAATACCACAGTGGTGGGGATTGTAATATTTATAAAGGTACCTAACTCTCTTAAATGCACAGTGGACCCAGACTTTTTCTCGATAAATCACTTCCCTTACTGGTTATCTCCATTTTATTTTCAAAAAAATTCTAAACGTGAGAAGTTTTAGTATTTTTGCTATTTCTTCTCAAATGCGATGGAATTTTTCTGCGAATGTGGGGAACGCATGACTTCCAATTATCCTTCTGTGAGGCTAATTTTACCTGAAACAATGATATTAGCTGCAAAAATTCGCTAAATAGTCCTACATGTATTTGTAGTGAAATCAATAAATTGGCATTATCTAGAGTTCTCCACTTTTTCGCCTTGCATGACCAAAGCTTCTAAAAACTCTGCATTTTCAATATGCTTTTTCTCCAAAACGAGGGCACGGTGACCCCCCAACTCTTTTGCTTTTCTGGCATGAGTTGGTCATTTATCTGCAGCAAACGCTTTGATAAAATCTGAATTATGTGGGAAGATTTGGACGCGAACATACTAAAGAGTCACCTTTTTCTATTCCAGATGAGGTCCGCACTGGTACCTACCGCCAGCTTTTCCATCCTGAGCAGTTGATCACTGGCAAAGAAGATGCTGCTAACAACTACGCACGTGGTCATTACACTATTGGCAAGGAAATCATTGACCTTGTCCTGGACAGGATTCGTAAGCTGGTACAGCTTTTTTATATTTTTTTGGTTATTTGTTTGCTTGTTTGTTTAAATTTGCATTTTGCCATCCCTCTCAGGGTAACTAATAATAACAACAACGTGCAACACAGGCCACAGTAATTACCAGAGTGGGTGAAAAGTAGTTAACATGTGAGGATTTTACATGTCACAGTAGCACTACTTGCCAAAAGGGCTGTCGCTAATTGTTGAAGTAGCTGGGAAAATAGCCAGGGACAGAGTTGTAGTATTAGTACCTATGCAGCATTGCCTTTGTAGAAGTCTTTTCAGTCTGTTAAAGAAGCTTGGGGGTTCAAAATTATAGTAGTCTGGGAAAATTCTGGTCCCCAGCCCAGTCTAATACCATTATTGGACTGATGTGTCCACATGATAACTCCTACGAAAGACTTATTTCTGTATCTCAGCAGAAACTCATAAGGACTTGAAACGTGTAACTCGCATATATAGGTTTTGAACGATGCTCGTAATTATTCAGTTTCGCAAGTACCATATTTGGAACACGAAGAAAGAGAGAACTGACCAATCAATCTGCGTGAACGACGTGACGTAATTTTACACCAAGTTCGCGCACTTGTTCATAGATTAATGGCCGACAAACTGGGGAAAATGAAGCCAAAAAACTTTCAAACGTAGGAACGACAAAGCGAAAAGAAATACCAGTTTCGAAGACCGAGCAGGAAATTTTTGAGGCAAAAAATATTAGTAATTGAAACAACATGGAGCAAAGCGCTGGGGTAAGAACTAGATCAGACTGTGAAACCAAACCAAAATAGTCTAGCGTTGTTTTTCTGTTTTCAGTCCGGCTTCTTTCTCCTTCGCACTATCAACAAATGTTCAGAAAAGGTAGATTTTATATGGAAAACTTTTGACACCGAAATATCAAGACTTGATACAAAAATAAAACACAGTAAAATTGAAGAGAACCGTTTAATAATATTGAAGTGTCATACGTTTTCAGTGATTCACTACCAAAATCAAGCTAAATAAGCTGAATAAGAAAGGACGACTTTTTCTTCGGCTATATACTACAAAAATAACATCGTTTTACCTGCAGTCGATGTAGCTCTGAGCTGAAGCAGCTCCAAATGTTCAAATAAAGAGAACGTAATGCAAAATAAGTTGAATGATCGCTTTCCCAGTTGTTTGATTCATTGTTAACATGTTTTTTTGCCACATCCCGTCCGCAGCATCTGAACCTGGAACCACTACGTTTTGTGTTCGTTTCAACTCTCCATCTACAATGTTAAAATCATACAGCTTCAATCCGCTTTGGGGGATGAATACAACAATTTTTTCAGGAAACATCAAACCTGTACCACATTTTAGAGCCAATAATTGTACGACTTTTGCGAAAAAACTTATTCCCGGACGTTCACTTCGGAGCAGTTTCATTGATCCATTCAGGTTTGCAAAGAAACGCTGCAACACTTCGCAAGGTTTTGGCGCCTTAAACTCGTGCGTGGACTGGAGCGAGGGGTTTCCAAATATGGTACTTAGAAAAAATGAATATTTACGAGCATCGAACGCGAGTTACACGTTTCAACTCCTTATGAGTTTCTGATCTCAGTTAATTAGTTGCTATGTGGATCAGTGGTGGTTTAACCTTGAAGCAACCTTTCCTGGTGAGGAGAGCCCCAGGACCCAAATTTGCTCCTGGACTCATGATCTGCCCCTGGTTCATCATGCTCCCCTGGTTGAGAGCATCAGGGACCTTGATCCTTTTTTTTTTTGTCAAGTGCAGCGAGTGGAGATAAAAAAAATACCACCCTCCCACCCCAGGGGAAAATTAGTTAAAAAGCCCATCAGAGCTTATTTTGTGACGCTATTTTCTCCAGTGATAAGCTGGCTAAAATCTAAGCCCAAATGTTTGCACTGTGATATATATATATTATTTGCTGGCCGGGAGGTCTGTATTGAGAAAAACTGTGCCAGAGGTCTTGAGTACGGCCCGAGGCCACAGGCCGAGGGCCAAGCTCAAGACCGAGGGCACAGTTTTTCTCAATACGGACCGACCAAGGCCGGCAAATAATATTTTTATTTTTTTCTTGTTGTTTTTCAAAAGTTAAACGTGTCTTGTTGTTTTCGGAAAGCAACGTTTTGCAAGCGCGCGTAAAATGAACCATGAAACGAAGCCGTTTGTGACACCAGAGCAGCAAAATACGCTTTTTTACTCTGTTAAAACTCGGAAATCATAGGAAGCAATATAACTTAAAGAAACCCCTTTATTTTCCCAAATTTCGATACATGTAGCTAACTCCCCGCGGCCCATTCCGTTGACCGCGGTCAAGATCGGAAAATTCCGCCCGCTCCCGGAACCAATCAGATTGCAGGATTTGGTTGACCTTGCCCGCTCATGCGCTGAGAAACAAATAAAGTAATTTATTAGACTTTCTGAGAATGTGACATTTCTAATAATTTAGTTTATCATTTTCACAGGCAGATCAGTGTACTGGACTGCAAGGTTTCCTCATCTTTCATTCCTTTGGAGGTGGCACTGGCTCTGGGTTTACTTCATTGCTCATGGAACGCCTGTCAGTTGACTATGGCAAGAAGTCCAAGCTTGAGTTTGCCATCTACCCTGCCCCACAGATTGCAACTGCTGTGGTGGAGCCTTACAATTCCATCCTGACCACTCACACCACACTTGAGCACTCAGACTGTGCTTTCATGGTGGACAATGAAGCCATTTACGACATCTGTCGCAGAAACTTGGACATTGAGAGGCCCACTTACACCAACCTGAATCGTCTGATTGGACAGATTGTGTCTTCCATCACTGCATCACTTCGGTTTGATGGTGCCCTGAATGTTGATTTGACTGAATTCCAGGTGTGTTTATTTAGAGCGGTTTTCAATTGAGTGTCGAAAGTAATTCGTGTTTTGCTTTGGTTTTGCTTTACTTCGCTCTGTGATTGGTTAAAAAATCTCGCGCCACCTTCTCGACCAATCAGGAGTAAAACTCAAACCAATCAGTCGCGACTTGCTCGCGCTCGCACGTTTTTTCCCGCGCTTGACGCCAGTAACATGTACTTGCTTCGAGTTATGATTGGTTCATTGGGTAATTTGTGTCTATTGTGATTGGCTGGGGTAATTACTTTGGTTTTGGTTTTACGACACTCATTTGAAAAGCGCTCTAATTGCTTGTTTATGTGTTAAATTATTTCTTTATTTTCTGTGAGACATAAACAAGCCAAATACAATTAATTGAATGCATGCATGACAACATTTTAATTTAATTTTTGCCCAACCCTTAAATGTCAACAGGAGACCCCATGTGCTTCCAAAATACTTTTAATAGTACTCCCCCCCTGCCCCACCCAAAGAAAAAACACATAATGACTATAACTTTATCCTTCTAAGAGGCCCTGCCAGAGTAAAATCCAAGACGTGACATGGGCAAAAAATTACCAATGACCAGACTGTGATTGAGGAAACACCAACAATGACAACTACTTAGACTCATTCAGGCCTTTTGAATTAGTAACACAAGACATTTGAAATGGAGACAAGCCAAATGGGAGCAACCCCCCCCCCCCCCAAGCAGGTTTTAATGCCTTTTTATGTGAAAATATTCTTCTTAGTGCTGCGAATAGTTTACTTTCTGCAACAGTTCCTTTTTTGTAATCGCATGAGGCTGAGTAGAATCAAGGATAAATTTTCACGGGTATTTTCAAAGTTTTCACAAAATTGCCCGAGTCACACAGCAACGAGGGCAATTTGTGAAAACTTTGAAAAAACAAGTGAAAATTTATCCTTAATTCTACGAGGACTCAAAGCAACTACTTTTTTTGTAACACAGAGGGCAAAATTTTCTGAAAACTTTCCATGCACCTTCAACCACAATCAGCCGGTCCTCAGAATAAACAGTTCTCCACACAAGCAGTTTATTAAACTGCTGCCCAGCATACAGAACAAAAAAACTGTCTTATGCATATGTTCATCTTATGAGATAATTACAATTCTAGTTCATTGACAAAACACACTTAAAACTCAAACTAAGTAAATTAATTTACCTGAGTTGCGAAGCTTCCTCTCGCTCGCTGAATTAACCAAGGTTTTCAATAGTTTTAAAACAAATAACCATCTGCTGTTTCCCATAAAACATTCAGGTTCACCTTCTGGGATTTCTCTTCGATCTATCACCTGATTTCCATACCTTTTTTGCCAACCAACTCTGAAGCGATATCCTTGTGTTGAACAACCCAAAATCCAATTCAAAATGTGCTTATCGTTTCAAGATGCTTACAAAATGCAAATGACACGCTCTCATGCTCAGCCAATCAAATGCGAGTATTTTTGGCACTTGGCCAATCAAAAGTTAGTAATTTTGCCTTGGTTAGTAAGAAAAAATGCCCTCTGTCTCAGCAATCAGTAATTTTGCCCTCTATGTTATAAGGTAGATGAACAAGCCTGTATCCTCCCTAAAATAACACCTACGCAAATCAGATAATTTCCCTTAGTTACAAAAAAGTTGGGAAGAGATAGGAGACACCTCTGGAGTTTCCAGTCAGTCATTTAAATTTTATAACATTTTTCTCTCTAGACCAACTTGGTACCTTACCCTCGCATTCACTTCCCACTGGCCACATATGCCCCTGTCATCTCTGCGGAGAAGGCCTACCATGAACAGCTCAGTGTGGCTGAGATTACCAATGCCTGCTTTGAGCCTGCCAACCAGATGGTAAAGTGTGATCCTCGTCATGGCAAGTACATGGCGTGCTGTCTGCTGTATCGTGGTGATGTTGTCCCCAAAGATGTGAATGCTGCCATTGCTACCATCAAGACTAAGAGGACCATTCAGTTTGTGGACTGGTGCCCGACTGGATTTAAGGTCGGTTTGTTTAGAATATTGCTGGTAATTAAGTTAGTACAGTGAACAGTCTACTTTGCTTCACGTTATCATTAACTAGCACTACACTTATAACAGCCTGAGACATCTGTGGTAGGAGCAAAAGCTTCTAGTTTACAAAGGGGTTTGGCACCGCCCCACCCGATTGAAAAAGAACAACACTGCTTTAGTTATGAACAGGTTTATAGCACAAGCCTGCTTGCCAAATTATGTAACTATGCGGATAGTTCTGTAGTATTATATAGGCCTAACCCTGACCAGATTTACTGTGTTTATTATGAATCTATTAAAGTTGTGAACACCTTAATTTAGGAGGTGATGCTGGAATGTTTTAAGGGAGGTTGTTGGACCTCTGTCTAGAATAGGATTTTAACCAGTGTAAGGTGTTTTGTCTTGCTAGTATTATTAAAGGAATTTTTTGTTTTCATGGTTTCCAGGTTGGCATCAACTACCAGCCTCCCACAGTTGTCCCTGGCGGTGATCTTGCTAAAGTGCAGCGTGCAGTATGCATGTTAAGCAACACTACAGCTATTGCCGAGGCCTGGGCCCGTCTGGACCACAAGTTTGATCTGATGTACGCCAAGCGTGCGTTTGTCCACTGGTACGTGGGTGAGGGAATGGAGGAAGGAGAGTTCTCCGAGGCTCGTGAAGATCTGGCCGCCCTTGAGAAGGACTATGAAGAAGTAGGCGTGGATTCAGTAGATGCTGAAGGCGAAGAGGAAGGGGAGGAGTACTAAGCTCCGTGAACTGGCCTGACTTTCCTTGTTTTTATCTGATTTACGTTTTTGACATGGCTTGACACTTGAATAAAGGTTTGACTTGATAGTTCTGTCTGAGTGTTTTCGAGTTTCAGGCGCTGGCAAAACCGAGTCGCAGATTTTCTTCCTTGCACAGACTGAGACTCTGATTGGCCAGGATTTGCTTGTGTATAATTTCCTCATACTCAAGTTAACAAGAAAGAGCCCTCGATTTTTCCGTCGTTTGGCCACCGAGCACTTATTATCGCAAGGTTTCAGTTAATTGTTTTCTTCGTTTTTGGATGCCCAAGGTGGCAATGAAATATCCTTTTTGAAAATTGCATGTTCTTATACGTCCGTTTGCTCAATCGTTAGGAAGCTTAAGAACAGACGTTCTTGAACCACGGAGGGCAACCGGAAGTTAAACGTTCCCTTTGTTGTTGCCCATGAAAGGCTGGAAAACTTTCTCTTGGTATCTGTTGGCTTACCATACTGGACGTGTTGGGATCAGAATGGGTCAAAAAGCTGCCGTCCGTGGCTCAAGAACGTCTGTCTGTGCGCTAGTTAGCATTTTCGTCTGTGCGTCAGTTCTAGAATATCTGTTAAGGTGATTCCATCGAAGTAGGGGTCACCGAGCTTGTTTTGGCACCGGCAGGGATAGCAACTATACGACCTGCAAGGTTTTCCTGAGAAACCCTAGTTATCAGAAATGAGAACTATAATTGCTTACAAAGTCTGCTTGTATTGAAATATTGGAGCAGTGCAACAAAATAGACATTTATCTTGCATTGTATACTATTTTAGTCGAACAGGAATTAAGGATATGAGAACAAGAATTTTTACCGCGTGCGTACATGCCATGCTGTACCTAAAGACGTATCTCGAAGCAGAATTTTTAACTTTTCTTGAAATCGCGATATACTATACTCGACCGTGTGCCATTTGAATTTATGTATTAAAAAATGCGGGTCACTGAACTCGTTTAGGAGAAAACGACCTGTTCTTTATCTGAACTGCCCATCTTTCATTGAAAACTATCATGTTCCGTGAGTGGGCGCGCTAATCACGCCAAAAATGATGCGCAATGCGATTGAAGGGAATCACCTTGAGTGCTGTGGGCGCGGCAGGTACATCAAACTACGCAGATCGGTGAAATTAGAAAAGATGCTATTTCATGGTTTAGATGCAACAGACTTGCATGTGAATGAGCTGTCTGTAGGACTGAGATTGAGCAATAACAGTCGGGGGCACGGTTGCGTTGTTGCACAGTTCATGTCATTACTTATGTTTAAATAAATTGTGCACCGTTTTGATGCGATTTTTTTGGCGTGTCACGTTTGATTGGAAGTACGTTTGCCTAGTTTTTACTATCACTTTGTATTGTGAGAAGCAGATTCTTTTTACGAGGCATGTTCTATAAGCTCCTCACATTCCCTCCGCACAAACGTGGGAGTAAAATGTGAGGCGGAATGGCTTTTTCTGTGGAAAGTTGAACCTGTTTTATCGTCCTCTTCCCTTTGTAAGACTTGTTCCCTATTTCTTACTGAGACCCTATCAATGCGTTTTCAAAACTGTTTTCCCATTTTCCCGGGAACGATGGAATCACATTTTGTCCACAACAGCGTTTTCCCTTCCTCCCTGTTCACACTAACGTGTTTTTTGAAAAATCTTATAAGGACCAACGCTGAAAAACGGAAGTCAGCGCTTTCACCCGTGCGCTAGTGTCTTCAAATGCGTTTTCAAAAGTGTCCACTACGTTTATACTACACAATACGCGTTAATGCATCGGGAAAGTGCGAGTTTCCAAACGCATTTGTGCCGGGCCATTGGATTTTTTTTTGGGCGGGGGGGGGGGGGGGGGGCTGGGGGGTATAAGTTACAACGATTTTCGATTAACTAACATTAAATTAAGGAGCGATAACTTACAGATCTATAAAAAGGATACGATGTACTTACACAGGCTTCTACTGCACACTGTACCCAGACAGGAGTGTACTGCACCCTGTCAATTAGAGTATGGATAATTTATATATCAAACTTACTCTGAAATTCACGGGATCGTTGGTCTTATGACGCAAAAGCGAATGTGTATGAACTAATCACAGGGAGTCCACAATAGTCGAGAAAAGCAAAAATTAATAAAATTACATGTAAAATCGTCAACATGCATGCGTTGTTTGTTTCCTGTGGTTTTCTTTTGTGTGCAACATCAAGCTGATTGATGCTAGCGACAGTACTGTGATTTTTGTGATTTTCTCAACTATTGTGGACTCCCTGTGAACTAATCATGCATGTGAACCGCAGGTGAAAGACTTAGAGATGATTCACTTGGAGATAAAGAACCTCAGTGTGAAAAATTCGGGTTAGAAAAAAAAAAAGAGTATATTGTAGCAGAGCCCGCACGCATAGCGCGCCAGTGGAACACCATTACTAAGCAAATTTGGTAACCTATCAAGCCAAGAAATTTTCGTAGTGACGTAATAATCGCGTGACCATCCGTCCGTCCGTCTGCACTCCAGGGTCACCAATATGAGTTGGCATACACTTAATATAACGCTGTACCCCGCGTTTTTGGCGCGAAATCGCGTGGTGACCCGCGTTGTAGCAAAACAAGCAAAGACAACAAAAGTCAAAAAGCTGTCTTTTTGGTGGAGGGTGAAAAGTTCAATTTAGGCGAAAAATTTCAGGCGAAAAGTTCAATTTGCCTTAGGACTTCTCTTGTTGTCCTGTTGTCGGTTGTGCTGCGAACTCGGTCGGCACAGCGATTGAGTTCGCAGCATTTCGCAGTGGTTGAGGAGAGCAGGCGGCTGTACACAGGCTAGGGAACCGATATCGTCGCTTTATTCTAATTCGGCGTAGGGGTATACAGCTTAGCCACTCTTAATTAAGACAAAAACTTCTGAAGACCATGCCTTACAAATTAAGAACATTTTTGGGACACTGCTGCAACTACAGAAAAATTCATGGCAAAATATTTTTATTACAGACCGGACTTGAAAGAAAAGTGTTTATGCTTTCGTACCATTCATACAGCATGGTTTTCACAGCTTTAGTCAAAGACAATTAGAAGCATAAAACAAGTAACATGTTTACGATCATTTAATTTGTAAACTGTATGATGCGTTTTATTTAAACGGGTCATGTCATCTATATTTAGTGTCACTTAACAAGCTATACAAGACATAGTGGAATCAAAACTAGCCCAAAAATAATGGTTCAGTCGCAACTTGAAAAGTTGGGCCATTTAAAAAAACAAACGTTTTTATCTCGTGTTTGAGTAATTCACATAAAAGGTGGTATGGTTTGTTTCTACAACGAAAAAGTTACTCGAAATCTTTCTCTCGGCTCAGTCTCCAGCGTTGAGTGTCTCGATGCGCCTGCGATTCTTGCCAATAGCGGGCGCATCAAGACACTCACGGCTGGCGACTGAGCCTAGTTTGACCCTAAACTTGCTCCAAGTTGCTTGTTTTGATATGAAAGGCGTGTGTGTAGTCTGCGAACGTGAACAAAAATGGCGGCTGGGCCACGTGCATTGAATCAAAGTGGCAGCTGATTCTGCGTAGACTTCACGGATTTGTATCGCGCGCTATACAAGAACGAACGAACGTGTCATCCCATCCTCATTGTTTTCGTCCTTTATAACAAAATACAAGCGACCTGGAGCAAGCCTAATTCGACCCGAAAACAGAGAATTCTCCCTGGCGTAGCCCCTTCATCTTGACGGACTTTTCAAGGACCAGGTATTCGTTTCTCGAAAGTCCCGAAACTCCATTTTGGGCACGATAATACACTGTATCTTGTAAACAAAGACGTTTCTAAGCGTGAAACGTTATTATAAGACAGGTTAAAATAACAGCTTGTACTGGGAATGAGTGTTTTTTTTTTCAATTGGATTTGCGGGACCGAACAGAAACGGGCACCAGATCTTATTTGGCACAGTACTACAGTCAACTTCCGCCTTGAGGACACTTCCCTTGTCCGTACACCACGCTATTACGACAGTGTTTGAAATACTGTCGAAATAGCGTGGTGTTCATTTTATTTGATGGGCATCTGCTTTACTCCGTCTTGGATATCCATTTGTTGTCGAGGTCATAGCTTGATTTTATCTTTGTTTTTGTTTTTTGTTTTTTGTTTGTTTATTTTGGGGGGCGTGGTTTCAAAAAAGTTTTATAAAAATATGCCCAATGAACAACAAGAAAATATGTACATATTACAGGTCTCTAAAAATTAAGTTTGTGGAGATCCATAGTCGTCTTTTATTTCACTGTCTTCCTTTCATTTCTGCAAAAAACGTAACAAATGAAACAGGCATGATTTTAAAAAAATGAGATTTAAATATCATCTTTAGGCACATTTACGCTGCAGAAAGGTTGCGCTGATCCGAACCCGAAAAAATGGCATGATTGTAGCGTAAGTAATACTTCGGTACGTGACTCGTGCAAACACACAAACACAAAAACACTCAAAAGTCTCACTGTTTTTGTGTTTGTCTTCGCTGTGAGCCTCATTTACAATACAGAAAAGAATTAGTTCCAAACCATTAAAAAAGTGGTACGGACATTTTTTTTTATCGTTTCGGGCCTAGTTTAAACGTTGAACTAAATATGTACTTAACATAACGCAAATTAGCAACAACAGTAGTTTTTGATGCACCGCTTTTGATGCGTTTTCACCGGTCCCCCGCAAAGGAAACAGCGCCAGTGTTTTCTTAAGTCTTCGTTTCTACACGTCCACACACTAAAGGGCTTAAAAAATCTCTCCCGTGTCGTTTTAACCTGTCAATACTAGAAACATTGCGATTTCAAAGCGTCGAGTTTTCAAAGGTTTCACCTTTTGAAAGCGTTTTCGAGTGTCTTCAACTTAATCATCGTTTTTTATAATTTCAGTGGGGGCCATGGGCGAAAACGCAAAAATAAAGAATGTGTTTTCAAATGAAATGGCAATGGTGTGGACAGGGTGTCTTTTAATTGGGTTGCTTTTGTCTGGGGTGTCTAATTGTGTACTGTAAACCCATATATATCATGATTCACTGTGCATATTTGCACTTACCATTCTCCGGTATCTGGAGGAGTTTCAGTGATGACAATGGTCGGAATTCGAAAATCACACTGGTTTGATTTCTTCTTTCTTTCTTGAGTCTAAACATTACAAATAGCACGAAACAGAGTCACATTGATATTTGTTGTTGACAATAGCAAGAGATTAACATGGATTCAGATCCGAATAGTAACTGAAATCATTCGACAGAGAACAAAAGAATACAATAATCACACGCAAGAGAGAATAAAGGGGTTAGAGAGCTACTCCCCATATAAGACCTATCTCCTTCCTAATCCCTCTTAAGTTATTTTTAGTAACAAATGGTGGGAAAATTCAAATTTGAAATAACTTATTGAGTTTTATAGCAATTACCCTGATTTTCGCAGCAAAATAGAACTCGTCATTTTGTAAAATTTCATGAGTTTACTTTTACTAATTTTGACATTTTTTGACGGTAAAATGACGTCACAACGTTGGCGCCAAATTTTGCTTTTAGTATTATGGCATACCTTATGTCAGTTTCTGAATGACCTTGTTACACAGATCTCAAAACTGAAAAAAATTAATGAAATATGTTGACCCGCTAATAAGACATATTTTTTAGAAATTTGAATTTTGTTACTAAAAATAACTTTAGAGGGATTAGGATGGGAATAGGGCCTATATGGGAGATTAACTCTCTTACCCCTTTATCCTCTCTTGTCCCACGTGAATGCTAACGCACCCACACTTGTGGTAGGCTATACCCACGAGCGTTGCATGACGACCCTAAGAACGGCAGCGTAGGAGACTACTCAGGTCCCGGCTATTTGCTTACCCATTCGAGCTTGTTGCCTCGGAAACCCATCCTAAAGAAACAGAAAGTGACTTTATGTTCTTTCCTTCGTAACGTGGGCTTGCTGCCGTTTTGCATATTCTTCTCCCAGTTGTAGTTTATTTCACTTTTCAGGTGGGCCTGTGATACAAAGAAAAATTAATTTTAAGGAACAAATACTTGGAGAATTTGGTCTGGTAATGATTATGATGATGATGATGATGATGATGATGATGCTGATGATGATGATGCTGATGATGATGATGATGATGATGATGATGATGATGATGATAGACAGCAATCGTAACAACCAATGAACCGCTGGTCTGATTGCTTTCCTGCTTTGCTTGAAGACGCCCAAATGACGCTAAGTGGTAGAACTATAAAATAAGGTTGTGTTCTATTGCGATCAACTGTTTCAATCGAAACCGGTTTTGGTTGAAACGGTTGAGGTTTCCAAAAGAACACTTTTTCAACCGTTTATGGCTTACACGTGGTTGTGACTGGGCATAGTCAACAGACTTAATTCTTCAACTTTTTCTGCCAAGGTTGGCAAGATGGCGGAAGTGTAACTCGTAGCATCGGTTGTCCTTCAAGAACTGTTAGAAGAATTGGTTCCACCACGTCGTGAATCGGACGATGAATTGGAATATATGGCAACATTGTTACTAGAAACGGAGAGGACACCTGCCACTCGTATTACAGGCTATTTTAAGAATGTCGTCCCTAATTTATCAGACGGAAAGTTAAAAAAAATCGAGTGGGAAGAAATACGTTTGTGGCTGACAGTTTTACGCGTGATTACGTGCAAATTATAATGATGCAATGCGTGAAAACCGATGCTTGCTAACATGTCAGCGGACGTTACTCATCGTTTTCAACCTTTTCAACCAAGCTCAGAGCTGATTGAAAAAGTTCATCAACCAAACCAACCGAAAACGGTTTTTTCCCAATAGAACACGAAAATCCCAACCAACTCAACCAAACAAAAACGGTTGATCCCAATAGAACACGACCTAATTGTTTACAAGAGGCTTCTCTCCTGAGTTTGTTTTTCGTGTTGCTTACAAGCCAGTGATAACTCAAAAAGCAATTGCATGTCAGTAAGTCAAAGATTCTCTTCACCAGTGTATTTAACTTACTCGTTTCCTTAAGTTCTTTTGTTGGAGATCATCCATTTCATAGAGGGCGCGTAAACTCTAAGGAAGGGGCAAAGAAAGAGAACTCAGTGTCATAATAAAAATACTGAATGTATGAAGTGGCATAAGGCTCTGTGTTAGAAACTTCTTTTGCTATAACGCAATTTGAAAATCAAGAGGAAGACGGGCAACTAAGGGACGATGACACGATAACATGATTGAACGATAACACATCCTAACACTGTTTCTAACTCAAAACAACAATGGAGGCTTTTTAATAAGAAACCACTGAAAATAAAGTTTTAAGAGGTGGTGCTTAACTGGTGACATGAGTTCAAATTCCTTTGACTGTGCGTTAATCACTGATTCTGAAAAGGTTTACCTACCATTAGCTGCCACCTTTCGCGTGGATCAACAGGCCTGTTATGTCGTCCGCTGTCAGGCCAGGATTGATCGTGATAGCTGTTCAAGACGTTCAAGGCACTTGAACTCTTGTCTTGGATTCCCTGGAAATGAAACAGAGAGAAAAAGAAATACTGATGAAATCATTTATACTTCAGCTCTCGAATTTACTGGAGCAAATAACACCTTTGGATTTGCGCGATAAAATAACGTTTGGCATGTTTTGCTTTAGCTCTTCTCTGGTTGGTTGAAAGACAGCTAGCGCTCGTCTTCTTAGTTTGATTAGTGAGCATGCCTAACTAGTGTTGAAATTGGTCGCAGGGTTCAGTCAAACTCTAAACTACAGCAAATTAAACACAATAGAGAACTTAAGCAAGGCGAACATTGAACTCGTCGACGTTTCAATTGACTGGAATGTCTTGAATTCTCTTGAGTGGCACAATTTTCTTTTCTTTTTTTTTTCTTTTTTTTTTTGGTTTCTTCTTTCGATCTCTGTGGGTTAACGCTCCGTTATAGGGAGACCATAAAACTTTCGGTGGCTGCCCTCGTTGCTAAAGGTCCTTGATTCCTTTCGACAGTTATTCAAAGCACGGTGTTGTTATCGTGGCTTTTGTGTGACGGACCCAAAGTAAACGTTGCGTTTTCGTTGTAGGGCTATTTCAAGGGGAAAATGTTTTGCTCTCTTCTTTTTGTCAAAACTGTTCTTAAATTCTGAGTTAGTGCCACGACCATACACAGAAAGCTGCTTAAAAATTGCCAAGCCAGACATGACAGAGTTCTCCGAGAAAACTTTAATTATTATTTATCGAATTGGCGTTTTCAAGACACAGCGGCGTAACTTCTTACTTTTGACCTAAGTTTTCCTGTTGCAGTCTGCTTCCGTCCCGATTTTGTCATCCTTATACAGAGAAAACGTATTAGCTGCCTCAGTGTGCTGGCATAATAACTTCAACAAAACTGATAGATTGAACGGTTATTTTCAGCTTTTCCGGCATTGAGGAAAATGTCTCGAAGTTTTCAAAGGGCTGCCAAAAATCGCGATCAGAGTCACTAAAAAAAAGATTTATCTCAGTTACTTGCCACTTCGTAGTAGTATGTTCAAGAACGTTTTGACAATTCTTGGTAACTACATGTATACCCAAAAGAATTTAAAGAACAAAATAAATTATATTTCCCAAATTTATACTTGAATCAACTTCTCACTACTTGTATAGACAGCATCTTTGAAATCTAGTTTGTCTTTTATTAGCTTAATCTGCTCTTGCCCAGGCCTCGAAAAGCTCAGCATGCGACTTGCGAAGGGAAACCATTTCACGTATTCTTACTTAAATCAAGTTTGCTTGTCTTGATTTTTAACTACATTGATCTCCTCTTACTATTTTCTGCCAACTTTCACGTCCGTCGACCACACTGAACTGATGCCCTCCAATTCCAGGCCAAGATTGGTAATGATCGTTGTTTAAGGCGCCCGAGACACTCAAAATGTTATCCGGGTGTTTCTGAAAAGAAGCAAAACAAGAAGTTCGTTACTAGCTGTGCTACTTGGGGTTTCTAAAGACGTATGCGACAAACTAAAATTTGCAAATCCGCATGAAACTTGATCGATCTAACCTTTTAAGTCTGATCTTTGTTTTCCGTAAGGCCAAAACAAAAAATAAACTTTACACTCGATACTAGACCAGTCTTAAAAAAAATAATGTAATTCAGATTAGCAGGCAAAACATAACCCTATCTCAGACCATAATCGGTCTAACACTATAACCTGATTCAGACCAAAACGCGTATTCTTCGCTTCAGATAAACACTAAAACGTAAAAAATGCAATTCAATTTATTTCAAGAGGCACTTTTCACATTATAAGTAACTTCAAGAACAAATGGGTTTTTCTTAATCACTTATGAATGTAAAAAGTATCTTAGAATCGTTGTTTATCTTCTTACCATTTTCTGCCATCTTTCTCGAGGATCCACAGGAAAATCGAACCCAAGACTTGGCCAATATTGGTTATAAATTTTGCATGAGATATATGGGTCACTTAAACGCCTTTCCGGGCTTTTCTAAAAAACAAAAGGAAGAAGTCACGTGATTTTGATTGAGCCGATATCAAAACAAAAGTAAAAGATAGCGCCAATACTTTCGTATTCTTAGAAAATGACCGATACAAGGAAGCAGTAACGCATCATTTGACGCTGTTATGACTATCCTAAGCACGTAGAAATTTTAAACTATTTGTCCCTCATAGGATTTAGTCCTTAGTCTCTGCGCCACATTGGTCTTGCTGTTGACCATTGTAGACAGTGCTTCACCCTCACCCTAATGATTAGGCGACCACTACGGTAACTGGCTATTTCGACATGTCTAACAATTTAAGAACAAATTTTGCATTTAACGGGTAACTAATTGAGCTAATTTAAGGTTAAGTCACTAAATTCGCCGACTTAAGTTGTCGTCAGTAAAAGTAACCTTCACTGATTTAGAAGGTATTCCGATCACCCTTTTAGCACGCTTTTAGAACGAGGAATAAGCGTGTATTTCCGTTGCCTTTCAACAGTATTTACGTATTTGCTTCCTTTTCTTTGTACCTTTCTAAACACTCGCTACTAAAACTAGGAAAACATACAACATAATTCGTGCTATTTACCTTTCATGGAACGTGCTTTAGAATGAAGAATACCTTTCGCATACAGAACACGAGCTTGACTTTTTTGGCCAATGGGTCCCTTCAGTTGGAGATCTAGAGTATTGAGGCAATTTTTCAACGTATTTTTCATGACCAAATAAGACACGTTTCCTCTCATACAGAAATTCTGAGTTTTACTTGGGCAACCGATCTAAGGAAGTTCAAAAACCTTTCAAAGGCAACTCCGCCATTTCCGCTGTAAGTACTGCACGGGAACCCAATGTAAATAATTTGTGTATAAAAACTTCATTTCTGGGTCCATTAAAGAGTAATAAAACGTGGCTGCTGGCCTTCTAAAACGGTGACACCCCAACATTTACATTCATAGTAAGAATGCAAGTTTTCGGAAATTATTTGAAATTATTTGGGTGAACACTGCATTTCGGGCGTTTGCTAGCACTACGTAACGACAAGTTTCCCCTTCTCTATATATATCTTATTCGGTGGGTTAACATATAATACGCGCGGGTATTTTGCGAGTTGCGTAGTATTGTTATAATGAGTAAAATATCTGCGCGTATTATATATTAAGCCATCGAATAAGAGATTTATTATTCCACTTGGAAAAAAAATCACGTCAAAATTTGGTTTTTCCAGTCCTTCGGCCAGAAAGCCTGAGAAACATGGATTTTGCAATGCAGTGCATAATTTTACTGTGTTATACTGTGGCCTATATATTTTGCGCGTTCTCTTGACCTTATATGGTAAATGGGGCAAGAGCGGAATGATAATATGACATATTGAATAATTATTTTTTCCTTACCATTTTCTGCCACCTTTCGTCGTCTTGTGCATCGACAGAAAGGAATCGTCCCTTGCTGGGCCAAGATTGCTCGCAAATGTTGCTTTCTCCCCTTTCCTAACAAAAAAAAGACAAACAAAGAAAGAAATCAAATAAATAAATAAACAAATAAATAAATAAATGAAGATAAGAGAAATCTCTGTGGCTAAATGATTCACTGCAGTAGCCTTCGAGGAACGAGACTCCCGTATCAAAGTGACAGGGGTGTTGAATGTACATTACTTCTCAAAATTCCTAGTTTGTTACCGTTTAACACACCCTTAGAATTATCCCGAGATGCCTTTCAGGGTATTAGTGTATGCAACAGGACTGTCCAATTTGAGAGATAATTGGTTTTAAAAAAATTCCATGCGCTGTTAAATTGGACAAAGCTGTAGGGTGAGTCCATTTTGACAGCCAGAGAAATTTTTTGAATGCAGTCACTTTCCAAATTGGAAAGCAGGTAGCCTTTTACACGCAAATAGGGACCTTGAGATCAGACTACGAGTAGAAAGAAGGATGGAGACGAGTATTTCCTGGTCGAAGACTTTACATTGCGACCTGTCAAACTTATATCGTTCGTAGAGCTTCCTTTTCTATTGGTTAGCAACAGGAAGGAACAACGGCTCTGGGAACACCACAGTTTTTTCGGTTTTCTTGAATGGAAATAAATTCGGACCACGCCGACGAAATGTATTCACAACCCCGTCAATTTTACTTGATAGTCTCCACTTCCCCCGCCGAATACTAAATAACTGACTCCATCATCTATCCTTTATTATCGCGGTCAACCGTTACCGCGAGCTCAAAAAATCAATCGAGTAGAAAATGTGGTAAGACCGATCGCCTAAATCTCTAAATACTGGAAAAAAGGCCAGAATAGCCCATAAGCATTCTACCTTTCTATTCGTTTATTTATTTATTTATTTATTTATTTATCTATTTATTTATTCTTATCGCAACATCCTTTTATTCGAAATCGAATTCCATTTTTGTGTAATTTTTGCATTAACCACATCTCCAAATGACAATTGAATCTACCCACCCGCCTCGTGCTCCTCCCCGCTAAAAAAAGTCGAAAATAATAATTCGCTTTACATCGACGTTGCGGTCCGTGAATAGTTCAAAGTCTGAACATCGGGAAATGTGAAATACAAAGGCCGTTTTTTGGAGAATGCATTTCAGTTGTTGGCGGGCTGGAAACTAAAAAGGACAATTTTTTGATGTATTTTCAGTGACCGACGACAAGGAAATACAGAAGAATTTAACTACAATAAAAGGCCAAGAGAATTTAGAATTATGAGCATGAATAAATAGGCCACGCTAAAAACAGGGAAACAGAAAACTGGTGAAATATTGAGCATGCTAGCTGCTATTTTGTGCTCCAAATCCGAGAGAGAGAGAAAGAGAGAGAGAGAGAGAGAGAGAGAGAGAGAGAGAGAGAGAGCCAGAGGAAAGGGCACTTTTGTAACGAAAAAAGGGAACTTTCGTAACGAAAAAAGGGAACTTTTGTAACGTCGGGAACTTTTGTAACGAAAAAAGGGAACTTTTGTAACGATTAATGGGGAACTTTTGTAACGACAGGGAACTTTGGTAACGGCAAGGAACTTTTGTAACGTAGAAACAGGGAACTTTAGTAACGAGTGTAGGGACAGTGTGAGTCGCACAGTCACCTCTTTAATCAACCTAGAAAAATCGGGATTGTTCCAATAGTCAAATCTCTTTGTTGATTTCGTTAAAATACATAGTTACAACCTTCTGTTTACGATTTCTTAACAAAACAAGCTGGATCACCTTCAGCGTCCGTACGGAATTTAAGCGGCAAAATTCCACACGTTTGTCCGCACTATTTACCAACCATTTTTTTTTATTTTTGCGAAGCCTAACCTGTCAAAAATATGACAAAATGTTTTTTTCATGCAGGCAGAATTCATGTACATTATACCTACTAAGGAGCTCTATCCCTTTTCCGGACAAAAAAAAAATTCCAATCTTTATCCAGGTCGGATAACCTGAAATGACTGGTATACTGCATTTAGTTGAAACTGCGACTACGACATCTGTTGGAACTCAACGAACACATAAACCCTCAATTTAAACTATCTTTTAGTCAATTTTTTGCTCTAAAAGCAAGATGCAATGAACGGTCATTTTACATAAGAAAAGAACCGTCTTGGTCCAACAAATGTAGTGTTGTTACACAAAAATCAAAACCTGAAAATAAGGAAAATTAAAAGGGTTTGGGTTGTTACAAGAATTAAAAGAACATCATATAATTAGTAAACACAGAGAACAAGCGAGCTGGTTTAGGTATCACTAGGTGTCAGTGGATTCTGTGGAAGGGAGAAAGCCTTCTGACATGCTATGAAAGATAATACAACACTTAAGAAAAGGCAAGACCAAGAAGTGAAATTTAAGATTTGTGATTGTTACGGGCCGGTGATAGGTCGGAAAAGAAATAACACAAACGTCTACCTGTTTTCTATCTCACACCAACTGTATCTAAGACATGCGACGTTTATGTATAAAAATGTTTGAACGCTCTAGTTCAAACAACTGTATCTAAGACATGCGACGTTTATGTATAGAAATGTTTGAACGGTCTAGTTCCTGTGTACTTCCAGAGCTTGTTTACCTTGATGTGTAGTATTCACAGCCTTGACACCTGGCGTAATAATTAGTCGCAGGGCTCAAGTGCAGGGTTACCCTCGCACAAGATACCTCGCAATTTGATTTATGTGCACGTTAGTTTTGTTTTTTTTTCGTTTTTTATGTAAATCAAATTTTCCTTATTAGAATTTTAATGTTTTTCTTCACTGTAATTATAAGTTATTATAGTCAAGAAACGTTACAAATTGGTTTTCAAAATCCTCATGAGAAAAATCAAGAAATGTACTTGTAATTTTATTCTATCCCCCCTTCGGGTAAGGCAGTGTTCACCTTGCGCTCTTATTGCGTAGGCCCACAAATTGCTATGGAACTTCAGCGTTCACGTGGCATAAAATAGACGTTTATCCAATCTCAACGACGCGTTTCATCTCAGCAACCTATTAATTCAAAAGATGAAGGATAAAAGACTTCTTGGAACTTATGGCCAACTAACAAGTTAAGTGGCTCCTATAAGGTTCTTAAGTGACTTTCCTTAGTAATTTGTAACTAATCACTTCCCTACCCTGCGTGTAGCTAAATAGGCAAGGACTTTTCTTGGTCGTCTATGTAACGGTATAGATCGGGTAACAGTCTTACATGTACAGCTTATGGCTTTAAACCCTATTTAGCTTGGGAGTTGGGGAGAACAAAGAGCCCACGCTCAATTTGAACGCTACAAGCTTTCTAATATGCAAGAAAAAGCCACCAAACTGTGTTACTTTCCCTAAAATTTAGCTAGAAACAATTTGGTGTGTCATGTTTTTGTCCATCCAATTTGGTGTTGCCATGGCAACCATATTTTGACAGGTGCTTTTTCACAATTTTAAGTTTTACTGTTCTAAATGAAAAATTTTATTTCCACTTCGCTAACTTTTACATTTTTACACCATTTGAGTCTTCTTGTGTTGCTTTTCAATGGTTATGGTCCAATGTTAATGGTTTCTCAAGGTTTTGGAAAAAGCAAGGAATTACGTCAGGTGACGTCATCAAATGTTGTTATTGGACCTCAAAGGAAACGTTTTGGGACACCTGTATCACCCTCGACATTTTCTTGTCAAGGCTTTAATACTCTCGGAGTTGGATCAATTTTTGTCCTCACAATTCTTAACCTCGGATGTACAAGGGATGAGATGGTTGCCAGCCCCCATAAGGTTCTTCTTGAATTTTTCTAATATGATTCTTCATCAGCACCTGCCATTTTCTGTAGCTGTACGCATATACCTTAGACACATTTTGACCTAAGTTTGGTGAGAATCGTTTACTATGGTTACGAGATATGACGTCATAAGTAGCAGGTGGTCAAGCCATTTTTGAGTAAAAATGCGTGTTGTTAGGTGATAAAAGACAAAGAAGCAAAGTGCTTAATTATGTCATATTCTACTTGTGTAGCATTAAAAATGTCAATTTCCGCCTTTTTATGAGAACTTCTACAATACTAGATGGTGGCGTCACAGGCCCCCAGCAGCGCCACAACCCATAAAATGTATCTCATCTTGTAGAGCACATCACAGACTAAAGGCAAAATCTTTTCAAAACATGGTAACATATAAGAAACCCAAGAGAGGTTCAATCACCCCCCCTCCTCCCACTGTACCACTCTGGGGGGATGACTTTTCCCGTGCGTCCGAGGGTCACGACTTCGCTCGAAAAAAGCTTCAGCTAAAGGGGGAGGAAAGGAAAATCTTAAACTTAATTGTGCTATATGTTACATTTTAAGATCGTTTTGATCATTCATTTATTGGTTTGAATTACTTTTAGGCCAATTTTGGTGGTTTTCAGAGGTTTTGACAAGAACATGAAATCTTAGATGACGGATTCAAGATGGCCGCCATTTTGGCAATAATGACGTATTACCCACATCATGTGACGTCATCAGGCCATGTTACGAACTTCAAAAGAAAGATTTTTGGACGTGCTATCGAAGTTTCGTTGTCGTAGCTTAAACTTTCTTGGAGTTAAGAAGGCGGCATTTTGTACCTCCTCCAAGCTCTGGAACAAAAAAAGTCCACGCTGAATAGGATTAAGAATGGACCCTGTAACAGTTAAAAGTGGAATTTTTAGCAACTTTTAACTGTTACTGCAGTTTATTTGAACAGATGATATTAAATGGCGCGAAATAACTTGAAAATACCGTTCACCACTACAATGTACATAAATAGTTAAAAAGATTAAAGCCACTTACATTAAGACCCCATTTGGAACCTTTAGCTAATTAAGCGCAATAATATACAAAGATATCAATCAAGGATAAGTTAAAAACATTAAAAAAGTCAAATGAAAGCAGAGAAGTATGTACAAAGTTTCCTGCAGACCAGTAAATAGTTCAAAAGGTTGTCCTAACTTTGCGCTACAAATCAGACCGCGTGAAGGCTTGCACTACAAGTGTAGTGGGTGATACTCAATCATCATCATCTTGTTTATCATTCTTTTGTTCATCTTCTTTTTACTTGAAGTAAAAGGTACACGTTCTTCATAAATAGTTTTACTACTAAATGCACTCCTCTGCAATATTTTATTTAAAGTTGTCCCGGAGCTACGCCCTCTTTCTTGTACGACGAAACGATGGTTGTCTCGGGTACTGTATAAAACTTCACCATTTTGTGCATTGCTTTGGAAATGTTTCTAAGCAACAGAATAGCTCACAGGCAATCAGTTGTATATTACACAATTAGTATTACTCGTTTTTACTATAATTCAGCGATACATTGAGTCGTATATACAGTTCCTGCAACCATACACCCTTACGGCCATTACCGCGAAAAGCGCCAAAGTAGAATAAATGCATTTCCACAGCTCTAACTCCTCTTCCTTTTCTAGGACAAAGTTCAATTTTTGGTCAACTATTTCTCTCATACTAAAGTTTAATTTGATTGCATTAAACTTCACAATCTCTCAAGAAATTATTGTGAAACCACCTTCTGGAACTTCTAGCAAATAGGGAACTTTTGTAACATCGCCGCTTTTTTGACATTAGTAACTTGAAATCTCCATAAAAAAATAAGGATTTATCCGATTCACTCCAAGCTTTCTTTGTTGCATTGGCAAAAGATAGCTTCAACTTCCTCTAAAATTATAGCGCGATTGACCGACGTAAATTGTCAAACTCATTTGTTCAAATTCGTGATGTAAAAAATGGGCTTTTTCCGAATCGTGATTCTTTTCATGGACATGAAAAGTCAAACACATACACGGCAGATTTTTGTAAGCCAAAATAACTCAGATTTAAAGTGCTGTGGTAATTGAGAGAATCGTTTGGCGCATAAATGGTAAGGCAATAGCTACAACTTAGCACAGAAATGGATTTTACTGCTTTTAAACAAACAGTTACCACAACATAGGGCACTTTCGTAACCTCTCGAGGACACATCAGAGCCTAATACATGCAGATTTGTGTGGTATTAACTGACTACTTGCATGCAGTAGGTTTACAGCAGTAAGTATTCCCATGATTTTCTTTAGTTTTTTCTGGAAAGATCTAAGCATAGCTATCATCAAGAGAGACAAAAGTTACAAAAGTGCCCGACTTTTCTTCTGGAGAGAGAGAGAGAGAGAGAGAGAGAGAGAGAGAGAGAGAGAGATGGATAGAGAGAGAGGACAAGTTATCAATTTCCGCCAAAATCGGTACTCAATTTAGACTGAGTTTAATTACGAAGCGATAATCTCCCTTTGCAGATTAACTTGAAACAACCCGATATTGCAAAAAAAGCTTTCATCTACGGTGAACTACGAGAAAATGCTAGAACAAACCTATCACCTTGTCCAACTGTGGCATACTTCTAGCTTTCTTTTCTCTTAGAGACTTTAGAGGGGACATATTCTCAAGCGCCTTCACCATTATGGTTGTACCAACTATATGAGCGAGCCGAGCAACTCCTCGACCTTTATTTAGGCATTAAAAATATTTGGGGGTGAGGGGAGAGGGTGACAATCCCCTAACACCCCGCACCCCCCCCAAAAAAAGGATGCAAGGGAAATTTATCCTCCTGAAAATCTGCAACCAGCTGATCAGATGCTACACATCTTGTGAGCCTAGAAAAATTACTACAGAGAATTTAGGCTGAAAAAATGGCATGCACTGAAACATTTTACCCCATCCCTCCCCTCCTGTGTTTTCTAATGGTGAAGAATTCTCATCACACTAAAAACAGTGAGATTACATGAAGCCATGCAAGAGATTTGTTTGACGCAGAAAAACCCTAGTGTGCGTTAAGTGTGGCGTCAAATAGTTCTAAATCTATGTTTAGTACAAATAAGGTAGTTGTTCAAGTGGTGTAACTTACAACAGAAAACGTTTTTTGCTAGTAGTTAAGTCCGTCTCGAAATGGACTTAGCTACTCAAAAAATGAAACAAAGTTTCCTTCTCGTTCCGAAAATATTTTCGCATGACGATGAAATTTTGTACCTTTTATTGTTCAAATGACTAAAGTACGCATCGAGTACGTCACAGAATATATCTTTTAATACGATTGTTTTTTTTTCGTATGCAAATAATGTAATTAAAAGAGAGGTATCAGTGAAAAACCAGGTATTATAATGAACCCTACTACGCATTACAAATGAGAAATATAGGCATATTTGCAGCTGTTAAAAATAGTTGTGTTAAAGAGAAATGTAAATTTATTTTACATTTGGTTCAGTCCACCCTGGATGTTTTTTTTGTTGTTGTTGTTTTTTTTTTTTGGCGATGACTTCATCCCAAAATGGAGTTGACTACTCGAAAATAAGTTTGGTTAATGTTTCGTTCTCATTTCGATCATTCTCATTCCGAAAATTGTTTCGCAAGACGATGATCGGTTCAAAGTCCGAACACTGGGAAACTTAAATTGAAAAAGCTGTTACGTTTTACTGGCGAACATTATTTGTTGTTTGTTTGAGCAAACGGAAAAGTTGATTTTTTTTTCTTGTTCGGAGTGTGACAGCGAACGTATCCTACAAGCATTTAAAAAGAACGCTGAATTCAAAAGGAAGTTTGATCAGACTGCAAAGAGAGATCCCAACATTGAGTACAAATGGAGTCCAAAAAATGAAATCACTGAAAATACCACCTTTTGGCTTATTACAAGGTTTGAAAAGTCGTATTTTGATTTTTTTTTTCGTGGCCACTCTGCGAATCGGAGACTGTTACCTTTAAACACAGCCTATCAGCCTATGTGCTAAACACCATTTTGCGAGAGCAGTAAGTTGAATGAATGATCTGAACAGAGAGAATAGAGAATGTGGCCAAGCTTTTTGTTGCCCGCCATGCTAAATTGGAAGATGTTACTTACCATTAAATCGAAAAGTTATTTCACGAAAGTGCAACATTTACAAGGGTCCAAAGTCCGAACACTGAAAAAGTTGCCAAAACACTTCAAAAACAGAAAAGTTAAATGTCATTTGGTTATATTCAAACTTTAAATCATCTCAACAATAGCTAAGTTCATTCTTAAGTCACAGTACAGTCCAGGGCCGTAGACAGTATGAGGCAAACCGAGGCACTTGCCTCAGTCATTTTTTTCGTTTTGTCAGTCAGTTTTTTTTTGTTTAACACCGTAAATACCTAGTAAAAGAAGTTAGCCATGGACACGGAGTTTTTTATAAGTGCTAATTTCGCATTTGATTTTCTCTATAGATGTAAAACTTTTTTAGCCACAAACCTGCTCTGTATTTAATACTACGAATCGATTTAGCGGCTAGCTAAACTTTAGTTCTATATATAGAGATTTTAAACAACGAAATTTTGCATTATATCAACACCCCCATGGACATAGCCTCAGTCATAATTTTTTTCTGGCTACGGCCCTGCAATCAATGTCATTTAGTCATTTTTTTTTTTTACTCATAACGGCATCGTGAAATGAACGTTGCCGCATAGCAGCCGTTGCCTAAATTGGAAGGGGAGCTAGGACAAAAAGTACGCCTGCAAAAGGCATTTAACAAATTAACTTGGAGCACGCTGAAAAGGACTGCCCCATCGATTGGCGAAAATGACTTTTTTGCTTCATGGACTGAACCACAGGGGGAAATCGGTTAATAGGTAATCTTATTTGGGACAACATACTGGCACGAGTCTGTTTTGTTTTGTTTGAACATGATAAAAATTGCTTGAGGCTCGTTCTAACGACCTGCAAAGTTTACCTTGACACCTAGATGGCGATCAACATACCTTTAGTTAACAACATACCTTAAGCAAGTTACTTTATGATTTCCTTTCATGCAAACAAGAATCAGCGACAAACCGAAAGAGAAAAACCGGTAAATGTAAATACTTACCACCTGAACACTTAGTGGCTCGAATCCATTTTTCTTTTTCCTCAAAGATGTAAAATTGAACATGATAAAAGGTACTTGGAGCGCTTATCAAAGACCTGTCAAAGTTTGACTTAACAACTAAAATGGCGATCAAAGTAACTCTCCGTGCCTTTTTGATTTTTAGATCAGGCAATTAAGACTGTGCGTCAAAACAAGTTCCATGAGTAACTGGTTGACGTATTAAATCACTGCTTATGGAACACAAGCAATGAGCTCAATTTTGTTTCAAACGTTTGCGACTGGATTATTAATAATTGCAGTGTTCACTGAAACTTTTCATTGGTTTTCAAACCAATTCCATCAACAAAAAATTGATGTCAAACCACTGACTGACTATTCGATGACATTCACCCTTTGATGTAAGCCTGGGTAAATGTTCAGCAGTCTCAATTTCTCCCCCCCCCCCCCCCCCCATTCCCACCGCCTAAAAAAATATCCTTATACTCGCCGAGTTAAAATAAGCACACCTTCGTTACCAGGGCCTTTCTATTCATCCCTCGAAGCCCTCAGAACGAGGTTGAAATAACGGCGCATGCTAAGGACATAGACCTGGCATATAAGCACACACAAAAAATTAAACTAGCAGTGATCACAGATTTAAAGAATGCGTTCGAAATACATGTTAGGGATTGATGTAGAAGACCCAGAGATGTAGAAGACCGTCAGTTTTAGATTAGTCAGTATTCACTGACTAAACTTTTTAAGGCTGGCTTGTAAACAAACAAATACATCGTAGGCAGACACTTACGATCGGATCTAAAAGGGTGTCCGGGAAGTTCGACTGTAGAGCGATTGGGTGAAACATTCTCCTAGTACTGATGTGAGAACAGAACAATTCGCGACTGGCTTGACATTTTTAAAAACCGGGTTAATGTACAGATTTGCCTTACTGGATTAAGAAAAAATCCAGAAGTTTCGTAGACATTTCATTCAAACTAGAGCAAATATATAAATTCAAAGCTTACAATTTTTTGCAAACAAATGTATGCCGTGCGGGCTGGGTGCGCTGGGTGTGTGTGAATTTGAATCAGATCTCTTCGAACCTGAACACATTTTTGCCGAGTTCAATATCACAAGTCTATTAATGAACCCGGTTTTGTGCTTCACTCAATGTAAGAAAATGTCTCGCTAACCACGTATTGTGCTCTTTTCGCAAGAATCCACACATATTAAAACGAGTCAAGAGTTTTCCCAGAATTATTTCATGCTTCCGTTGTCCTGGAAAACAGATTAAACATGGTTTTACTAATGTGACCTCGTTGCTTCTGTAACACTGAGATTTTGTCATCATGAGCATTTCTTTTTTCCGTTTAAGAGTCCTCAAGTTATCAATTTTTATAGGAAATTTTAGCAACCTATTAAAATGCTCTTCAAAGAGAAGGAAACATTCATAGTTGCATGTTAAATGGAAAACGTCAAGGTTTGTTGTACCGCATAACCAGCTAAAACAAGGTATTCGGACAATTTCAGCAAAATTGCATCACTAAAAGGAGTGAAGCAATTTGTACAAACCGTTTTCTCAACTCTGTCTTTGACTACAAACAACCTGAGAACATTTTACTCAAAATTTCACAAAAGTTCAGTTGTATTCAACACGCAAAATGGCAAAATGGCGCCGCCGTGTTAAATAAAATCTTCTCTATTGGCACATTACTTTGACTCATCTGGGTTCCTGTTAACTGACAGCTGTTTCGGAAAGCCTACGCAACGGACCGCAAGGTATATCGGTAATTTAACAATAAATTTACCAAACTTAGCTATAGTTCACCTTACAGAAAATAAATCACATAGACAAGTGTTTATGGTACTTTCACCCATCCTATGGCAGTAACAGCCGGGAAATTACAGCCAAATCACAAAAGATCTACAACTACCCATACTACCTTTCGGTCTTGTCGCGTAAGCTCGAGGCTTTAAAATCCCGACAACATTTTAAAATTGAAATAGCTATATAAGCACAACCCTATACAAGAAGCAAATTTCTATTATATAAAACCGAAAATAATAGGCCTTAATAAGCCCATCAACACAATTCGCCGAGATTGTTTTAGGAAATTAACCCTTTGAATCACTTTGTGAGAGGCTGCCACGAACTCAACCTTTAACACTTTTGACTTCAGGAGTAAATGAGTTATAAAATTCACAGGTTTGTTCGCTACATATAAGATAAAATGACAACAGCATTTGGAAATTCGCTGTTCTTGCTACAGGTAGCAATGATCCTGCCTTCAGGTGTAACAGTGAAATCAAGAAGCCCGGATACTGTAGAAAACTCTGAAACGCATGTGCCAGTGACGTCATAAACCTTCATTCTGCTAGTGAACTGTTGGTACACTAGTAGCGCGCAGTTTAACGGGTCAGCGGTAATACGCAGGGGATGACCCAGGCTCTCCTCATTCCACAGCGGTTGCTCTCCGAAGCAACGGGCGAACTGACCATTGGAGTGGAAAACTTTCAAGCATCCTTGGTTTTCCACCTCGTTGCTGTCTGAGAAAATGAATTTGTCCTTTAGAAACACTCCCTTTTGAGGGTGGTTCAAGCCGCGTTTTCCCAGGGGTAGGTCGATTTTTCGTTCATCCCTCCCAACAAATACATCAGGAGCTTCAAAGCTATTAGTGTAGTAAACTGCAATGATGTTCTTACATGCATTTGAATTTGAGGCAAACGAAGTGACGTGAGCTGGCCCTTTGAGATTGCCAATGACACGCAAGTGCTCACCGGAAATACCCATCTCAAGAAGGCAACCATTTCCGGTCGACGGCGAATATTCAGCCAATGCAAAAGTGTTGCGTGACACAAATGTCACACCATACACCTCCAGTGATTTGCTACCGTAGGGCTTAGCAACGTGACGTAAAAATTCGCCTTTGGGGTTAAAAATGTGAATACAGTTATTGCCACGATCAACAACAGCAATGTGACCGTCTTCACTGACAGACAAGGCCCAGGGACGAAACTTCTCTGACAATGGGCTCGGGGGAATTATGACGCGAAGAGCTTGTCCCGGTTTCCTCTTTAGCTCTCCTTGGGAAGAAAAACGCCGCCTTGGCCCATCCTCAATGCTGCGCGGATTCTCTGCCTCTTTAACTCTACTGCACTCCACTCTACCGAGCGGCTGTCTGAAGCAATCGTCGTTCGGCAGGAATAAAATCTCGCTCACACTACTCTGTTGATCCTCCATAAGTGCGCTCTTGCGTTCCTTAACCGCTTGCAGTTGCGCGTGTACTTGAGTCATCAATAATTTGTCCCTTCTCCCTTCCTTAAACTTTCCGTGGTTCACCTCAACAACTTGGATGACGTGGTGGGCTTGTAACGCGAAATCCGCGATTTCCTGAAGCCGGTCTCGCTTTTCGGCTTCAATGACTCTATCCACTTCTTGATAAAGTTCCTGTTCTTTGTTTCGGATGACCTCTACTATCGCTTCAGCGGTGCTTTGAATTTCTTCTTTGACGCGCTCCTCCTGTAGCGATAGAGACGCGTGAACGCCGTGTTCCATGTCTTTGATGTCGGTCGCCAGATCATTACGGTATTCTTGGGTATATGTCAATAATTCATGCATCTCTGGAGTCTCGGACTCCTCGCTGTGAGCTGATCTTGAAAATTTATTCGGCGATCGAACGAAGTGATCCTGTCCATTGCTCGAAACCTCGATCAAATGTCCCTTGGTCGGTAAACCGTCAATGCCATTATTTGTCAGGGAAAATTCGTTCTCATCTATTGGACAGTGAACGGATGTCGTCGGTTTGTTCACGAGTTTCGTATTTTGAAGACAATCAGTACAAATATTATGCGAACACGGAAGGCATTTGACTTCAAATTGCGTGTCTCCGCATGCGGAACATTCGCGTTTCGGGCAATTTATCAGCCGAAAACTCGTCGCCATTGCTAAGGCCTGAAAAGTGAGAGCTTTAAAGGATCGCTTGTCGATTTAAAGCTCAGAAATAAAGAAGAAATGGTATTAACGATGTTATTAGGATGTAATTATATCTCAACCGGATTTGTTCGTGTCCATCCCAACCGACCGCAGTCACGTATTCACTCATCCTTGTGATTCCTTAACATGATTATAATCTCATTTCTCCTTACAGAGTCTATACGATATCGAGTAGACAGCTTATAAGAATAACGTAAACCATTATCTCCACGTCATTGTTTTGATGAATCAAGAGATTCTTAGAACTTTTTTATATAAGATGTATTGTATGTAGTTAGGAGAACTGTTATTTCGATCTTGGGGCAGAACAGTGAAGGACAGGAAATTACAGGAATAGTGACAATTGATTGATGATTATTACACAGATATTTCATTCAAAAAACAACGATATATATTATACTTCAAAGGTTTTACCTTTTTTAAGAGCACGTTTAAAAGACCAAAAATTTAAGACTGTTAATTTCTAAACACACAAAAGATAATGTTAATGTCAAGCATTAAAATCACATCACCTTCAAATGAATTAAAATCACATCACCCTCTGATAGCTTTCACTTTTTAACTGATTGAGATGTTTTGCATGACTTACATAATTTAGGCAATTTAATTAATGGTCTTTGGTCAAGCTCCTTTAAGCTCATTCCCTAATACCGACTGGTTATGAAATTAACACATTAATAAAATATTCACATAATGGTTGAAAACGAGTAGAAAAAAACAAGAAGGATGTGGTTATACGCAGGACAAGATTAAAACGGATTACACTGAGAGAAGTTTGATCTCTGTCGGCTGACAGTGGACTGCGAGTAGTCTCTAATTTTGGCACGCGCGTGTGTATTTCGCTCCTCCCCCAATCGCTATCGCAGTGTAACTGACAGAGGCTCATTAATCAAGAGTTTCTTGCCACTTTTTTCTCCCATCGGCGGAAACGATTCCTGCGCGGGCTAACATGATTAGCGGATTTATTTGATTAGATCAACCGATGAAAATGTTGTGCTTTTTTGAAGGCTTGTAACACACCGCAAAATAGATTGATAAGGAGGATTTGTCCATGCTTTTTGTTTTAGTGCGGTTTTAGTGGCATTATTATAAGAACCTTCCGGCTAGTTTCGCCAGTTGGCAGAAAGTGCAACAAACCATCAAAACCAACGAGCTCAAACTTCACCTTCCGGTTTTTAAGGTTTTTAAAATTATAAAGAAAAGGCCTGAACAAACAGTGATCAGTCAGAATCTGTTTATGGCAAAAATATTGCATAACTAGACAACGTTGAAGAATAAAAATTGTTTTCCTTATTTGTTACGATTATATCAAGGCTTGTTAACCAATTAGCAAAACATTCCAGAAATTTCGGTAGGAACGTAAATGGAATACAACGTTTGTTGCCATTGTGAGAAGCAGTTCCAGAACTTTCACGGCTTTTGCATTACAGCGGGTTCTTTGAAGGAAAGACATTTTTTTATTTTCTTCCTGCCGGGCGGAAGCGTTTTTACTGAAAGGAAACTTGCGACTGAATCTTTTTGGTGGCAAACTGGCTCATGTGCAAAATAATCACGCCCAACAAAGGTTTCCCAGGCCACTGTTTTTTCTGTAAAACACTGCTGGCTGCTTTCATTGTGTGAAAATATCTGGACACAGCCAGACAGCGTCGTCCCATATTTTTTAGGACATGTGATTTTCTGGTTCGCCGCCATTCTGAATACCAAAATGGCCCTGGGTTGAAAACAATCTTTCGTGAATATGACAAAAACGAAGAACGAGACGGTTGTGTCTCGCAAATTTTGTTTTCGAGTACTCGTTGCAAGCAAAGTTCTCGTGCATCTTTTGACAGTGTTTGACGTGGGTGTCTGTAAAACCCGGAACACACCCGGAACACCCCGGAACACCCGGGAACACCCCCGGAACACCTCGGAACACCTCGGAACACCCCCGGAACACCACCGGAACAGCCCGGAACAGCCTGGAACAACCCCGGAACACCCCTGGAACATCCCATAATACCCCCGAACATCCCATAATGCCCCGGAATACCCTCAATACAGCCAGGAACACTCTTGAACACCAAAAATTCGGGTCAGCGGTCAGACCGCTCACGCATAGACTGACCCGAGGACCTCCGAAGATCAACGAAGATTTCCGAATTTTCCGAAGACCTTTGCAGATCACCCGAAGACAAAATGACAAAAATAAAATAAAAAATAGCATTGGTGTCCTATAGATCGACAAAGATTTGATTTTGAATATTTCAATTCAATTATTGAAGTTGTTGTAACTCATGCGAGATTTGCATTATAACTCTCGACAAACCGATGTGACGTCTATAAGTAAAATTCTGGGGGTGGGCATCCCGAATAATAATTCAATTCACCATATAACACGTCACGGTCGCGATAACTTACTCTTGGGCATTGCGTGACAGATTTTGCACGCAAAACAAAACAGATTTTGCACGCTGTTAAACGTCTATAGGATTTATTTTTTTCCCGTAAAGGCTGTTCCTTTTCAATTTATGTAGCCGGTACTACCGCATTTTCTCAATAAGTGCCCCACTTGCTGTTACTGTACGAACTGGGGAAAGAAACACCGCCGCTCCTTCTAAAGACCAATTAGGAAAATGTTTGAATAGTTTTGAGAAGTAAGTTGTAACTCAAGGTTTATCGCAACGTACAAAGTTGGCTTATTGAGGGAGCACACGAACTTTGCAAAGTTCAAGGAAATCTGATATGTACTCTCATCGTTGATATTTTCCTTTTTTCGTTTACTGAATTTTTCTCTTAAAGTCTAACTAGATCTTGTGAAAGTAAATAAAATACTTGTTCCTTTTCTCGCTAGAAGAGTGTAAACTCGTTCGATCCTTTTGCTCCCGGGTTAAGTTGTGACATCCTACATTACAGACATTTTAAGCCCTCGGATACCTCTACAAAATTATGGTACTCATTTATCTTCCGAGCTACGCTCTTTTGTTAATCAAAAATATATGCAGGCCTAACTGCAAAAACGTTGTCATTCAAATATGACAACAGAAGGCTGCAAGATGGGAATTTATTAGACATGGAAAAACGTTCTCGGATTTTAACATTCCTGAAGCACTCATGCACTACGGTATGATACTTCAAATTAATATGAACTGAGGTTTTTTTAAATGAGGTGTATATATTCACTGTATATTAGCGTAACGAACCGGCGGCTAAACATTTCCATGCGCCTGTGGAAATAAAACGATGACGATCGTGTGACCTCGGAATAATGACCTTATAGCATTGCGTGACACTGTACATTTGGCTTTGTTATGTCCTTGAGGTCACACCTGTTTTTTGAAGGTGATAATGCAAACCTCGCACGAGAAAAATCAATACAGAATTAACAGTTCAACGGTCACATTTTCATATCGCTGAAAATCGTAACTCAGTGATATGAAGGTCACGTGCATGATGTATTTTTCCCATTAATTAATGGTTTTTTCGCTGTTCTTAAAAGCTTCGAAAATATTCCAAGCATTCTTGAAATGCTCGGAAATCTCAGGGTGATCCGCAAAAGTCTTATGAAGAATTGGGAATCTTCGGAGGTCTTCGGCTTAGTCAATTCGTGAGCAGTCTGACCGCTGACCACTATTTTTGGTGTTCCGGGGGTGTTCCTTGCTGTTTCGAGGGTGTTTGGGGGTATTATGGGATGTTCCAGGGGTGTTCCGGGGTTGTTCCGGGCTGTTCCGGGCTGTTCCGGGGGGTGTTCCGGGGATGATCCGGGGTGTTCCGGGGGTGTTCTGGGCTGTTCCGGGGGTGTTCCGGGCTGTTCCGGGGTGTTCCAGGTTTTACAGACACCCGTTTGACGTAAATACTTTGGGAGAGAAGGTACACGAAACTTGAATGCGGAAAGAAAGACCCAATACACGAATGTTTTTTTTCTTTACGAGTGGTTCTATAATACGGTACAGTATATATAGAAACAGTGACAAAATATTTTGTTTCCTTAAAAAAAAATAACCTATGGATAAATTATCGTGTTAATTGCTATCAAAGGTCACTTTCCAGTCAAATTTTGTGTTGCGACAACCAAAATATCATCATGACAATAATCCCCCCACCCCTCCCATGCAACATCTCCCCCTCATAGTATCACTTTAAAGGAGCTATGTCACAGCGTTTTCATTCATTTTTCTGATCTGACAAAATTATTTTCTCATTGAAAGAAGTCTCAAAATAATAGTTTCCTAAGGTAGAAAAACACCAAAGAAGTAATAATAAATCAAAACTAAACAAGGATGGTTACGACTGAGGGAGATTACGATGGATTACGAATGACAAACTTGAAAAAACTTGCCAATTTTTTCAAGATGCGTTATCCTTGACGTACCATCAGATCTTGAGAACTCGAACTCCCATAGATAATCTGTCTGCCCGTGTTCGCTCAATTGAAGATTTCTTCAAGCTAAGATTTTCGAGTTACAACCAAGTGACCAGGGGCGCTTTCCATTTAACCAAACTTTTGGGTTCAACCGGTTGAAACGCAAATGGGACGCGCGGCCGGATACGCTGGAAATTTTCCGAAACAAACGGACGACCTTCGGAGGTACTTCACTTTTTCCGTTCCAGCCGGTTGGAACACAAGCGGCCCAAGCTCAAGATGAGAGAAGACGTCATGACCTTTGCTATGCGGCGTGTTGTGTTACAAGGCTCTCGATTTACAGACTTTGTATGGGCAATTCACTTTCGTTATCAAAATGCTAAAATAAAGTTATGAATGTGGAAATTAACCTCACTTAACTCTATAAATCGAGATCCTTGTAACACTACAAGCCTGATAGCAAGGCCATGTCGTCTTCTCTCATCTTGAGCTTGGGCCGCATGTGATTGTCTCGCACGGAAACTACTCTTCCATTTGCACAAAATTTTCATTTCTGCTGCTCGCGCTGCAAACTCGTCACCTTCGTACTGTAGACTCAAATCGTTTTGCGCCCTATTTCATCTTCTGACAAAACAACAAGAAGCTGCTATTGAAACAAAGTCAAAATCATTTCCGCTACTCAACAAAGTTTAAATTTCTCGTCAAAACTGTCCACATTGTCAGAAAGAAGTGGAAATGCCAACATCCATTTGTTGGCTTCTTGCGCCATCAATGTTTTTGATTTAACAATGACATTGCAAGTTTGGAACTGAAAACGAGGCTCTAAGCCTGCATGGAAAAATCCTTTCCATTTGACACGAAAAGTTTCTGGAATTTCAAACCGAAAAATTCTGGCTAAATGGTTCGCCGCCATTCCGAATACCAAAATGGCCCTGGGTCGAAAATAATCTTTCGTGAATATGACAAAAACGAAGAACGAGGCGGTTGTGTCTCGCGAATTTTGTTTTCGAGTACTCGTTGCAAGCAAAGTTCTCGTGCATCTTTTGACAGTGTTTGACGTAAATACTTTGGGAGAGAAGGTACACGAAACTTGAATGCAGAAAGAAATACCCAATACACGAGTGTTTTTTTTTCTTTACGAGTGGTTCTATAAATACGGTACAGTATATATAGAAACAGTGACAAAATATTTTGTTCCCTTAAAAAAAATAACCTATGGATAATTTATCGTGTTAATTGCTATCAAAGGTCACTTTCCAGTCAAATTTTGTGTTATGACAACCAAAATATCATCATGACAATAATCCCCCCACCCCTCCCATGCAACATCTCCCCCTCATAGTATCACTTTAAAGGAGCTATGTCACAGCGTTTTCATTCATTTTTCTGATCTGACAAAATTATTTTCTCATTGAAAGAAGTCTCAAAATAATAGTTTCCTAAGGTAGCAAAACACCAAAGAAGTAATAATAAATCAAAACTAAACAAGGATGGTTACGACTGAGGGAGATTACGATGGATTACGAATGACAAACTTGAAAAAACTTGCCAATTTTTTCAAGATGCGTTATCCTTGACGTACCATCAGATCTTGAGAACTCGAACTCCCATAAATAATCTGTCTGCCCGTGTTCGCTCAATTGAAGATTTCTTCAAGCTAAGATTTTCGAGTTACAACCAAGTGACCAGGGGCGCTTTCCATTTAACCAAACTTTTGGGTTCAACCGGTTGAAACGCAAATGGGACGCGCGGCCGGATACGCTGGAAATTTTCCGAAACAAACGGACGACCTTCGGAGGTACTTCACTTTTTCCGTTCCAGCCGGTTGGAACACAAGCGGCCCAAGCTCAAGATGAGAGAAGACGTCATGACCTTTGCTATACGGCGTGTTGGGTTACAAGGCTCTCGATTTACAGACTTTGTATGGGAAATACACTTTCGTTATCAAAATGCTAAAATAAAGTTATGAATGTGGAAATTAACCTCACTTAACTCTATAAATCGAGATCCTTGTAACACTACAAGCCTGATAGCAAGGCCATGTCGTCTTCTCTCGTCTTGAGCTTGGGCCGCATGTGACTGTCTCGCACGGAAACTACTCTTCCATTTGCACAAAATTTTCATTTCTGCTGCTCGCGCTGCAAACTCGTCACCTTCGTACTGTAGACTCAAATCGTTTTGCGCCCTATTTCATCTTCTGACAAAACAACAAGAAGCTGCTATTGAAACAAAGTCAAAATCATTTCCACTACTCAACAAAGTTTAAATTTCTCGTCAAAACTGTCCGCAATGTCAGAAAGAAGTGGAAATACCAACATCCATTTGTTGGCTTCTTGCGCCATCAATGTTTTTGATTTAAAAATGACATTGCAAGTTTGGAACTGAGAACGAGGCTCTAAGCCTGCATGGAAAAATCCTTTCTATTTGACACGAAAAGTTTCTGGAATTTCAAACCGAAAAATTCTGGCTAAATGGAAAGCGCCATGCAAAATATATAGACAGTTTGTTCAAATTTACTTTGTTATAGTGGTCATGACGACATAGACAAGTATTTCTGTAAATTTTCTTTAGTAGTGTTTCTATTTTTCAGTGTGCAATCAGCAGTTGCTTATTTCAGATGATAGCAAAAGCTCGGATTATCTCGGAATTTTTTTCGTTCGAGTTTAAGGGATTTTCCATTCTAATGCGCAGTTCCCTCGGCGGTACTGGCACTGGTAACGCATGGGTACGGACAATTGTTTCAACGCCACTTGTTCACACTAATACATTTTACCATTTCCACGGCACAAACCTCTCCAAAATAGCTTTATACAATTCAATAACAATACCGTTGCATTAAGCAATCCCTGAACCAGTGACCCAACCAGAAGATAGAGAAAGATCGACTTCCTTAAAAGCCACGGGCTTCTGTGTTAGACTCTTTTTCCGCTTTTCCCGCTAAAGAAACAAATCAGTTCTTCACTTGAGAGTGGTGACCCGTATCAGTTCTCAAAACACTCCAGGGGACGGGAAACAGGGAGACCCTGGAAACGAGGCTGAAACACCACTTCCCTTTACTCGCAACCAGTCCCCCCTTGTTTAAATTAAATCAACATCGGCTGGTTGGAGTTGAGCTTTTTCGTCACAAATCCACTTGTCCATATCAGCCGGGAGTACCTGCGCGCTACGACAAAGTGCCGACGAGAATGGAGTTAAAAGCTTAAGTAATTTTTTATGGCAGAGCCCGCGTCTTTCTTAACCAGCGGTTCCCATACCTTCATGTGTTCCTGCAATCTCGTACCTCTCACAGCGGGACCCCACAGCGGTCAAATGCCGACGCGTGCGCAGTTCCCGCCAGAAAAATGTCGAAAGTTTCACTTAAACCGCAAGACTTAACGTCATTACTGAAAACTTGAGCTTTTTACTATGAGAGACTAAAAAGCCAGAGGACTCTGAGTACGAGATTGGCATGTGTTCAGAATGAAGTAACGGGCATCGACAAGTTTTATCGGCACGAAATTTGGTTTATCGAGACATTTTATGTACAGTTTTCATACGAACTTCGCGCTCGTAAAAGTCTGAACTGATTCAAACTTCAAGGCTATGAAAAACCGGAAGTGACTTTTTTTGCGTTTGACCACTGAGAACTCGTACCCAGAGGTCAGCGGGGTTAACAGCGGCCAAACGCAAAAAGCTACGTCATATCCAGTATTTCAGAGCCTTGAAGTTTGAATCAGTTCAAAAGTCTACGAGCGCGAAGTTCGTATGAAAACAATGCAGGACATGTCCCGGCAAACCGAATTTCACGCCGGCAAAACTTGTGCATGACAGTTACTTCATTTCCAACACATAGTCAACGTAAAAAGCTAAAGTTTTGAGAAACAGCGTTAAGTTTTGCGGTTAAAGTGAAACTTTCGACATTTGTCTGTATTTTCCTTTGCAAAATTATGGCGGGAACTGCGCACGCGTCGTGCGTTTGACCACTGTGAATCAGCGGGGTGGTCGCTGGCCAAAAAGTCAGAGGACTCTGATGTTCCTGAAAATTTAGATTGGTCAGGAAATTGCCGTATGAATGAATAATTGTGAAGGCTGTTCGCGTTAGCCTTTAAAATGTACCAAAAGTCAAAAGTCTTTGCGTTCAGTTGCTTTCTTAGACAAAAAGGAATTGGTCAGTGGTGAGAACTTTTGAAACTTTATTTTCATTTGCTGTCGAAGGACAGATAAAATATACGTTGCATATTCATTTCTAAGGATATTAAGAAAATACGCATTTAAATAAATTGCATTGATACTTCAATATGTGCATATACTACATTTACCTGTCAATTATTATTATTACTATTAGCAATTTATTGAATGGTGATTATTACAAACGTGTATTCATAAAGGAGTGCATGTAGCACTTTCATATTGTACCGACATAATGGGCCAGTTAAATGTCGAGAATGACATTGAAACTATAGAAATACATGGATTTGTGATACATAGAAAATACTGCCCTTATTCTAAATATTAATGAAATATGATCATTAGTAAAATGAATTTCAATATCTTAAAAATTGAAAGATGTACTTAATTAAGAAACAGAAAACATCTCACCTGTTTCTGTAGTTAGAAAAAAACGAGAAGTTTGGGATAACCACATACTGTGTTCTGAAAATAAGTGATACAAGAGTACATTTTCACTGCTGTTTCGAGCTGACTTCCAACTCTATAAAATACTATATATAGAAACTCTGAGAAAATAGCTTCTGTTTCCTTTAAACCATAATCTATGGATAGTTTCCTGTGTTAATTTCTATTAAACGTTACTTCCCAGTGGAATTTAGTGTTCCAGATGGAAAAATAACATGCAAAATATCATTGTAATAATTTTCCTTCCCTCGAAATTTCCCCCACCACCACGAAGGACTCCTTATATTCCCTCGTAGTATTACTTAACATTCTCAGTCTCTCAATATTAGTATCATTCAAAGTAGATGCTTTCTCGAATTTCAAGAGTTTTCAATTCGCATTTTCAGCCTAGAATAAGGATTACACATTTAACTTTGTGTATCAGCAAGCGTTATTAGCTATCACAGTGCAATTTTCTAAAAAAAAATTATATTCCTTTTAGTATTATCTGGAATATGGAACAAGACTAACTATCTACCAATCAAGAGCTCAAGCAAACAAAATGCAACTTGCAACTGTCTCCTGCAAACTTCCACGCCGGCTTGACGCTCGTGCCTCGCTTTCATTTTATTACATTCTTTTTCTCATATCAACTGGTTCCTTGCGGTTTTTATCACAATTGGCCAGATATTAGTTATTTGGTTTTGGTTTCGCGAGGGTAGTTTAACAAGCCCTCTCTCAGTGATTTTTTGTTAATACACCAAATGGTCACTTCACAACATTTTTTGTCAGCTTCGTATTTTGACACTTGAGGAGTTTCCCTCGTATCCTTTTCCAAGTCGAGCCTTGCATCATTTCAATATGGCGAAGTGTATTTCTCAATGTTGAATTTAGGCGCTTTTTAAAAAGAGTGAAAGGATTTTTAAAAAAATTATACTTCGGAGGTTGCACTATTCGTCCTGTTTTTCAAAGAGTTGTTCTCTCCACCGTAACTTCGATCTACCGACGTTATCAAAGGTGTTTCTTCATCTTGGACCACGACTTGAATGCCTGACTGTTTGGCTTGTCTGTTCGCTGCATCCAGCTCAAGACGAGAGTATTTCTCCTTGAACAGCAGCAACAGAGGAATGCAGCCGGCACAGATACCCACCATACACCAGTTCATCCACATGGTGCCTGTAAAGGGAGGACAGTGAAACAAAATATGATGCCAGGGGATTTCTGCCTTAACGCACATTAACTTAAATACACGTTTTCCTTTACTGTTCTCCATTCATTTCGTATCGAACTAGTAAGGATAGTTTGTCTAAATATCAAGACATCTTATCCTTGGTGATCACTTCCTTTATTCTCATCACTTGAATGTTTGAACAAGTAGTGATAATGTAAAGAGAAATTTCATTTTCGTCACTGTTAGGGCTTAAAAGGGTTAAAACTAGTTAAGCGAAATGCACACGGATAGCCTGTGAACAGGCTCTCTAGTTGGGGAGAGGCCAGAGTGAAGAAAACAAAGGGCTAGAACGAGTCTCCCCTCCCTATGCTCTCGGCTTATCCCCTACCGAAGCCTGTTCACAGGCTCCACAGAGAATAGAAGGATAATCAAGTGATTTTCTCAAAGGGAGAACAAACCATCACAAGTTCTAAGCGATTTTCCCAAGGCAAGAGAAAAAAAAAAACGATCCACTCTATTTCTGTTGGCCTGTCTCTAACAGTCGATGTAACCGACTGTTAGTCGACGGTTCGGAACTTTGAACCAGTTGCAAGTTTTTGGTCAGCGTTCTGGTTAGTTCACCGCGTTGCGTTGTTTGCGTTTGTTAAGATTGTTCAGAGCAACTACTTTCAAGTGGTGTTACAGCATGCTCTCGATTGAAACCTAGCCAGGTTTTCTTACCTATCCCAGGGATCATCAGTGCCGCCAAAAACAACAAGCAGGCCACGTGATTAGATGTCGTCACCACCGCCATGGGTATTCCTTCAGCGATAGGGTAGGTTGTCTCTATTGTGAGTTCATAAAAGAGAGGAATGGAACCATTGATAAAACAGCCTCCCAAAACTGCTGAGATGTAAAGCCAAACTAGATGTGGAAAAGCAAACGGAACAAATGATGAGTAACCTCTGCTAAAACCTTCCAGCATTTCAGACATCTGAGGGCGGCGTTACAGTTAAGGTGGCAAAGTGCATGATGAATGGTTCAGCCGTGATTAATTAAACCAAGCAACCTAAATGGTTCCAAGTGTTCCTGAGTTTTCGTCTATGTAGGTTTGAGTTAAAGGGAACTTTGTCATGTACAAAACAACATGGGTATCTAAAACACGGAAGTCATATGCATGACAGGAGAAGTTATCGGAGTGAAGCTTAACAAATTACCATTCTATGGTTATTTTCCATAAGAAAAAAAAATGAAACCAAAAAAAAAAACAACAACAACAAGAACGTAAAAACCGTAAAATACCATTTAAGAATATTAGTGAAGAAATTGGCAATTGATCCTGTCATATTAAATCAGAACAAATCAGGTTTCTTTTCAGGATCGATTTTTTTCTTTGGTAATGCACAAGCTTTCGATTCCATCGGGGAATCTTTATCAAGTGAGCTTTACACACAAAAAAACGACTTTTGCTCGACTTTTAACTTAAATTCGGAGGGTTTTGCCAGCCTTAGCTAAAGCGAAATCCAAGGCTTCATCAAGGAGCGCCGCCATTTTGATCTTACACTGAGGAGCACGCGCTGTGAAGGCCAGATAGCCAGATTTTGGCTTCGCTCACGTTGAGTTTCCCCTCAGTTATGCAAATGAGAAGTGTTTTGGAGCCGATAATGGCCATCATTTCCATCACTCACATGACCTGTATGTTATGTAGTGAAATTATCGAATGAATTTAGGTGCTGGGAAATATTCGGTTTCAAATGGTAAATACAGTGATATTTTATGCCTCTTTTGTGGCCGGTTGTGGTACTGTATTCCATTTTACCCTGCTATTTAGAAAACGTACTGAGATGGATAATGATGCGTCTTAACAGAGATGGATAGTGATGCGTCTTAACAGAGATGGATAATAATGCGTCTTAACAGAGATGGATAATGATGCGTCTTAACAGAGATGGATAATGAAGCGTCTTAACAGAGAGGGATAATAATGCGTCTTAACAGAGATGGATAATGATGCGTCTTAACAGTGATGAAAGGTAAAAACAACACAAACATTACTCACTTTTTGAAAAAGGGATCACTCCCTGACAGAGAAGAGAAAACCACAAGAAAGAACCAGTAGAACCCAAAAACAAACATATAAGAAACGACTTCATGTGCCCTGTAAATACATCAGCAAACCTGGGAAAGAATAAAATGGAAGTTAAATAAACAAAACACTTCATAAAACTTTTACAAGCACTTCATTTGAGTGTTCAATAATAAGATGTTGTGAGTCAACCACGTCAAAATGAACTGAGAGAACAATTGAAACTCACATTCGGAGAATCCTGTATATTCAATTAAAGCAATCTATGTTAGGGAAACCAATAGTATTTTATAACATTTCAAACTACCTCTTGAAATTCTTCAAAAACTTTCAAAGAATCAGACAAACATGCAGATAGAAACTGAAACCATTCTCCAGAAAACGTGACTTCCAAATGATGCTTTCTAAATAAGACCCCAACTGGAAGTTGGAGGGAGGGCTAGATGGAGACAGATAATTATGGACTTATATCCCACAAGGAAAGAAGGAAAGAAGAGGATTAAAGGTCGGCACACACGAGAGGATTAGTCCCAGGGGCTTGCTACAGCAACAAGTCCCTTGCAGTGTTTACATGATGGGACTAGTTGTGGGGACAAGTCCCTTGAAAGGTATACATGCAGGGACCTTTTAATAGCAAAATATCAAAAATTAGGACGCTTTTACCGAAATTCACCAAAACTGCAAAACATTATAACAAATCGCTTCTGATCAATAAACCGCACAATGTGCATCTATTATAAGTCTATGAGTGTTTGTCATTTGCAATTTCGCTTTTAAGTTTTTTTCTCTGGTGTCCTATATTGCTGATAAAGAAGCGAAAAACAGCGACTGTTCAATCAAGAGCCCCAATACAGACAAATACAGGATTTATTTTCCAAGCCAACTGGCAAAGAAGTAAAGATCTGATTAAATATTTTCATTTGGTCGCAGGGACTTGTCCCACGAATGGTAGGGACCAAGCATAGTTTGTGGAACAAGTCCCCGGGACTGGATTGAATTCGTGGGACTAGTCGCAGGGACCAAAATTTGGTCCCTGCGACAGCATGTTTGGGTAGTTAACAGAAAGGAACTTGGTTCCCAGGACTAGTCACACTGGGACTAGTCACCTCATGTGTGCAGACCTTAAGCGGAAAAGTAAGTAACTTGGACTGAAGATGCTGGACACTGATGTCGCCCCATCCCCCCCTGCCCCCTGTCAATCCCACCACCCCCGTTGGTCCCCTTCCCTGTTCTTGCTCCTTCCCTTGTCTTTCCTCTCCCCCTGCCCCATTCCCTTCTCCTCCTCATTCTGTTTGTCAGAATCGCATACCTTGCCATAATGAATCCAAATATACAGCCTGCAATGTTGGCATAGAAACCAATCCAGCCTGCAGTATCCTTGAGAAAACCAACAAATTAGAGCAATATATCATATTCCAATACAGTCAACTCTTGGACCTTGTGGACAACTCGCTATTACAGACACCCCATTATTACGGACAGGAGCTGAAGTCCTGGGGAATAAGAATTACTGAAAACAGCTCCCACTATTATGGACTCTATTGCAGACACCAAATCTTGGTCCGATGGCATCTGTTATAAAGAGAGTTGACTGTATTCCAGTTTTATTTGAAGCTCCAGAAACGCAGCTCAGATGAACCCACAAATGTTTTAAAACTGCACGCTGTACAAGGCTTACATGGCAGGCATCAAAAGGGGAAGGAGAATGGGAATATGCATGCTCATCTGTGATCATGCCCCATGCTTGAAGCTCATGAATCCCCTCTCCCTCCCCTGGTGGCACCTGCTATACTGACAAGAAGTGCAATAAATGCTGAGACAGAAGAAAAATGCTTGCTGGCCATGTGCCAAATAGGTACCCCTGTATGACTGTACAGAAATGCAGTGGCACTTGTAATCTCTTGAAATAGGTTGTCATAGCAGCAAAGGAAAAACAAAACAGCTAGATACCAAAGACACTGAAAGCCACACTGAATCTTGTTGTGGACTAGTCTGAATTTGCAGCATATTAGCTAATGATGAGCTCCTGCTAATGATAAGAACCTTTCATCACTTGACAAGAAAAGAGTAGATTGAGTTCATCATTATGATAAACTACATCACTACATAACCTGGAAGTCTAATAAATTACACAAAGGAGGTTACTGTACTTGTTTCAAGTTGAATGACAACAAGTTGACAGCTAGAACTCCACCCCATCCACTGAAAACACCTATTGAGATTAACAATATCGTGAAATATTTAAGGTAGTAAACATCTACCCACTACTGTAATCCATTAATATAACATGTGATCTCTAAACCTCAACTATGAGATCATGTGTTCTCCAACAACAACAACAACAACAACCATTTTATTTTGCCAAATTAAATAGAAAAAAATTACACTATAAACTAAATTAACTAAAATAGGCAAAAAAACTACCCAGAATAGAAGTAAACTAAACAAGCTGAGTAGTTCCAAAAAAAATTAAATTGCTTTGACTAGGTTGTACATAAAAGAAGACAAAGGTAAAATAAGACAAGTAATAAGTAATTAAGTACAATGTAAAGAAAAAAAATTAAGTACAATGTAACTAAATATGTATAAATAGTAATTTAGATAAAAAAGTAGGAAAAAAGGGGACATGGGAAAAAAAAAAAGAAAGGAAAGGAAGAAAGAAAAGAAAACAGTACCAGTTAATGTTTGAACCAAAATTTGTTTATATTAGTTTAATATGAGCGAAAAGAAAATTAAAATACTAAGCCAGCATTAGCCATAAGTACAATGCTTATTCATAGTTTGCTTAAATGAATGCAGAGATAGACTTTTTAATTCTTCATCCAAGTTATTCCAGATGGAAGGACCAGAAAAGTGTAATCAAATACTTTATTGCAGCATTGATTTGTGTAGTTCCAGAAAATAGCCATACCCCCCCCCCCCCTCCATGGAAGGGATTTGCCCTATGACCCCTCCCCACCCATCTGGAAATTCCACTTTAACTTCATACACTGCTTTAAATTTTTTGGCCTTTGAGACACCACCTTCCCTCACAGGAATTTCCAATCCCTTCTGTGGAGGGAGTATGGATATTTTCTGGAACAACACATTTTACACTAAACATCAATCACACAACAATCAACTGACCTGAAAAATGTTTGTTAATGTTATACGTGCAGTGAGAGATTCAAAGTACAGCTGACAAATTTATAGGAAATTTCTACTTAAATAAAGGAAAATACTGTACAAAAACAACGTGGAAATTAATCAGTCATTGTTACTTCAGTACTAGCTAACTGAAATGCTTATTACCTGTTGTTGATCCATACAGAATGTTTAAATTCCAGAACTGACAGTTTCTATAATTTTAGAAAAGACAATCAGCAGCTTATTTGGCATTGTTTTGTTTCAACTAAGTTTGATTGTGATGCCCAACAGTCAGGCTCTAAAGCAAAATATCTACAGGTAAGTCCAATATGTTTTTATGGGTAGAATTGTTGAATTAACCCTTTCACTCCCAAGAGTGCCTAAAATTAAAATTCAAGACGTATCCCAGATTTCATTCTGTAACATACTCAAATATAAATAGTAACGTGCGAAAGTACTGCTGACGAGGTTTCATTTGAATGGTCACACCATAGGATTTCGTCCACAGACTCAGAAGTTAGAATAACCTGAATGCCTCCACAATTGACTCTGGGAGTGAAACGGTTAAGAGCATCACTGTCATATTGAGGGTGCCCTCTTGGGTACAACTACGTATTTAAAACACTATATTGCAAGTATTTTTCGATTTCACGTTTTGTTCCATAAATACTCAAACCTCCCCCATGGAAGGGTTTTCCTTAGTTTGAACCCCCACCCCCACCCCCACCCTGAAACTTCATACATTTGTACCTTCCTTTAAAAATTTTGGCTTTCCCCCCTCCCCCCCCTCCTCAAAATTTCTGATGTCCTTCCTTCAGATGGGTACAGGTACAGCAAATTAAAATACACTAATTAAAGTCTAAGTTGTTGAATCCATTACCAAGCAGTGAAAAAAATCAAACAACTTAAGATAAAGACTGACCCTTCAAAATATTGAACAAAGGATTAGTGCAAAATTTCAAATATTCTGGTCTCCGAGTTGACTACTTGAGAAAATCATGTCCAGTATATTATTAGCAACATAAATTAAACATTACTTCATAAGTCTCTTTCCACCCTCTATATAATCAACTTTCTTCTTTGAAGCAGAAAAGCTGGGTGGCTTGGGAGGTTTTGCTGGGAAATACACTAGGACACACAGAGACAACAAGGCTACTAATCCAAACTCTGCAGTGAGCAAACAAAAAAAATATGACTGTATCAGTACCAATGCTAACTGAAACCATCAGACCTGTGCATTATTTAAAATTAACTCTGTTATGTTTGTCTGGCCTTCAACTTGCCCCACACGAAGGAAACGATTTAATTAAAAAATTACACTACGACAGTTGTTCAGTGCTTTCCTTGATTTGTCTGTTTATTTCGTAAAAGAAGTGGAAATCTACATGTATTGTTTCTCATTTCCATAAGACTTGTGCAAATCTGGGGAGGGGGGGGGGAAGGATCAAACTTATTATTTAAAGCTGTGGAAAAGATCATCTTTTGCTAGTTTCCACAGCTTTTACATCTTCTTCTCCCAAACTTCTAGTTTGTTGCCATAATTTTTCATGGAAAGAAAAAAATTCTAGTTCTTTGGAACTGCCACAGAAACTTGGGTTACATTATGTGTTTATTTACTGACAACTTACCAATGTACATATACAGCATGATGTGCTGCCTTGCAGTAGACACTGCATCAGGCCAAGATATTCCTGAGCAACGGATGACAAGAGGTAAAGTATTAAATCAGAGAGTCCAAGTAAAATGGTACCAGTAACAATGGAAACTAAAACACTGTCCCTTGCTAGGCAACTGAGTACCAAGACAGACAAAAGATCTTGATTCTAAAGGTCAAGTACTCTGAATGTTCTTCCAAAATTAATGATGAAATTATGTGCTTGGTCTCCAGGAACATCTCTGTCTGACCAAACTATAATTATTGCCCAAATTGGACTGTACATAATGGAGCCCCCAGAAGGAAGGGGATACTCTAAATTGAAAAACTTATATGCTAGAGAGGCTCCAGACCCTAAAGTTCAGAACCTAATCCTTTACTTTTCCAATTTTATTGATAGAAATGGTACAAACTACATGTGTGTACTCTTTCCACCTACTAGAACAAAACTAACACCATCCCTTTTTGTACCCCAAAATAAACAAAAATACAAGGTCATAGCAACCTTTTGTCACTGTAAGGTACATGTAATTTAGTGATCCTTTTTCACACTAAAACAATAAATTTCTCTCACCCTTTTGATTGCTGCAAGCACAAAAAAGGTGCTGATTTTGGGCGGAGTCTCATTGTATATCCCACTCTAGTGAGCAACCCCCCTAGGGTATGAAGGGACCTTACAGTCCCAATTGACAGACTTCCACAAAAGCATCAGCTATAAATGTCACACTACACTACTACAGTAACTACAACAAACTGACAAAACTTTACGGTTTGTGATGTTATTTCTGTCGGTTGCATTGAGTGGATCATGATCAGCAACTTCCGAAGGATTCAACACAAAAGGGCCAACAGCAAACGACACTGATATCCCAACATAACTCATCAATGATGAAATTGCTGTTGCCGTCGCTCGCTGATTAGGAGGAAACCAGGTCGATGACACCAGCGGGGGTGCTCCCATGGCAACAGGTGCAGCAAGGTCATTAAGAAATTGACCTGTGTGGATCAGCCTAAAAATCACAAAACAAAAATTAAAATGACCTGTGAAGGCGTGGTGGTAGAGTTAAAGTCACACAGTCACACCACAAGTGGCCCACACCGCTGGCACTCCACTTTCTGAAGCATGAAGCAACTACAGCTGTATGAGTATTATTAACCCTTTCAGCAATGATATGAAAATGCATATTCTCCTTACTGTTCTCCATACATTTCTTGTGAAACTAGTTAGGAGAATTTGTCTAAATATCAACACATCTTATCCTTGGTGATTACTTCTAATCCTTTATTCTCATCAACTTGAATGTTTGAATAAGTAGCGATGATGTAAAGAGAAATTCCATTTTCGTCACTGCGAGTACCCACTCATACACCTGGGTCAAGGAAGAGAATGGGGAGTTAATCTACGGAAACAGCATGGCACAATACAGAGAACAGCCTTCAATCAACAAGCCTCTGATTTTCTGATAATTGAAAGATGGACATGCTAATATAACCAAGATTGGTGGGATAGTATAGGAAGGTTGCACTTTAATGGTCATTATTCTAAATATTTGCTGGACAAAAACCTTTCCCCCAAATTGTTTTTCTCTATCAAGGTTTATGAACAGGGACCAGTAAACTCTTAGGGAAACTTAACAAAATGCTGGGATTAACTCTGACATGGACTGGCATCCTATCCAGGGAAGAGCAGCTTGGCCAGAGTTGTTTCGTGGTATAGAATGATATAGGACCCTAAAGCCAGTGATGATGAGCCACATGGCTTGTTTGTTCCACTGTTCAAAGCTATAAAACAAGGATTACCCTGTCAATGTGTGTTTCTACCAATCCCACAGTGACACACCAGTTTCTTTTACTACATTTATCGTGTGTTGCTTTAATATTCAATGTGTTGGTCCAGAAAATACCCATACTCCCCCCACAGAGGGGCTTTTTTGGTTTGAATCCTCCACCCCTCTGGAAATTCCAGTTAGGCTCATACATTCCTTTAAAAATTTTGGCCTTTAAAGTTGATTTCCAGTCTGTACTGCGCAGGCTCAGCCCCAAATTGTTTGTGAGCTTCACATGATGGAATGTAAGGAAAAAACATAATTTATGAAATAGAGTGCATGTTTGGAGCTGTATGAAAATTTTTCCACATGGGAAAAATAAAGTAGACTTAAATACCTGGTCATTTTCGGAAGAATCTTCTTGCAACACACACCGTGTGTTCAACGGTTCCTCGTGCTCGATGGCAACTGCTGGGCACTATGACACGGGCAGGCATTTCTTCCTGTTTCCCGTAAACAAAACCTAGTACATGTACACACCAAGATGTTATCTCATCCTGGCCGTGGGGCCACCTCAATGTCTCTTCCTTCAATTTCATCGAGAGTAAAAGTCACATCCATGATGGCGGGAGACAAAAATTGTAATTTCACCTTATATAAGACGTCACAAATTGGTACATTTCATAGAGTCATACACGACGTAGGTAGTTTTTCAAAACAAAACAAAAACCAAAACAAACCATCGAGCCTGCGCAGTATGGACTGGAAATCAACTTTAAGACCCCCCTCCCCCTCAGAATTTCCAATGACCCTCTGTGGTGGGGGTATGGATATTTTCTGGAACCACACAATATTTCAATCAACTCACATCACAATGTCGTTGGTTCTGGTTTTCACATGATGCAGCATAGCCCAGTTCCAACAAGGACTTTATACTAAGTCATTATGTGTTCCTACCCATCCCACAGTGACACACCAGTTTCTTACTGAATTTAACTGTATTCCTTTAATATTCAATATTTCAATCAACTCACCATGTGGCTGGTTCTGGTTTTGACGTGATGCAGCATAGCCCAGTTCCAACAAGGACTTCAAACCTGTCATTTTGTGTTCCAGTACCCATCCCACAGCGACACACCAGTTTCTTTAACTAATCCGTATTCCTAATTCTAGTTCATAAACATTTGACTTAACTCACCATGTGGCTGGTTCTGGTTTTGACGTGATGCAGCGTAGCCCAGTTCCAACAAACATGAGGGCAACAGTTACAAGCACTGAAATCCTTAGACCTGCCACCAAAACAAAAATAAAATTATGCAGTACAGTTGTACTAGATCAGAGCTGAGTAAAACTACATCTAATCACTCTTTTGCCATGTACAGCACCCAGGGAAAGAGGGTATATATATAAGCACTAATATAAGATATGTATTTTTCTCTTCAAGTTTTGGATTGGCCTATTGAATTTTTGGCCTAGTGAAGGGTACGGGTGGTGGGGGGCATATTGGACTTATAAAGATAAGGTCTTCAAATGTGGGGAGGGGTTTACTAAATGTTTGAAAGTCTAAGTCTGTTGCACAAAAGAAATGTATACGATAATCCTAAGAAATATACCCAATTAAAGGAAATACATGTAGGCAATACCAAAATGTTTTTTTAGACAAAAGACATTTAATGGACAGAGGAGTTTGAAGGGATGGCAAAAATTAATGCGTGATAATTGGAAAATGTGCAATATGGGAGGGGGAATTCACAGACTGAGGACTTTCATTTTAAATGCTTACAAGAGCAGGTTGTGGGAAGAGGGAGCATCGGGCAGAATGGCTGGACATCATTAATTATTCATAACCAACGAAGTGCCAAATTTGAATACAAGTTTGCTTTCAAAAGCCCGGAATAAGAGAAAAAGGGCCCAAATTGGTAGGGTTCATACAACTCCCTTTTCTGATTTATAGAAAGCCGAAACTAAACAACCCACGCACGGCTTTTTGAAGAATAATGATGTATCTACAATTTAAGCGTAAAATGAACGAGATTTGGAAAGTTTTGAGGCTGTTCTTTTGCACTTGAAAATACAGATAGAACCAGCTTTTTTAGTATGAAGGCCGTTTTCAAGAGCAATTTTCTTAAAAACTGAACTGTTTTCCTAAAACCCACACGCGGATTATGGAAGATGGAACTTTTTTCGAACAGAATCCGTTTAAACTTTGAAGATTGATGAAGAGGAACCACTGTTCTTTTCAGTTCGAAACTGCTAGTTGGAGTTGTGTTCGAAAATGGCAAGCGAGCCATTGTTTTAAGCCCACGACTGAATAACAATGGTTGCTAACTGAAAAACAATATCCATTTAAGAAAACTACTCAATTGTAATAGTTCACAGTTGCCGCGAATTTTAAAACTGATCACGGTCCACCAGCTGATTCATTCGAAAGCTTCCAATGACCAGACCACACAATGAACAAACAAGAGAGTGAAAACGTCACTGATCTGGAGCTCTTTTCAGAGCTCTTCAAAACCCCGATCAACCCACTACTCATTCATATGGTACCTCCTTTTATTTTATCATCTCAGTCCGGCAGACTGTATGTCAGAGCTGATGCCGATATTTACTTCGCCCACAAGCCACTAAAATTATAGGGAAATTCAGACTGCAGTAACAGTTTACATGTATCATTTAAAAGGTTTATCGCTACTGACTGAAACACCGTGCGCTAAAACTGAAAGCGAAAGACCGGTAATTCTAGTCACAATAGCTTGCTCCCTCGCACACGTTCTTTCTCAGTCAGTAGTTTGCATTCATTGTCATTCGTGTTCGCACGTAGACCGCTAGAATTAAATGCGAAAAACCGGGGTTAATTTTAATGACAATCGTTTCACTTGAGCAGATATATAAATCAGAGTTGATGCCCGTATTTACTTCGGCCACAATTTAAGCCACTAATATTATAGGGAAAACCGGACTGCACGCGGTTACAATATAGCATCATCAGTTCTAAGTTTTTTAAACAACCACTTAAAGTGTATCTTATGCGTAAATGTGTTATTTTGCGAAACAAAAGAGAAGACAATAGCGCGATTCAGCTATTGTTCGTTTAGCCCGCCTACTACATGATAATGAGCACAGCCGCGCATTTATGGAAACCAATGAATGAAACTCTTTCACAGAGTCTTTGAACAACAATGGGCTGTATGAGACCTACAAACTTTTATGGGCTGTAAGTAAATGTCTCGAGAACAATAGCCATTCTGCACGATGTATTGACAAAATAAAACAGGTAAGTGTTGTTCCCAAGCTAAAGGTTATGGATTGTCTGAAAAAGGAAGAAATTGCAAAAGGTAAGGAACAAAATAGTAGTGGTAAATGGAGGGAACTGGCCCACCACCCACCATTTTGAATTGTTTTTACCTCCCTCCCTCCCCCCCCCCCCCCCCCCCCACCAAATTCATGATCAGTCTCCCACTTTAATATAAGCAAACCCGAAATATGCTACTAAACAGGAAAGCACAGAAGGTGTATTTAGCACTGGAACAGGTTTGGTGTTTTTCAACCTGCCTCAGATTTTGATTTTTTGTGGGATAACCTGCAATCAGAAGAAAGAGGAAAAAACTCCTCTTTCAGGGTTAGTGTGGAAGGGAGAGGGCCTGATTGTTGCAGGTCAGGTCTGGGAACGACAACCCCTTCCAAAATTCTGAGAAGAATCCACCACTTCCCAGCCTGTGAGTTTGTGACGTCTGAAAAACATAGTTTGATTGACAATTGGACAATGTCGGACTTTTGGTATGCATTGATTGCGTTAGGTGTTATCCCTTATGCTAATCAGAATGACCATAATCCTGTTTGCCTCGATCTTTCAGGAAGAGCACGTGAAAAGTAGCACTTGAACCGGCACCGATGTGGATATGGCTTTTCCCGTAGCACTCTTTCTGTTTAAACTTTAGACTTTAATCACATTACCTTGCATCAGTTTAGTCGTACTTCGCAGAATATTTCTTTAGTGTTTTAGATATCGATCATTGTTTCCCAGCTTGGAACAACAAAGTGCAATAAAACACGCCTGTTGTTTTCATTTTACAATTCAAAGCATAGCCAAGCAATTACCTAATATATACACATGAACTTCAAGCAAAGACCACCGACCTTTCTGTAAATCTCGTACAGTACGCAAACTGAAGGATCGCACCCGTGGGGCCCTACAATGCAAAAGCTGGCGCTGTTAATGCAGTGAATGAGATCTAACCGCAAAATTGCGCTGTGCCGTCTGGAAAACGTGCACGCGGTAACACGTCTTACGCATGTCGGTGCAAAATTTACAAGCTTGAGGGTTTTTTGAGAAATAAAAACCTACCTTTTACGTCCAAGAGCCAGGAAAAAAGCAAGAACGATACGATGTAAGCTATCGGTCCCCAGTTTTCGAGCAAGGCTATTGTCCCGTCACTCCAACCAAAAACGTCCTCGGCGGATCCCGTTATTGGACCCCACGTATTCCAAACGGCCGCTTGTACACCAGCTATGAGAGAGAACACTACTAGAATGTACCATCTTCTGTGATAAACTGCACAAGATTCAGTGACAACATCATCATCTCTTTTGGCGGAGAGAAAGGATTGACTTGCTGATAACAAACTGTCCGCCATGCTGAGGTTTGTTTATGAATGAAAATCAAGGAAATCCGAGTCGCGCCTTCTGATTGGCGGCATTTGGCGTTCGCATATTTGCAATAGGGGCGGAGATGGTGGGGTTTGAAGTCCATCTTGAGTTGGGTGATGGGTGGGGAGGGTTGTATAGCGCTCTGGTAAGGAAGAAGAACGGATAGGGAGAGTAAAGGGAGACAAGGGGGATGGAGTGAGAAGGTGTAAATGCAGGTTATTAACCATCTGATAATCAAGCTATTGTACATCTAGGATAAGTGGAAAAATAAATTTCCTTGTGCTGCGTGGCACTTGTAAAAAGTACAAAAATATATAAAAAAATATAAAAAATTTCTCACTTAATGAGTTAAGAGTGCCTAAAAATCGTATAAAATTCCATACGTTTCGGGCTCAGCCCTTCTTCAGTGGAAAGTCAAGATTTCAGTTAAAAAACGCTGTCTTGCGCCATATAAAACAAATTTGAGTTCAAAAGGCGCGCGCGCGAAAAGAGCGCGCGACAACCTAAAGATATCGAAAATCTGAGTTTAAACCATGTGGCTGACTGGTGCCCAGCTTGAAGATTAGGCTAATCATGCAGTCTACTATCCACCATATGGTAATAAAACGCGATTCACTTTCTAGTGATCTTACTAAATACCGCGATCAGTTAGAACAAGTTTGCTCAGAGGATGATTTTCACCGTATCCGACGCTATATCCACGACCTCAACTCTAGGTATTACAAACTGGTTAAATCTATCAAAGATAAGAAACTAGCTTCTTTGCGAGACGAGAAGCATCACAACGAACGTGACAATAGTAATAGCTCTGACACTGGCAATCGTGAAAACAATCCTTCCGATACCAGCAATCATTCGGGCAAACTTGTCTTTTCAATACCACCTGACATGCCACTAACTGATGATGAGAGATCGGTTCTTAGTAAAGGACTTAGTTTTGTCCCTGTTAAGAAAGGCATCGACGAATATCAGACCAAAGCCGACTGTGAAAGCTTTTATCGCCGCATTCGTTTGAAGGCCCATTTTCACCAAGACGACGAGGATAGTGACTCCCAGCCTAACACAGACCTCGCAGACCCTTTCGCAAAATTTAACCCTAAGGAATCTACTTGGACTCCTCCGGACGGCGAATTTTCTGCTATTGATCACTATGTTGACCGTTGCCGCCGTGCTGTGAATGCTGTTAATTTTAAGACTAAATCACAGCAGAGCAACCTTTCACCAGCTGAGAAGGTAGCCTTACTTCAACTTTCCCGACGCAATGACATTATCATTAAACCAGCTGATAAAGGTGGTGCTGTTGTGGTATGGTCACGCCCTCTATACATCGCCGAGGCCAACCGCCAACTGGCTGATGGTAGATTTTACGAACGCATTGATCACGATCCCATTAAAGAGAACCAGCGCACAGTAAAGTCAACGATCAACGCTATGATTAATGCTAATGAGCTTCCATCAACGGCTAAAAATTTAATCGTGCCTACGCCGAAAACCTCGAGGTTTTATCTGCTTCCCAAGATCCACAAAGCAGGCAATCCCGGAAGACCAATCGTCTCAGCGTGCAACTGTCCAACTGAGAACATTGCCTCGTACTTAGACGGCATCATGAGCCCCCTCGTCCGTGACCTTGAAACCTACGTAAAGGACACCAATCACGCCCTCAACATCATCAATGATTTCCGTTTCGATGACACCATGACTGGCGAACGCTTTTTATACACCATGGACATAAAATCTTTGTATACCGTTATCCCCAACAACAGCGGCCTCGAAGCTTTAGCCCATTTCCTCGACAAGCGTACAGTTCTTGAACCACCTACATCTACCTTAACCCGTCTTGCCGAACTTGTGCTGACCCTAAATGCTTTCACCTTTAATGGCGAATTTTACAAACAAACAGGAGGAGTCGCCATGGGCAGCAAGATGGGCCCTAACTATGCATGTTTATTTGTGGGCTATATCGAGGAACAAATCGCACGACAGTACACCGGCTTTGTACCCCAACTCCACAAGCGGTACATCGACGATGTACTTGGGGTGGCCTGTTGTAGCCGTTTAGAGCTTGACAACTACATCAACTTTGTGTCCAATTTCCACCCTGCCCTTCAGTTTACGCACACAATTTCTGCTTCTGACATTTCCTTCCTGGACATTAATCTTCGCATTACAAATGATCGCATCAGCACGTCTATTCACTACAAGGTCACAGACACGCACAGCTATCTTCACAAACAATCTTCGCATCCCCGGCACTGCAAGGATGGTCTCCCCCGTAGTCAACTCCTTAGACTTCGGCGTCTGTGCTCTGACGACTCCGATTTTCTGGAGAAAGGCAAGGAAATGATTTCTTTTTTCGTTCAACGTGGGTACTGTGCCTCCTCTCTACAACGTGACTTGGACGCAATTCAACGGGTCAACCGTAATAACGTAATTAAACAGCAAGACTCCGAAAGTAGAGACCGCAGTAGAATTCCCTTGGTTCTCACATTCCACCCCTTAAGTGAGAGAATTAAGCGAATCCTCGTCAGCAACTTTAACATCTTATCTGGCGATCCACAGACCAAAGAAATCTTTCCCCAGCCACCGCTGGTAGCGTATCGTCGCGATTGCAACGTACGAGACACCTTAGTGCACACCGCTGACCGAAACCAACCTGGTCCTCACGTGGGAACCTCTCCTTGCACCCACAACCGCTGTCGCACATGCGATTACATTTCTCGTGACAGCACCCTACAAGGTCCCCAATGCTCTTTCAACATCAAGGATGCATTCACCTGTAAATCATCTGGCTTGGTATATGCCATCTCTTGCCGCCGTTGCTTCGCCGTCTACATCGGTGAAACAGGCCGGACACTGAGAGAACGCTTCGGCGAGCATCTTCGCAGTATCGAGAAAAACCTGCCAGGATTTCCTGTCGCAGAGCATTTTAATGCCAACGGACATACCCTGCAAGACGCACAAGTCCGTGGGGTCATGCTCTGCGGCGGAAATAAACTACGCAAACGCCAGGAAATGCGCCTAATCTTCAAGCTGGGCACCAGTCAGCCACATGGTTTAAACTCAGATTTTCGATATCTTTAGGTTGTCGCGCGCTCTTTTCGCGCGCGCGCCTTTTGAACTCAAATTTGTTTTATATGGCGCAAGACAGCGTTTTTTAACTGAAATCTTGACTTTCCACTGAAGAAGGGCTGAGCCCGAAACGTATGGAATTTTATACGATTTTTAGGCACTCTTAACTCATTAAGTGAGAAATTTTTTATATTTTTTTATATATTTTTGTACTATTGTACATCTAGCCTGCAAGCAGGCTCTCGTTTGGGTTAAGCTGCACGACGCGAGCGGGTTTCGCTGCTTGCATGTTCCATCTCGCCTAGCTAAACCCAAACGAGGGGTCTTAGTAAAACCCATGACTATCCTTTGGCTCTGAATTTTGACCATGAGACCTCACTGGAGATAAATATATGTCCTTCTTTGTGTAACTTTAATAACCTTTTAATACCCTTTTATGTAAAAGTAATCGATACTATAACGACCGTGAATTATCCGTAATTTTTAAATGTCACGCAAATAATCCAGAATATCTTTAAATTTGGTGGCCAATAATCCGTATCCCTTCTCTAAAAACCCTTAATAATCCATAATCCTAAAACCCTAACAGGGCCTCATTCGGTGTTTGTTTCGTCTTTGCGTGAAGATTGATGACATCATTACCAAATTAAATCTCCGCCAATCAGCATTTTGCATCGGAATTTTCGAATTCATGAGACGTTGCTGCAAGCTCTCTCTCCTTTTTCCCTCTTTTGCGCCTCCATCCCCGAGAGAGCTAACTCGCAGGCTAAAATAACTAGAAATCAATCCACTGCAGGGTTCAAAATAAAATCAGAGCTTTCAGCCTAGATCTGACGGCCTTTTTTCTTAAGGCTGATTTTAGCCGGCTGTCAACAAGAATGAACAAGCACCTATCCCAAGTACGGAATAAAGTGTTGACAGGCCAATCGTTGCCCATAAGCTCATCCAAATGTGTTTCCGTGACCTTATAGTTTAGCTCTCCCGAGTATATCCCCTGGAGAGGTTCCTTTTTTGTGTGAGATTATGGAAGGTTCTTTGTATATTTCTCTTAGCAATGGTTGCTTTTTAATTTTAACGGCACGTAAAAGTGCCATTTGCTCATTAGGATGTTCTTAAGATTAGGCACAGCTGGGTGGTACGTTGTTACGGGAAGCAGAAATTTTTCCGCACTCTCTCTCTTTGTTGAAGTGCCGACTCCTTTCACTGAATTTGACTTCGGACGTTATTAGGCGGCGCGACGTGCCTAGGAACGTCGCTGCCGTCTCATAAAATGCAACGCCGAGAACGCACATTCCTGAATTGTCGGAAGTCAGTAGACTTAGTCTCCGCACGGGCTCTAAACAATCAGGCTCGTTATAATGACGTGGATTTTACGAGATCGTTCCCCGCGCTCCCCTTTTCCCTCTCCAGTGGGCCCCCCCCCCCCCCCTCCTCCCGTTTCTTTCTCTGGTGTTTACTAACAGGAGCCTCTGCGGAGGAGAGAGAATACCGGACGATTTGTTGGTGACATGACCATTCTTGCATGTGAAGCGTAATTTTGTTGTTTTGAGTTTCGCGGCGTATTGAAGTTGAGTAAAGGTAAGCGTTGAAATGTTTATTTCGCTGTTTTTGAGGACATTTCATTTTTAAGGGGCAGTGTTTACAAAGGCTAGCGAGAACTTGGGACTTGTGTGCGTCCAATGCCCATCCGCGCTCACGTGCGTTCTCTCAGTGCACGAGACGGAAAGCAATCTATACCTACCACTGTAAACCCTGCCCTCACAGAATCAAAGCTGGAACTAACTTCTATAGTTTAATAAATAGCGTCCCAAAAAAACTATAACACTAAAAAAAGGAAAACAGTAAACAAAAAAATTCGGCGGTGATGAAATCTCAATCAAATAACAAACAAGGCCTGAGTATCACCAATCTAAATTGATGCCGTCGCACCAGGTCAGAAATACATTTCTGTTTTTCGGTTCTGCCCAAATTTTAGAATTTTGGTTGTCTAAACTTGTCTAAGACCTCTCAGTCTTTCGTTTATGTCTTTCCACGGTTTCAAACTAATTTAATAAAGTTTCATTCATTTTAGTCTGTATTAGAGCACGGGTTAACACGCAAAAATATAAACGTCACGAGTCTGTTAGCTATCTCAGCATTGACGTGAATATGTCTTCCAGATGTCTCCGTAGAAACACAACTTTCTGGCGATAAAAAATTGGTCTGAACCCCTACGTGAAATCAAGAATACTAGACAAACTGAAGTTTGAGCTGAGCTCAAAAGAGGAGAAGTAAAGCTTATTGAGCAAAAAGCGTTTCCGCCTGTTGTAGCTTAAGGATATCACGGTTTAAGAACGATTTGAAAGAGTCGTACAGAGGTCACTGGTTACAAACAAACAAAGTTCTCAAGTTGTATACATACCTTTAATTCCTAACATACCGGAAGTGCAAATTGTCCATAACAGGTTACCGGAAACCACGAATTACTAAAGTTAAACCTTTTTTGCTTAAGAAAAGGGGAGGGCGGAGGGGGGGGGGGGGGGGTGGGAGACTGCGCCGCCTGTAAATTCTTCAGAATTTCTTGTTCTTTCCACTAGACTGTTGGGGTAGTCTCTCGCACGGAGGCGTGTTTTGAATTGGGTGATAATCTCAACGAAAGATTTTGCTGAAGAGTATGTCCTAAGAAGTCGTAGGGCTTCACCTTTGATAAACCCTTTTCCAACCCCTGGTGGGTGGCAGAAAAAGAAGTGAGTGTACTGGAAAGTTTCTGTCGGCTTAAAACGTGTGCGGATATCAAGGATTGTTTGCTTGTTAAATCTTTCGCCTTTGAAAATAGTAGTATCCAGGAAGTTTATTTTTTTTGTCTGAGATTTCAGCCGTAAATTTAATTGTCGGGTGGTGTCTGTTTGCTAGGACAATAAAGTCTCCTATCTCCTTTTTGTCCACATTCCACAGTGAGAATATGCCATCGATGTGTCCTTTCCACTCAAGTGGAACATTAACTACTCTTTGACTGGGCACGTGGCGTTTATGCTAAGCCTAATCAGTGTCTCTTTTTGACCTCAGATTTATCAGATTGCGCTCTTCGCAACTTATCATTGTTGCGTTCAACACGGCGATAATGAAACTTGGTAAGAGCGCCTACGAGTTTGCGTTCGGCCTCTCTCTTTATGGAGTGTATTTCTGTCTGAAACTCCTCGTCAGGAGTGATGTTTGCTTATACGACAGAGCGCAAGTCTCTTGGGCATGTGCCCTCTTCTTTGTAGGCCTGAAGCTTAACTATTATTAATATTACTATTATTGTTATTATATAATTATTATTACTATTATTATTATTATTATTATTATTATTATTATTATTATTATTATTATTATTATTATTATTATTATAACTATCGACGTTTCTAACTGCTCGATTTTTCTCTTGAGCATGGAAATCTCGTCGACGACGAATTGGCAGGGTCGCTTGCTGGCGTTTCACAAATTAGATCAGGCCTTTGAAAATGATAAATACCGCAACAGTGACACTGATTTTCAGCGCGATTGTGCATTTCCTTTGGTCTCCAGCAAATTAAATTGGACGAGACTTCAGGCGAAAGCACACGAAACAAGCGACAAGGAGCTAAGTGGAACAGGATCGAAGACGCATTGGTATCAAAGAAATAATGAAGGAAAATTTGCTCGGTTCCTAAAAGAGAACTGAATTGCTGCGGCACTGCTACCCCGTATCTGACCTATTTCCTCAAAAGTTGCGTTGTTGATCACGTATGAAACCACGTCGGAAAAAAAGAGTGCCGGCAAATAGAGATAGTCACTAGAACGAAGAGTTGATTTACAAGAATCGAGACAATAATTGTTAACGTTCCGTAATTTGTTTTTTGTTTTTTTTTTTAATTTAGAAAGCTTTTAACCCTTTCACTCCCAAGAGTGCCTAAAATCAAAAGACAAAAATCAAAGACAGATCCCAAATTTCATTTTGTAAAAAACCTAAATATAAATAGTATCACGTGAAAGTACTATTGACGAGGTTTCATTTGAATGGTCACACCATAGGATTTCATCCACAGACTCAAAAGTTAGAATCACCTTCATGTCTCCATTAACTGACTCTGGGAGTGAAGGGGTTAAAACGTCATCCAATTCACTTTTGGCTGCATCACTTTCTGATATGAAGTTCCAGGGACTCTGATTTGGCCGATCAAGGGATGGGGTGTCATTTTTTTCTATTTCTTGGGTGAAAAACTGCCAGCAAGAGTGGCCAAAGTGCCAGTGTCCTAGCAGATTTGGACCCCTGGTCCAAATTCGCTAGCGGATTTGGACCCCCGGTCCAAATCCGCTAGCGAATATGGACCCCCGGGGACCAAATCTGCTAGCGGATTTGGACCCCCTTCGCGGATTTGGACCCCCTATGTAATTGTAAAAACCCATGCTGTTATTCGCATACAAAGTACCAAAATGATTTCACTTTTCAATGTCGGCGAAGAAACGTTTCGTTTGGCTTTCAAAATACTGCAAACCTAGGTCTATTCATAAATAGAGGTAGAGTCAGACTTTAGATCAAGTAAATTGACCGTTCGTTTAAGGCACACAGCCAGGCCTCTAAATGTTTAAGTACAACGAATTGGCCTGCCATATTGAAAATCACCAATGTGTGACGTGACGTCACACTGGTACTGATGACTAAACCAACGTTTTCGGTAGAGACGCCCCCTCCCTCCTGAATACAACGCTTGTTTTTAGGGGTCCAAATCCGTGAGAGGGGGTCCACATCCACTAGCGGACTTGCCAAATTCGCGGTGGGGTCCAAATTCGCTGTGACAGCAGCTGTCGCCGGCAGCCAGCTGCTATTTTGAACCCAGCCACTGAATAAAACACAGAACAGTCTGTCTGTAAGCCTCAGCCTCTATCAAGCCATTGATATTGCAATAAAGATCCAAATTTTGGACAGTAATCCATCTGAACCTTTATTCATAGAGTAAAACGATCGAAAATCAAGACTGTATCTGGAAATAAACATTACTAAAGGTCCACTTTCAACTTCAAGACAAACTATACACCTTAATTTACGTACTACCCAAGAAATCTCAAGAGAAAAATACTGTCACCAGAAGTCCAATATCTCGCCCTTGGACAAGTTCTGTTGATCAACGTTTACTGTTTACAATTATATCGTTAAATCACACGCCAAGTTAATCATGGAGTTCAATGTGAATAGGTTGATTGCATTCCAATCCAAGCTTTTCTAAAACACAGGCATCAAATTTCTTCTGCGTTGCTCTGCAATAAGCAAACTCCTGGTTGTTGTAATCAAGACAAGTCCAATGCTTGGTGAAAACATCGTTGCACTCCTCTTTCAGCTTCTTGAAGAATCCTAGAGCGCACCTTGTAACTTGCTTTCCCTCCTCTAAGCACTTTCGCGGATCCTTGTGACCATATCGGCAACCCATGAAGTTCTTGAAATCTTTGTCACAGTACTGGCCCAGATGATGTGCTCCCCCCATCAAAACCGCCGAAGTGACTGGAAGTTCATCTGCCTCTAAATCCTTGAATGTTATGTCGTTAACTCCTGCGGCCATCGTGAAAAATAACACCAAAATGACACCAAACTCAAAGCACAAAACGCAAGATGGCGTCGCCACTCCGTGCAACCGCTGAGCTAAAGAACGTTGTTTCGCTTGTTTCCATTGCATTGTGGGTTAGTTCAAAGATGGCGGACGAGGATGACGTTTGCCGGGTTTCGGCGTTTGAAAAAGCTGATGAAGTTTTGAGTCTTTTATGGGGACAGAAAGTAAGCGAGGACATATTTGAAAGGTGGTCTCAAGGTAGAGATTTTTAAAGGTCTTATTTTCAAAGGGGAATCTGCGTTTTTTTTCCTTGATGAAATTGACTACGGTTAAGCTAGTTATTTGTGCCACTCAGAAATTGAAAACAGTTGAAGTCATAACAACGCTTGATTTTGGTATTCGCTTTAGGTTTTGTATTTTCTGCGGAGGAACCTAGTGCTCTCATTCAGGAACAGGGAGGACCGTGTGCAATAATAGCATCCGTTCAGGTTAACAAAAGTAAAATTATAAAATTAAGCTTAGGAACTGTTCGTTATTTATGCCTAAGGGGGGGCCGGTGTTTAGAGTGGGGGGGGGGTAAAATTTTAAAAATCAATGAAAAGGGGGGGTGTTTTTTTTAATACAGTAGAAATTAGGAGGGTAAACTTTTAGAAACTGTTGTTTCAACACTTGTGTAGCCATTTTGCAGACATATTTAAAAAGTTGATCTCTGTTTCGAGAATTCTATTTCCAAAGAACCTGGTCTTTATAGTATGAAAAGCCAAGAAAACATGACGTGGAGTAGCGTCATTTAAAGGTTCCAATATATAACATATTAAATCCCTTTAAAACACATGCAATCTGATATTTAATATTAGCAAAACCCACACGTGTGTCATTTGCCGGGGCCAGTTGTAGTTTACAGTATTGTAGTGCGTACGTATATAGCCATCCTTAAACAGCAAAACTGGTTCAAGCCTTGCAATGAACTTCTTACAAACTTTCCTACCGTTGATTTCTCTCTCGAATCGGATCTTCTCTGGGCGCACGTTAATACCGGCGCTGCAAATTTACTTTCCTTGCTGAGTGCTTCCATACTGTACGATCACAAATGACCTTGCACTTGATTTTGGTTTATCGGCACGCGGCCAGAACACATGTTGTACGCAATTTCGCAATTGTAAGCACGTCGCGTCCTGAGGGTACAGGGGGGGTAAATTTTGAAACTGTGACATAAGCGGGGGGTAATTTTGTGAAATACCCACTTTTGGGGAGGGGTTAATTTTTCATATGCCTGAATTGGTTGAAAATCACTGACCCCCCCTTAGCCATAAATAACGAACAGTCCCTTATGCGCCGATCAATTCAAAAGTTCAACATCCCCCCCCCCCCGGGCATTTGAACTTTTGAAGACTGGCTTGTTCAAATTTCCTCCTCTCGGGGCAAAAAAGCCATTCAAATGCCCCACCAATTAGTACTGAACTACCTCTCCTCAAAGGCAAATTTCATCTTCAATCAAACACTGTTCACACTTTTCAGAGGGAGATATGCAGTAATGACACCTTCAAACTTCTTTTAAAGACCCTTTTGAAAGAGTTATTCACTAACAAAGGCAAAATTCTATCTTGTCAAGCCGTCAAACCCTGTAAAAACCGAAAAAAACTCAAGGGTGTACATGTGTTACGTCACAACAAGAGATAAATCTGGTTCAAATTTCCCACCCTTCAACGCAACGTACAAATTCCCCCCTCCCCGGGCACGATGCACAGTCAAATGCCCGGGGTGTGCCTGGGGGGCGGGGGGGGGGGGTGTTGAAGTTTCGAATTGATCTGCGCATTATTTGTAGTTTTTTTGTTTGGTTTGCAAATAAAAAGTCTTAAGCTTTCCATTTTTAATTTCCACATCCCTCTTATTTATTAGAGCAGTCAAGATATACTCCTAAGAGTTAAAAGATCAAAGTGCCGACAACTGTCAAATATTGGTCTGCCTAGGCCAACAGTTTTAGCTAATGTCGTGATTAAGTGTCAGCCGACTGTTGGTGACTCAGTGTGATCTGTTCTTGGAGAAGGTTGTTTGTGAGCTGTTGGTTAGCTGCATTTTAAAGTTTTCTTACGTGACCTCTCCCCACCCCCCTCCCCACCCCTTTGCAGAAAAGAGCCATTTTTTCCAAATTCTTTGAAACAAATTCAGAAGAGGCAGATGGAGCAATACCATCATTAATGACTTCTGAAACCCTCTCAAGAAATAATCTGTTGATCTCATCACAGATGTGAAGGGAGTGGGGGAGGGGGCAATCACCCCAGTTGAATATAAAATGGCAGGGCCCTCAGTTAGGAAAAAAAGAAGACCTAAAACGGAAACATTCTTCTTTCCTTTTTATTTCAAGAAATATCCAGCAAACTGTTGATTTTGTTACTTAGGCATATCTTTTAAAAAGTATTCTATTTGTGGAAGACACTCCAGCTCCTGATAACTGGAGACAACTAACAGGTTAGTTGCGAGTTAATCATATAGTATGGTCAAAATTAATTACAGTTGAGCCTCTTGCAAGTAACCACCAGAGATTAAAATATCAGCAGAGATGCCAGTTCACAATCTGAAGGTCCATGGTCAAGGTCTGCACAATCGTGTTGTTTCCTTAGACAGTGAAGGGGGAGAGGAGGCCTGGGAAAAAAGGGTGTGGTAGGTGTACGGAAGGTGGCAGTAGAAGGGGGGGGGGGAGTGAGATTCTCAAGGTGGCAGGACAGGAAGTGGTAGAAATAGGGAAAATTATGCAACATTGCATAATGTTTTGCAAGACAAAAAGTGCAAAGAAGCCGACAGAAATAGGGTGGGAACTGGGATTAAGAGGTATGGGAAGTGGCAAGTTTAAACCCCCTTGCCCCCCCCCCCCCCCCACTAGACAAAAAGCTTTACTCCACATTGTCCCTCTCCACCCAGGTGTATCAATGGGTGTTAGCAGCATACTGCTAGAGGTAATCCTACAATGGACTAGCATCCCATGCAGGGGAGAGTACTTAGCACTACCTTCAGTTGCTTTATGAACTGTGCAGAAACCAAGAGACGTGTAGGTTTCCTGTGGCTCTTAAAAAGTCCTTGCATTACTTAACTTGGAGCTTGGTGCTATTTAATTCAACAGATGAACAAGCAAGACAGTTTCTTGTTTGTTCTCTTTGTGAGATGCTTAGGAATGTCAAAAGTGAAAAGTTTACCCTGGTGTTCCTCAGGGATCATTTGGTCTTTGCACCATGCATGACAGCTGAAAGAACAGAGGTGGAGGCTGATGATTGTTCATCGTCCAACAGCCCAGGTACCATTTGACTGAATGATTGACTGACATGGCTGTAATTACACCGTAAAATCCTAATAACTCAAACATTAGGGAAAGTTCGTGCCGGTATTAAACTGTTTGAGATATTAAAATTTTGAGTTATCTGGAGTAAACCAATGGCCTCACATAACATAATGGCTGTTGGGAGCCCACTATATAGGGGCCTCCACTGTTGTCAGCCTATCCCCAGATTGACTACTCCATTGCTGGCAAATCCCCATAACCCAGCCAATCACTGGACACCAATGCTTGAGAACCACATCCTCGTTGTAGGTTAAATTACATTTTACCTCATTAAGTGTAGTTGTAATGATTGAAGCAGAAGATAAAGCAATTATTTTGAGTTAACAAGAAGTTTGGGTTATTGGGGTTTCAGTTATCAACTGAAGATTCTACTGTGAGGAGTTTATTTCAAGGAGCTATGTAACCTTTTTCACGTAACACTTTATGAAGCTAAAAGACATATTGCCGGAATCAAAGAAAACCAAAAAGTTCAAAATTAATCCACTAGTTTCCCACTGGTTTTCTGGTTTTGTCTTTTGCAACAGATGGCCATGATGGAAATGGATTTTAACTTGAAAAAAATTGCGCCAATTTTTTAAGTTGCTCCTTGTGTTGCAAAATTGCTAAAAAAGTATCATCAGATGGTTTGTTCACTGTTTAACCCTTTAAGCCCCAATGGTGATCAGCATCAATTTTCTTCTCATCATATCTGTGCACTATAACACATACAGGTCATGAGAATTTAGGAATTGATCACCAGAGATGAATTGTCTTGATGTTTAAACAAGTTCTCCCACTTTGTAGTCAATGAAGTGTATGGAGAGTAGTAAGGAGAATTTGTATAAAGATGTTAGAGCTAAAAGGGTTAAATCACTTGATATCTTCCTCTTGGTGTTCTAGAAACATTTTGTGTTGGAGAAAAGGTACTTAACTATTTAAGCCCCAATATCAACATGCATGTTCTCCTTACTGTTCTCCATATATTTCTTATGGTGCTAGTTGGGAAAATTTCCCTTACACATCAAGACGCCTCATCTTTAGTGATTTCCTTAATTCTCATGACCTGTATGTTTGATCAAGTAATGATACTGTAAGGAGAAATTAGATGCTTGTCTCTATTGGGGCTTAAAAGGTTAGTTGTAATTGCAGAACAGTGTTAGCCCCAAAACATAGAAATGCCCATAACATATCCATACAGTTAAAGGTTCTTTCATTCAAATCTCCTTCCATCAAATTAGGGTCCCTCTAGTGTCCAGAAAATTATTAAATATTGACCACCTCAAGAATTTTGGAGAGGGGTTGTTAGTAGTCAAAACGTTATTAATGGTGAATTTACATGTAGGGTTAAGTTAACTAAAGATTAATTTTGTCCAAAGTTCTGCATACTCATCTTTGTGTTTCCTTTCTTGTTACGTATTTTTTTTACTCATCAGCTGATTATATTTGTCATTAACTCAGCGTTCTATTTCTTTTTGTAGATTCCCGCTCTCCTGATTATCACAAGTCAGTTTGTGTTCAAGAACTTACTTCACTATCAAGTGAAATGTTTCATTCAAAACTATGGTATGTTGCTGAGGTTCTATGAAAATGATAATTGGGCTGTCATCTTGTAAAATCTTGCTGGCACCTCTTATTATAAACAAAACTGTCTCATGTGCCAAAGTTCTGAACTTCTGGTGCCTTGTCTTACACAGTAAGGTGAAAGAGGAGCTTAAGGTCTAATAAAAGCAGTATTTGCACTGAGGTAGAAAGACAGATTGAAATAGGAAAAAAGTACTTAATATATTTACAACTGTTACAACAAAAGAACAGAATTACTGGTAGAGAAAACAGGGAACATAAAATTGCTACAGTCACAGAAAATTAGTCAGATGAATGGTCAAATTTTTGACAAGGAATGGTAATTGCCTGAAATTTTTACAGAACAAGTTTTGAAATTCAGACAGCAGTTATGCACACACTACACAGTCTAAAACTGTGAGGAGGAGAAGGGGGATTTTCCTACCAAGGGTTCCTGAAGGTCCTTACAGGGGGGGGGGAGGATGAGTTTAGGGCTGGGATTTTTTTTATTAACTGTCCTTTAGTTAGCTGATCTAAAACAATAATCATGGCAAATGGGACCTTGTGTGTTGGTCATTGATTTAGTGTACAGCTGTAGTAGTTCCCAGTTATCCCCTGCTATTTTTATTTGAAACTCATTTGAGATCCTTGACCAGTTGTTTTGCTCAGACATGACTTTGTACTTATTTCCTTGAGCTTGAAGAGTGCCCAGTGGGTTGTGAACCTGCTTTGATTAATATAACAAAGTATGCAGAGACCTCATTTCCTTAAAAACTTACAGATCTTACAGATCTCCAAGTGAGGACTTGATTATCAGCTTGGTGTAAATTCAGGGAAAAAATAAATAATAATGGCCATGTTGATAATGACAATGACGACATCAGGATCAGTTATAACCTGTATCCAGACTTTTGGTTTCCTAGAGTTCTAACGTTTTAATTATTCCTGTTTGTTATTGCAGTCAAGTCCAGTGTTGTGTTTCTGAGGATGTCAGTCAAGTCATCAACAAGAACATAGCTATGTTAGAGGGGCGATTTGGTGTTCTCTTATTTCTTTATTCAATATTGTTAACCAAGGTACAGTTGCAATTAATGTTCAAGAGGTTTTTCGCTGTGTAAGTTATAATTTCAATAGAAAAATTCAGAAGCCACCTTTTGTTAAAACTCAGCCAACCAGCCTCTTCCTCCCATTTCCATTGCATGTATTGAAGTTGCACGTACCTTACGTACCTTTCCCTTACAAAATGAATTCTAGATTTCAACAAATCACTGTACTTTGGCTATAGTTGAGCAAATTGTACTTGGTAGCAGAACACTAAAATAGTCAGTGATTGAAATTGAAAAACAGTGCAGCTTGTGATTGGTTGTAAGTGGCCCAAATTACAGTCAAATGTAAGTTATTTTGTAAGCTCTCTCTCTCTCTTTACAATTCATGTATAAATGGAACAAAAAGATTATAAGTTATTATTTGACATTCAGGTGCATTTTGTTAGTTGAAGAAGTTGTTAAATGGTTATACATCTTGTAGGGTATAGAAAGTATCAAATCAGAAATGGAAGATGGTGGAGAACCTTTAGTGGATATAAACTTTGGATATGGAAGGTATTAATAAATATTTTGTAATACTTAAATTGATACTAATTGAATAATTATGTGGCTGAATATGATTATAGACTGAAATGTTCAGTTGGAGACAAGACATGGTTTGATTTCATTAGCAAAATGTTTCTCACCAGAGGCATTTTTAAAAAGCAATTGTAAAGCTGACTTTTTTTGTTACTTAATTTGTACTTCACAGAATATTTTTCTTATTACAGCTATGTTCCTAAAATGGTCGTCATTTGTTTTAATTTGTCGTAGTCAAACACTGATCAATCTGATGCTGACTGGGCATAGTGTTTCTAATGTCTGGGACTCATCTAGAGAAGTGTCAGGGCTTGGTAGGTGCTTCAAATAGTTTTCAACAGGTATTTCTAAAGCAATATAAACACAGCAGCAGTTAGTAAGTGGATCTCTTTTCAATCTGAAGACCAATGGTTTGAGCCCTGCGCTATGTCATCCAATGTTTACTGATTTCCCATATTGAACTTTTCTGCAGACAATTTTGTTAAGCAGCCACATTCCTTGCACTTGACTGTCTTGAAAATTATCATTGAAAAAAATACCAAAGGCCTTTTCTTCAAGTCTAACAAGAGAACCCTGATAGCAGTCTCTGCTGCAAAATATAGAAATGTATGACCCAAAAGGTCAGAAAAAATCTAGCTTGCAAAGCTTGATAGGTAAGACGAAAATTTGCTCCAGTCTCGCTCCACCCTGGTGCATTTGAGCGATGTATTCAGGTCTAGTAGTAATGTGCCTATTCATTTCATGTTATGAAAACCATTGCTAAGCTCTTGCACTTACACGTACCGGTATTGGGCACCTGTGGCCTATTTCTTGAGTCTCAATTTTTGACTGATTTTGGAATACATTTTATAAGTCTTGGAACATATTGGCACTTTTGAACAAAATTAATATAATTTCCTCCAATTGAGAAAAACAGATTTGAAGAAAATGCTTATTAGGCCTGGTAAGTTATTGTGCATTCAAGAAATTGACCCCGGGTCCATTAGCTCTGTTTGATTGGACGTAGATAAGCAGCAGTACTGTACCTAAAAATAAGAGTACAATCACAGAATGTGAAGAGTAGGAAAGCAAAAATCTGCATTGAGAATTGAATATACATGTACATGTAGCTACTTCCAGTTGTAAGATATAATAATTTGGATTTGCAGAGTTAAGAGGTATCCCTAAGCAGTCTTCTATAGGATTCTTAACACTCTTAGAAGCTCATAGGTACTGTGAGGTGAGCTGAGAATCATTTTTTAATTCTCCTTGTTTTTAAATTATTTTGGAAGACTTTATTGTAAGCATATCCTCTCTCATAAAATACAATTGTGAGCCAACTGCCCTAGGCAATTATACTATTATGTACAAAAGCAATTAATTAAAAAAAAGTAATGATATAGCAAATGAAATTTATACTGCTCAAGATAATAACAATACATGTAACAATCAATGATAACAAGTTAAAAAAATCAACACCAATGAAGTCAAAATCTATGATACAAAAAGCGTCTTTATAATTATCTAAAATTAATGTTCGTGTCTACTCACTAGATAATGAAGCTAACTAGCGACTATCATTGCAGCGTGAACTTTTCACAATTTTGCAATTTTGGGAAATTATCCATTTATTATTATTTATTTATTTTTATTATTATTATTATTATTATAATTATTATTATTATTATTATTATTATTATTATTTGGTTTTTTGGTTCTCTACAGATGGATATGACAGACTTCTAGGGTGGAGTAGTCTCCCATAAATTAGACAAACTGGGGGGGGGGGGGGGGGGGGTTCATTGTACCTTTAAAGGATATTATATAAAATGAGTTGTATGCTCAGGTAGCAAGTGTTTGGTCCCACTGACTTATTGTCAATACAATATATATGGCAAAACACCTGTTAACAAGTAAATAAATGTGGACCATGTAGCAGAAAATGTTGTCAGTGAGATTCTGGTACCTTCTACTGGAGTTTTTTAAAAGTAATTTAATTTGATGAACACCCATGTCCACTTTCACTTTTGTAAAATCTTTGTAATTGTATTAATTCATTTGTAATGCACAATCATACGTTTAGGTTGGCAACTTTTTAAAATCTCCAATGTTTCCAATATGGCTGCTTGGTAGTGAAACACATCTAACAGTGTTCTTCTCTCAGGTGAGGCAGTAACAAGCAATTTGCAATATATTTAATGTTCACTGAGTTGGTGAAAGTACTTCTGGTATCTATTAAAACAGTTCACCCTTAAGTCCCAGCAGTGACAAGTATCTATTTGTAATTTCTTCTCACAATATAACAACTAATCAACATACAAGTTATACAGTGGAACCAGATATAACAAAGTGCCAAGGGACTGGCAAAACCTGTTCACTTTAACAGGGGTTCATCATTTCGGGGTACTTTTCCATACATTTTACTGTTACTGGGCTAAAAAATATGGTTCATTATAAATACCAGAGTCTTCGTTATATAGGAGTTTGTTATATGGGGGTCCCACTGTATAAAATGAAATGATCACCAAAGATAAAAATTAATGTATTAGACCCAGTTCAAATGTCGCACTTTAGTTGTGTTGAACTCATTTGAAACAAAAGATAATTAGGCAGCTTCCTCTGATCCAATTGAGTTTGACACAACAAAAGCGCGACATTTGAACCAGGTCTAACTAAAGATGTTTCAAAAGTCAAATACTGTCAACTAGCTGGTACCATATGGAAATGAATGCAGAACTCTGAGGAGAGCCTGCATGTTGGTGTTGGGGCTTGGCGGGTTTTAAATAATTTAAAAGTGTACCCAGTTACTAAATACAGGTAACTATATAAATAATTGTTTAATATTATAGTAAATAATAATACTGTGCAACTCACTGTTATTTTTAATTAATAACAATTTTAACTATAACAATAAATTTATTATAATTCATAACTCACTATAAGTTATTATTAATAACAGTTATAATACATGTTAAAATATTTATTATAATTGTTTTCTTTTAGGAACAAAGTCTAACAGGAACAGAAAGTGAGAGGGAAAAGGGATTGAGAGTATTTAAATCCCATGATCAACAGGGTAACGCAGGGTTCACATACATTACTTACAATTCAAATAAATTGAAAATAAAGTATTATAGAAATAACTTTTAGTTTTAAGTACTGTTTAATAAACGAGCAGGAGTGTTTTATCGGGTTTAAAACCACGAGGCGTAGCCGAGTGGTTTTAGACCCGATAAAACACGATCTGCGAGTTTATTGAACGGCTTCAAAAAACGATCTCATAGAATAATGAACTAATGGTGCCATTTTCCCGTGCTATAACTTTATTCCATAGTCTCATCAAGAGAATGTCAAAATCGATCTCACAGAATATAAAGACATTCTTTCATGTTTTGTAGTTCCTATAGTCTTTGAAAAGAATAAAAAGTTTTGTTTAATGAGCTTCGGACCATTTTCCCGTGCTGCTAGTTCATGCTGCTAGATCTGAAAAGAATTATAAGATTAGATGATTTGTATAGTGGAAACTTCATTCAATAGTGAGCTCGATGAGAACATTATGGCTTCGAAGCACAAGCGGACGTTTCGCAAACCCAAAAATGCTGAAGAAGAGAAACAACTGCTGGAAAATGCCGTACCAAAGTCAACACGTTCCGTCAATAAGTGGGCTATGAAGATTTTTTCAGAATGGCAGTCAACAAGAGTAAATAAGAAAGCTTCTGAAGAGCCGAGCAGTTGTACTAATGACACATCACAAATTCAAGACTTGGAAACCGATGTGCTTGATATGACGGCAGAGTCGCTAAATTTTTGGTTAACAAAATTCATAATGGAAGTGTGCAAAGATACCGGGGAAAATTATCCTCCTCGTACGCTGTACAGCATTGTTTCTGTTATATAAAATGTTACCCTCATTAGTATTCTTTATATAAAGAATACTAATGAGGGTAACATTTTATATAAAGAATAGTAATGAGGTATATTACAATCAGCCCCGCTTTCCCCTGGGACTGAAATCAAATGCCGCCACCAGGCTTTTTAGATTGTTGATGTATACAATCTAACAAGCATCCACGTGACTCATTTGCGTGATGTAATTGGTGGAAATGATCATTAATTATTCATGAGTTTTTGAATCATGTTTAAATAGAATTAGAAGTTAATTTTTTATAATAAAGGCGCAAGGGAAGTTTGATGACAAAGTTTTGACATCAAAGGCAACTCAGTTGCTCCATTTTCAAGGGAGACTATGTCATTCAGCGATAAAGCACACAAGAAATTGTCACACATGATCGATTCATGCAGTCTCCCTTGGAAACGGAGCAAGTTGCCCTTGACAACACGATAACTTGAACGTTAAAACTTTGTGACCAAACTTCTCACTTGTCTTACTCAACTGAGAATCGTAGTAAAGCATTGTAGTTGTTAACGTTGTTGTAGTATTGCAGAAAGTGTTATCACCGACACTGTTGTATCATGTTTCCTGTATACACCTGTTTGATAAAACGTTGTCGGGTTGCAAAGCATAAACCATGAAGGACGCGACACGATGGAATTCTGGGGAGACAGCAATGACAAGCTTGCTACTCAGTTCCGTGTGTTGTCATGTATTGATATTCAAGATATTTTCATTCCTAAGAAGTTTTTGAAGTAGATTTGGGTATAATGTGTTAATGTTGTTTCTATGATGCCTGAGAATAGAAGCAAGTTTTCCCGCTTCCCAGAAAACCATTGGGCCCTATCGTTCATAGTGTATGCTTTTCACACGACAACGTTTTTTCAATTAGGTGTATATCTACCTTTATTTTTGAACAGACAATGGCTTCATAACAAGTGATAAACTTGGAAACGTTTTAGAAGACCTTGGACTAGTTTCTGATCCTGAATAGTAAGTTTTTGTATTTCAAATCCACCAGCCATTCTAAGCTATCCAGCTATCTGAATAGTAGATACTCATAGCTTCTAAAGCTTCACAGCAGTCAAACATATAATGTGTACACAGTTCCTGCCATATAAATACAGACAAATGTTGAAAGTTTCACTTTAACTGCAAAACTTAATGCTGTTTCTGAAAACTTATTAAAGCTTTCTACAGTGAGTATGTCTTCAAAATGAAGCAACTGTCATGCCCAAGGTTTGCCGGCATGTTGAAATTTGGTTTTCCAGAGCACATTATGCATCATTCACAATTGTAAACATTTGAACTGTACAGTTTCAATTTATCTTCAAGGCTCTGAAAGACCACAAGTGATGAAGCTATTTGCATTTGACTGCTGTTAACTCTAAAGCAGAGTTGGACTTAATATGGCTTATTAAAAACTGTAATTTTATTTTCTTGTTTCTTCAGTGTGTCTTTTATGAAGGAGCGTCTTGATCAAGATTCCACAGGAATTATACTTCTGCAGAATTTCCTGAGAGAGTTCTTTCCTGGGGAGGTAAGTTTCACATCAAGGCCTTAACACAATAAAAAATGAGCAACCTGAAGACATGATCTCCTATAAAGTTGTGCATGGGTTAGGTTCAATTTCCATGTTGAATGTCTTCCTTAAATGGAGGCCCATAGGACAATGCCCAGGCACTGTTGTGGCCCCCCCGGGGGGCAGTTATTTTTATTAAGGGAAGTTTGGGTAGGGGTGTGTGGCTGAGGCCTTCAAACCCTGACCGTTTTTAAGACAAAACCCGTTCATGTCGCTACCCTGTTTAAGACAAGAGACCGCTATATTTTGCTTGTGTTCTGCATATTTTTGTTTGCCTTGATTTTCATTTCCCATAGAGAAAATATTTTTTTTATAAATGACATCATAGAATTGGATCTAAAAAGAAAATTGCTGGTACCCACATGTAGGGTGCAAGGCTTCCAGTCCAGAAAGACACCCTGTCCAAGACGCTAAATAGTGAAATTGTATACCCTGTTTAAGATGCAAAACTGATTTGTTTCTTTTACATTATCTGCAGATGAAATGAAGAAAGAAGGGAATTTGATGGTTTCCTTCCAGAAGAGTTTATAAACTTAGGAAAATGAATTGTATGAATTTTGTAGAATGAGTATTTGAGTGACCTTATTAAAGTTCTCTGAAATTTAATTTCAGGATTTTTCTGATGGTAATATCAAGCCATTTAAAGCTTTTCATTACAATGGACTTGGTGTAAGAGAGGAAGATGGAACCAAAAAAGTAAGTTAAGACAAAAAATGCAGAGAACAAGTTACTCGCATGAGTGAAAACTAGAAAAAGACAATTACTTACATGTACGATGTCATATATCTAAGAATTAACATACATTTTATATACAGTCAAGTCATATAGTAGAGTTCGCATTGTCGAGATTCTACTTAATAATAGTACGATTGAATAAGCATGACCACATGTCAACCAGTGCGTCTTGTCATGCTCATAATATTAATGTGTCAGAATGTTTGGGCATTCATGAACTGTGAAAACCAGTACTTTCTGAATTTTATTTCAACAGCAATGACAGTATTTCATATTAAATTATCAGCACTTATGTAAAGCCATGAAAGTTCACGCTCATCCCAAGTCCCAATGCAGACCAATTTTGTAATTTAGTGTCACTGAAGTCTATCCAATTGAGGCTTACAAATGGTAATGCTGTTATATTTTATTGTTGTTAAGGTTGTATACACAGAAGGACTTGCCTCCATAGAGCCATCAGATTTCAGCCACATTGCAGAACAACAGATTGTCTCATGTCTGAAAACCAAGTGGCCAGGAATATGGTTAGAATGGCAAGGAAAACATGTGCCATCATTAAACTGAAAGGAAGTACATGAAAATAAATTCACCCCCCACAGAGGCCTTATGAAAAGTTCATCAAAAAACATTGAAGAAAGGTTGCACACCAAAGTTTATGTTTGACTTTGAAGACAGACTCATATAAGTCTTGTTATCGAAACATGTTTGTGCACAGTGCTACCCCAGAATTGTAGTTACCGGTAATTTGTATGTGTCAAATCCTCTTGCACAGTCATTTTTTATTTACTTAATTTATTTATTTACAGTGCCTATTCTTTGCATTATTTACTATTGTTATTATTATCAACATCAATGTTATTTTTTGTGTATCCCTTTCAAGTTACAGGGAAAATTTCTTCAATGTTATCCTGCAAGCAAGGAGAATTTGTCTAATATCAAGACATCTTATCCTTGGTGATTCCTTCTTTTATTTTCATTTTTGAAACAAGTAGTGATATTGTAAACAGAAATTTAATGTTCATCACTGTTAGGGCTTTTAAAAAGGGTTAAGAGAAAAAACGACAGTATTACAGCCTATGTACAGTGTAAGTTGCATCGGAATGAAAGAGTAGCGCAGTCACGTAACCTGAAAATATTTTCCTCTTCGAGACAAGTTTTTCATGATTGTATTTAAAAATGAAAGACCAACCTGTATTACTGTGAAAAAAAAATTGTTTAAGATAGCATGGCCAAGTGCCATTAATCAGACAGCAACCATTGTTTGCAATGCACATGGACTTTTGGAAAAGGTGCATCAAATTGTTTAATAACAAAATCGATGATTTATTTATTTCAGTGAAAGACTGCCATAACTTAAAACCATTAAATTTTGAAATATATTCATTTGAGAACTTTAATTTATGACAGATTTGTATCATAATTGTGAAAATAAATAAACTCGCTATTTTTACCATATTTTTACCTGTTTCTTTGTTGTGAATGAGAAGTGGGTGGCTCCTCTCACTGAGTTGTGTTATGACTTCTGCGGCCCATTTCTCGAAAGTCCCGATAACTTTTCCGGCCCGGAAAGCCATTTTATGAGTGCAAGGTTTACCTTAAATAGTCAGATTCTGTTGGTTTTAATTAAAGCTAAGCAGTAAAACGGTAAGTTGATGAAACAAGTCAGGCTGGTTTGCAGGCTAAAAGCTACACCACCATGCTAAGGATTTTGACTTTTGAAATTTCGCTCTGGGCCCGAAAAGTTGCCCCTGGATTCAAGCCATTTACAATGCAGGTGTCTCTGTTAGGGAGGTAGAGTTCACATGTAATTTTGGTGTCGTTTTACAAAATGAACTGTCCATAATAGAGATGCATCCGTCAAGAAACGTTTGGCTGTACATAGAGTTAATTTTGACTACTAAGAAGGCAATGAAAAGCTGACTGCTTTGTCAATATTAATACTCTTTATTACTTAAAACAGTCCAACACACGAGAAGAGGACTTTAAATAATATTGCACACTGAGATATATCAGTAGTCAAAGAACTAGCTTTAACAAGTCCATTTTACAGGAAATAAGTTTAAAAAAATATCCCGTGAAATTTCCCGAATACTTTCATTATTGCTTATTAACATAAAACATTACAGGCCAATTTCAAATTCTACAAGCTGTCAAATGGGCTAGCTGAATAGTACTTTAAAATTGCATCAAATGACTTGCCAAATTTACACATTAAAACTGATATTCCTGATGCTTTACATCTACATATTTCACGGGACACCTTGACATACAATCTTAGGTTTATGCACAAAAACAGATATCCCAATATAAGTATCTACATTCTAAATCGTCACCTCCGTAGACAGAAAACCACTATCAATTACATCATTTACATGACATCATCCCAACGTCTTTGAAAAGTGGTTTTGCCAAGGACAATAATTTTTATGAACAAAATTGAGAGTTTGTTCACATAGATGTTAAGCAATTTGAGCTCCAGGAAGGTACATTCACGAAGACAATTCTCAAAATGGCTTACTGATGGAAGCAGTGGCATGACAGAAGCAATCTAATGTCTCTTGTGTCCTGCACAAGGATAGACACAAACTCTCTGAACATCTTGCAGTGCTATACTTGAACACATGTACTAAAGGAGGCACCATTTAGCTTTTGCATCCATAAATTGCACATGATATCGATGAAATACTAGTGGTACTGATGGGCATAACCAGTCAGAGCGATCGCTTCTTCAAATTTGTGTCCTGCACCATAAGATAAACTCCGTAAAATGAGATTAAGATCCCTGCAAGGGAGAGTCCATACGCTCCTCTGTACATAAATATATCAGATGGTCGTCTGTTCACTGCAAACAATACCGGCTTTTCTTCAGACTGAAAAAGAAAACAGAATGTTCCATAAATGACTGGTTGATTGTCGTGCTCACGAGCAACAAACACTTGGCCACGTTCTGGGAAATGGTCTGCTATGAGAGCGGTCTAACTACAACATTCTGTAAATGTGTCATTTCTTCATGTGCCAGAACATGCGACCACAGTGTACTAATAAAAGAATTTAACTGTGATTGGTTTCAAGGTTATTGGATTAGAAAGGTCAAGGTCCACCCTAAAGGGCAAATCAAAGCCAATAATGCAAGAGGTTTTTTCATACAAGGGGGTTAGTTTCTAAAGAAACTGTGGTGCTGCAACAGTGGGGAAGTGAAACTCAAAACTTAAGATTTATCAACTGAGTTTTTAAGGCAAATTGGCCACCATAAGGAGATTGAAAGCCGACGTTTTGAGCAATGGCCGTTTGTCAGAGCTAAACAATCAAACATTTTTGTCCAACAATGATGTTCATCAAAAATGTTCAATTGTGAATAACCGGGACTTCCACTCCAATGAAACATCTGCGATCTGAGGCCCTATTCATATCAAGAAAGGTCACCCCAGACCCAAGAACAGAGTTAAATTCTTGCAGATAGGGCAACTTTTTCTCATTTTAACACAGGCCCTTTAGTTAAGAGTCAAATTTCTTAGACTGACTGACATCACGAAGCTGAAGATTTGATTTATTTTTGCCTCATGTTTGAGAGTGTGTTATATTTTGTGTGGGGGCAACATAAATATTGATTGCACCAAAGGATAATTGAAGGCTTAAAAATATTGATTATATTGCAAACAAATGACTCTTTGATCAAGCTTAGAAATATTGAAGCAAATGACCTTTTCATAGCAGTCTTGGATTTAAAAAACAAGTTATAAGAAATGAGCCTAGAAAATAAAAATATTAGAAAAATGTTGCTTATTCTGGGTTGTCAACCTGCTTCTTCCTTTCTAATTTGTAAACAACCAGAAGGAATACACTGCTTTCAGGTATTATACAACTTGAAAACATTTTGAAATCTCAGGCTATCCTGTACTTTGCTGTTATACAAATCAAAAGAAACTTCTGCCAACAGTTTAGTACCAAAACTGTAACTTTTAACGTCAGACAATGGCGTCTACCTTGGCGTTTTATTCTCGTTTTCTTCTGGACGTAGTAAACACAAGCTGGTGTACTATTGCGTAACAAGACGGATAAATTAAAACAAAAAGCTTCAAATACAGCCTATTTTCTCAGAAAATACACCCAGTTTTATCGACTAGTCGGTGTGTTTTAGATATACAGTGACAATTCCCTTAAATTTGAAAAAATATGAAATTCGCATGAGTGGCATGAAAGAGATACGGAAGCCGGCAAAGTCGATTTTAATAGGCTTACATAACCATTTAGCAACGAAACAGACATCACAATGACAAAATATACGAAAATAAAACTGTTTATAACACAGAAATCAAAATTTTAAAGGACAGAATTCGACTGACAGCTTACCTGGAAAAATCTTTGAAATTCCGCTCTGAAGTGGTTGGGCAAAGGCCTCGAAACTGCAGTGTGATACAAACTCCGTGAAACGTACAAGCACTTGGTAATGTGACCCATTAGTGCTGTAAAAACGACGCGACTCCCTCAAAATTAACTAGCTTCCTCGCAACACTGATCGATAATCCTTGATTTCCAGAAAAAAATACCGAGATTTGATGCGAGGAAACCGTTATTCAAGCGGGAATTCAGGCGTAGGCAAACTTGACGTACAAGCGCGTGAAATCCGCGTGACGCGCGTTTCCTCTTTGAAGAAGAGCAGCTTGGTAACCTCTCATCTAGACGCATGCAAAGAAACATGAATTGCGGGCAAATTTGGCGTAAAATGGGAAGGAATTTTTCGTACGTGCCGATGTTATTTTTAAAATGACACTTTGACCCTTGTATTAAATTTTAGTTATTAAATAATAAGATTGTCACAGTCGTCAACCCCACCAGAGGGACTCTTAGTGGAAATATAACAATCGTGTGCATGACGTTCTGGCTCAGTCAATTCCAAGCGTCACCATCCCCGATCGATCCCCCCCTCCCCTACTCCCTGAGGGCATTTGTCATTTTCACTTCGGACAATTGCATTTCAGTCAATGTGTACAAAAACTCCACGGTGGGGCTTAGGAGGTGCGCAAATGCCCCAACTACATAAACTGGACAAGAGAAAAAATGCATTTTCTCACAAACAAGGTAAAACACTCCTTCCGTTTAGGAAAATAAATGATTTAATTAAGCTGTATAAAATTTGACAACATCATTAACAACAATACTTTTAACATAAAATATCGCTTTGAAAATCCTATGCCTAGGAAAAGCGGGACTTCGTTTACCTTCAAACAGCATATCCAGGCCCTTTTTTCTTAGCCTCGCTCACGAGAGCAGTATTTTTGCCGTTTAAGTCCTCTAAACTGGCCATCATTTTGTCCAATACGAATGTGTGAAGACGATGGGAAAGCGAAGAATACGGAAACGGGGGCGTAGCTAGCCATTTTTGGCTTGTTAGCCCGTTCCATATCTCGCGAGTGTAGTGCACGATGTGCAGGGTGAGGGGGGGGGGGGTAGTCAAGTATGCCTATGATTTGTTCATTTCATGCTTTATTACAGCTCAGGGTGGCTTATCCATAAGATAAAGCACTTTCGTGTTAAATATCCTGACGTCGTGAGTTCTCAGCAACTAAGTGCAATCTAATTTAAAGTTATAACGAATTGTACTGGACTGAATGCCCAGTAAAATAGCTCAAGTCAAGTTTTATGGGAATCCGAAGTTTAGCATACTGTTCTTCTTGCCGCAAAACTCACGAGCCATGCACGGCCCCCCCGTCAATCGTTATGTCTTGTACGCGTGCATTAGAGCAAGAGCTGTGAGTCTGAAGGCTGAAAGGTCGGGAGTCGCCTTGCTGAATCTGCCTCGTCCTCAGACGTCCCTCCTTAATGTATGAAGGTGATCGTGGCGTTGTGGGATAGGTGCACTCGCTAAACCGGCGCCTGGGGACGAGGCAGTTGCTGAATAGTCAAACGCAAACGCAAACGCAAACGCAATGGTTTGTACAGTGCTCAACATATTGCGTATCAAGGATTCTTCACGCGCATGACCAATGGCAAGATTAAGGGAGTGCACGTTACATTGGCGGGAACGAAACCCGAAAAAAGTTTCAGTTGATGAAGACTGGGGACATAAGCCCTTATGCGGTTCCCTTTTCACGGCTTGGTTTTTTTTTTTTTAATTTACTATCCTTTTACGTTTTCTTTAAAAAAATCACCCAAAAGCAAGTTCTATGAAATAAAAAATATTCACATAATAAATATACCAAGAAAGTTTGTAAGTCCGGGCAAACTGGCTTAAAGGGAGCTACGCCCCTGGGAAACAATGTGGGAGGGGAGGGGAAGTAAAATAGCAACACATGACTTTTCACTGACCTCATCAGATCTCTCTTTTGGTATTAAAGAACATACAGTGTTTTCCACATAAGATCAAATTTTGAAAAGGCAGAAATTTTGCTTATAAATAGAAGAAATTTGAAATTTCCAATGATTGAAAAAAATTGACAAATACCCACCCCCCCGACAGACTTCTGATGACAAATGCCCCACCTTGGAGACCGACTAAATGACAAAATGCCCGACAAATTGCCCGGGGGGGATGGTCACACTTGGAATTGACTGAGCCATTAGTTCTGATTGGACGGAAAGCATAGGAAACTAGTACCGGGTACGGCTCTTAGAGCAGTTTTCAATTGAGTGCCGAAAGTAATGTTGTGTTTGCTTTGGTTTTGCATTACTAGGCTCTCTGATTGGTTAAAAAAACTCGCGCCACTTTCTCAACCAATCAGGCGTAAAACCAAAACCAATCGTGACTTGCTCGCACGCGTTTACGCGCTTAGCGCCAATTGCTTGTATTTGATTTGATTTTTGATTGGTTCATTTTGTGTTTTGTTCCTGTTGCGATTGGTCAGAGTAATTGCTTTGGTTTTGGTTTTACGACACTGATTTGAAAACCGCTCTATTTAACAATCGAGTGGATTTCGGTCTTCTTGAATTTGACGGTTAATCCTTTAGGCCCTGATATAAATCACCTTTATTTTTTAGTTCACCTCGGATTTACAAGGGTAGCTGTATAGCTAATTTCTCCGAGAAAGAAAAGACGAAGAAAAAAAAATAAATAAATAAAATAGTATTAATAATAAAAATGAAAATAAAATCATATATTATATACAGTACATTAAGCTATTATTTACATAGGTAAATATGCATATTCTCCTTACTGTTCTCCATACATTTCTAAGAAAACTAGTAAGTATTCAAAAATGCACTCATTAGTACATGTAAACAATATACCAAGAAATATATTTAAAAAAAGAGAGAGAAATACACTGTAAAGGAAGGGAAAAAATATAGTATTGTGGACATGTACCAGATCCAAGTTTCAGACCGGAAACAGCAAACGTGAACGTTAAACAAGAGACAAACAGCAAACTATCCCTTCCAGCAGAGAAATAGATAACATGTCAATAAAATAGAAAAAATGTGAAAATTATATTCGTTTCCTGTACTGCGCACTTCTTTGCTGCCGTAGGTCATTTTATCTTTTGCAGGCTTTTTATTTCCTTGTTTCTGAACTTCATGACTCGTTCCTCGTGGTGTGTACCATTTGGTTCGAAGCAATAGCAACAGGTGTTATGCCAATGTCGTCCCTGAGAGGCCGCATTCCTCTTGGGATGCGTTTCGTCCCTGGCCGTTAAATCCCCTTTCCCACATACACGAATTTTCATACGGTCGATCACGATTTTGGAATTTTTAAAAATCGCAGTGGCGTCGGGACGAAATTCGTGGTCTACCGTAGCAATTCGTGGTGCGCCTTAATGGACCATGACGACATCTGAAAGGACGACGATGTTTTTGGACAGGTCCAAAAAAGTCGTGGTGCATCGTAGCACAAACAAATTCTTATACAAACGTAACACCTTCGTAATGGCATCGTAGTACCACCGTAGCGTTGCCGTGGTCGACCGCAACAACATCTTGGTGATTCGTGATCGATCACATTGGACACCTCACCGACGGCAAGCCAAGACTACGCCACGATGCCAGGACGATGCCACTACGATGGCTCGACGACCTAGCTCGAGCTAGCAAGATACTGGCAAGACGTCAACAAGAACCAAATTCACTTCCTGTTGAAAAACCCTGTTCACTTCCTGTTTGTACCACGTGACTATATGGATCATGAGAAAAGTGACATAAATCACAAAAACTTCGTACTGGCGTCTTGGCACATCGTAGTGAAGCCGTATTGTAGTCGTAGTACCCTCTTCCTTATTCGTTGTACGCCGTGACCAATCATAATGATATCGTAACTGTACCCAAGTCATTCGCGGCAATGCCTTGGCAATGCCGTGGTAATGCCGTATAATTACCGTACCACATCATGACATCGTCTTGCTAGCGTCTTATTACTTTCTTCACAAGACGTGGCACTCGACGTGACCTTGAAATTTCGCGCGCAAATTGCCACGGTAAACCGCGAGTTTTAAAAATTCTAAAATCGTGATCGACCGTACGAAAATTCGTGTATGTGGGAAAGGGGCTTAACGCGCAAGGGCCTCCTTGGGCTCTGGGGATGAGTTGGTGTTGTCCATCCATGCGCTGATGCTCGCTAATTTTGATTTCGCCAAGAATAAGCCAGTTGTTTTGTTCCCTCTTTATATGAGCTAGATTTGAAACGCATGAATTCTGTTTGGCATATTCAAAGTCAATTCATAATTACAAGTGTATCACTTTCCCGTTTTATCCAGAAAGGCCTCAAAAAGTCCCGGGAGGTCCAAGCTTCGAATGAGCCGAGTACATGAGTAAGGACGGACAAATTGTGCAGCCACTCACGTAACAAAAGCAGCGCGGAAGTTGACGTCGGGTCACACTTGTACGTATTGGGTTTCCGTTGTGACACGTTAAAACAAGATTAAATAGGGACTAAATAGCACTGTATGTAGTTCACAGAATAAACAGCTTCAACAGTCATGTCCTCTATTGTAACAGCCGTGTTTAAAGCCACTATCGGCTTGCTCGTGAATAAAGGCAGAGATAAAACAGCTGAAAAATTGAAAGAAGGAGATGTGACAGATCAGAAATTCCGTAGCTTGATCGTGCGTGAAATCTACGACATCAAGTCCAAGTTAGACGGATTAGCAAGAAAGGATTTGTTAGCTAGCATCAGCTTTTTCAAAGAAGGGATCGAGATATTGTATGAAGTGTTTCAAAAGGAAAGATCCAGAAACGACAACGGCGGGGCAACAACACAAGCAGCTGAAACAGCGAATACTGAATCAATTTCTCTCACTAGCGAAATGAGAAATATGCTACAGCTGACTAGCCTGGATGAATCAGCTATGAGAGTGCTAGCGAACGCGAAAGACCGATTCAAAGACGCCCGCAGGGAAGCAACAAAGGCCTTTTCCAATGAGGCTTTGAAATTGTCTGATCGTATACTAGCCATGCAATATCGAGTAATGGCGACAATACTAGAGGCAGTAGATAATCCTGAGGACGCATTAGGAGCGTGTAGAGTATGCATTGAAGAGCTACATTCTCTGTCAGTTGTTAAGGAATGTTTTACTGTCGAGCTTAAGAGAGGCTTCAGGGGCTGGTTTAGCCAAGTTGAACGAAGGAGAATCATTTCCACCGTTTGTCACGTGGATCGCGTCATCTACGATGTCACGCTAATGGTCGGATTTGGTAGAAAAGAGCTGTCTGCAAAAAACTGGCCATGTGTTGACGCCGAAGGAAAGGAAGTCGACCCGCTTCGTGACGCAAGAGTTGCTAAAGTACTACAGAAACAAGGCATGGAGCATTGCTGTGTCACGCCATGGTCATTTGGTCAGGAGGGTGAAGAGAAGCACAAGCTGAAAAGACCGGTGGGTATCGCTACAAACAATGACGGACAGTTCATTATAGCAGACGAGGACGATAAAATGGTCAAAGTGTTTGATAGCAACGGGGATTTTCTTCTCAGTTTTAAACCACTAACTGATGACGCCAATACAGAGTTGCAGATTTTTGATGTCGCCAGTGATATGAACAGCAACACCTATGTACTGGTTTGGCGGCTTTCCAATCCTGGAGCGATGTTCGACTTCGACAGGAGATATAAGCGGGAAGTGCAGGTTTGGAAAAAAACTGGTGAACTTCTCCACAAGTTTTTTGTGAAGGGAAGCTACTTTGGTTCGGGCGCACTCTCTGTTAGCAAAGACAAAGTGCTGGTATTGACGTGTACTGATCAGGACGAACTTGTGGTTGACGTGTACGAGCGTGACGGAGGATATGTTCACAGCATTGGAGCGGGAATATTGAAGAGTACAGCAGATATTGCCGCTGATAACGAAGGCCGTGTGATTGTGCTGCACAGAGATGCTTCCTGGGTTCACGTATTCACAGAGGATGGAAAACAGCTCTCCAACTTTAACATTGACACCGAAGGGTATTACAGAAGGATGGCTTGCCATCCAGTAAGTGGACATCTCGTCGTTGCTGGTAAAGAACGATCGACAAACAGCCTGCGCGTGGTAATATACAATAACGATGGCAAACTCGTTCGAACTATCGTAATTGATAAAGAAAAGATTCTTTGGCTAGGAGGAATTACTATGACTGTAGAGGGTCGCATTGCTGTCGCGGCCCTCACTATGTTTGGAGAACTCCTGGGGGATGTGAAGGTAATTGTTCTTTAAAACTCATCATGTGTCTTTTACCTTCTTTATGTAGCGCATTTAGAACAAAGGGACAAAATAAATGTCATGAAGGTCTAGTAATATATTTTCGCAGTATGTCACAACCATTGTAATTGTTGTTGTCATACATGTACGAGGGTCCTGAAGGGGGGTCCAAATCCTATTTCCCAGCCCAAATTTTGCCCAAATCCCAGTTCCCAGTCCAATTTTTACCACAAATCCCACTCTCAGTGCCACAAATCCCAATGCATCCTAAAAGTGGCTACAGTGAAAACAATTAACCAAATATCTTTTTTAAATTTTTTTCTAATGCAAGCAAGATTAATAAAATAATCAATATAGAAGTTTTTAACCTGCAACTACCTTACATGGTGGACTGTAGAAACTCGGACATTCGTTGAGTAAATTTATAAAGAGGAGACGACGCAAGAAGACTTTGAAACATACAAACAACAACAAAAAAAGACAAACAAAAACAGAGCAGAAAAAAGTTAATAACAAAAAATAAATAAAATGTAGGAATAAAAACCTTAAAGGAAACAAAACAAAATAAACATGCATTCCATACAAGAGAATGACTTCAGTAGAAACAAAGAAAACGAAAACCGAAAGAACAAAACAAAAAAAACAGACAGACAAATAACAAAAACACAAAACAACAAGCAACGAAACAAAACAAACAACAAAAAGCAAAAACAAATAAGCGATAAAGGGGGCAGGCGCGACCCCGTGTTTTCTGACGTTTTTTTTTTCTTTTTTTTTTAATTCTTTAGGAAAGCAATCTAGTGACATTTCTAGCTTACAGTTTTCCGTGTGGATTGCAACACTGTTAGACGAAATGTATTTGATTTCAACAATTACAGTCCGCCATTTTAAACAATTTAATCAAGTACATGGTTTGACCTGGAAGACGCACGCTCATAGGGGGAGTGTCTATATCGCTGTGCAACCAAATCGCTGATTTTAGTAAATGCAGTTTTAAATCAACTCTAAAATTAGGTCGCAGCTACATTGGTTTGATATCTGTTGATTTGCAAACATTTCTAGGTCTTGTTAAGGACTATTTTGCAATTGTTGCATTTTTATGCATTAAGAGACTTTACAAGAGTTTCAATTGATCTGTAGACTCTATAGGACATTTTTCCCATTTCCATTATACGCTACTTTCTTTCCCAGTCTCAGTCGCCAAATCCCAGCCCCAGTCCCTCAATTCTCATTTTCCCAGTGCTAAAATAGGCAAATCCCAGCTCCCATTTTACCCCTTCCGGACACTCATGTACGCTGCAACGAAATTACAGTTACCTTCTTTGACTGATAATTCAGTTATGTTTTTAAGGTGAACTTTTAAGAGACTGAGCAAATATTGCACCCTGTAAAAACCTTCTATTGTGTTTCATGTAGGTGCTGTTATAATACACACTTTATTGATAGACTATAATAACATTTTTAAGTTAAGCTATATTTTATACTTTACTGATCTTTATGTCCTCGGGTGGGAAGGGGGTACTAAAATATATAAGCTTTGTATATATTTTGCCCTTATATGATACTGTGATCCCTGTGTGATCCTTAGATCTTTTTGTAAAGGAAAAAAGTTGTAGTCTATGTGGTCTGAACTACGCGATTTTATGGAAGAAAATAAGTAAACCGACCTGTTCACACAATTTTTAGTTAGTCGTTATTTCCTTTCCTTTTGGATTTTTCAATCCTCAAATCTATAGGGTCAGGTTTTAAGAACCTTTACGGCACACACAACTATTCTCAATTGACGGGAGTACCCCGGTTCTTTGTGTCACGGCCCACCGACTCTTCAAAATTAAAACTTTCTTTCGTGTTTTGCAGAAAATGTTTGTCCAAATTTGTGGTTACTTAATTACCGCGCTTTTCAATAATACACGAACTCTAAAGCTTGACGGTTATGCTTTTCACTGCCGTAAAACAACTGTAGCAGATCTTGAGAAGTTTGGTTCAACGGGGACGTCAAAAGGTTACGTTCGTTTAATGTGCTGGATTTCGATGCACTTTGTTGGATTCTATTTTTCAGGGTATGTTATCAGTTTCCGATGAAAAACGTTATCACGATGTCATTGACGGCAGTTGGGTTTTGAGCTCAGAGTCTTCAGAGTTCATGGGTTGTTGCAAGGTGCAATAAGAAGAGCAAAAATCCCCGAGTAGTCGATTTTTGTTATTTATTTATTTATTTTGTTTTTGAATTCAAATAACTGTTTACCAAGATAGATTTCTAATTGCAATGATGAAAGCTAAACGGCCAGCTCCTGCTGTTATCAATTTGAGGTTAGCGTAAGCTGAGTCCTTAATAAAAACTGGATTTACAAATAGAACTGTCATGCTTACATTTATCTTGATAGTGATAACTGGTCTGGAGTGCCAGTTCAATAATAAAATCAGATATAGAAAAGCATTTCTGTACCCAACCAAAAAACTCGATATTTTCCATTACCCCATCAATCTCGTACCCAGAGTGCACTTGCTTTTTGGTCAGCGGGTGGTCGCCAGTAGAGACTCTGGGATAACCCAATCTCGTACCCAGAGAACCAGTGGACTCTGGGTACGAGATTGTTACCCCATAGTCTCTCCTGGTGACCACCCGCTGACCAAGAAGCCTGAGGACTCTGGGTGCAAGATTAAACTAATAAATAAATTAATTACTCCGCGTGCTTTTTACTGCATACCGCATTTCGATTGACCAGATAGCATCGCACAAAAGAGAATAACACATATATAAGTTACTTGAACGGACTCTCTTTTTTCTACGTATATTGCAAATCATTCTTGGTTTGCGTTACACAGTTTTCCTTGCGTTACTCATTACCGTGCGCTCACAATTAAACGCGCGAGCTAAAGAGCGTAGCGTCAACATTAGAATCTGCGCTTGTGACGCAAGTGTTTATTTTCGGTCGAAAATGAGTTGAATTTTCCGCTTGTGTTAATTCAAAGCAAATATGAAAAAGAAGAAAATTCTTCTATTGGTTTTACTGATCTTCGTGATTTCGGAAAGAGCATTTTGCGAAGGTAAGAGCTCCTCAATTGTGAAATTTTATTATCATTAAAATCCACACTGGAGCTTTGAGTGCACCTGCTTTTGCACCTGGCCGTTCCGGGTAGAATTACCAAATCACTTGGAAAACATGCTCTTCAAACCAGATGGCAATGCCATAAATGACATAAAAGATACTTTGTGGAAAGGCTTAAAGTGCCCACTTAATGCAGGTTTTTCGTAGTAAAATAGCTTGATTTTGGTGTCCGCGTCCGCTTAACAGAAGTGTCCGCTGAATACAGGTTCGTTTTAAAGTAAAAGTCGAAAGGAGGATTAGGGACTTAAGCTGGAGTCCGCTTGGGTTCTTCGTGATTTCAAAAGAAGTTTGTAAAGGTATACTTTCGCAAACTGCTCTTTTGAAATCACGAAGAGCTCCTACATTTTGGAATTTTATTCCATTGATTTTTTAAATGTGCACTGAAGCTTTCAATGCCTATGCCAGTGCCTTTCAATCCCGCTTTAATCAAGCTTAAACTTTATCATTCGTTTATCAGGCATCCCAACACAACACGCTACAAATGTTTCAAAATTTTTCCAAATTATACGACATGTCAATTCTACGCACGCAACTGCACCATTCTCTTTTTTAACTGGCGGGAAAATGCTCAAAGCACGAAACAAATTGCGTTGCTTTTATCGTCAGGTTCGTACTTATATAGCTGTAGTTACCTCATCTCCTCTTAGCGATGTTAAAGCTTGCATACTGTCAAGTCTTCCTTCAGAATAAAAATACAGAACTGTCCTAATTGAGTAAGAGGAAATTTTACTTACACTTCAAGTCCGTAAAGTAAAGTAATATAAGAAGCCTCGCTTACAAGTATCTCGATATATAAGCTCTCTCCTCCGCAGAGACCTCCTGTACTCCCTTGGGACAAAACGTGCGGAGGCTCCCCCGCTTAGCCTGTGAACAGGCTCCGCGGTGGGGAAAAAGGGCGAATGATAATCTTGGCGAGCGAAGCGAGCACGGCGAGCGGAGCGAGCCGAGCGTAGACTGGTCTACGCTCGGCTCGCTTCGCTCGCCAAGATTATCATTCGCCCTTTTTCCCCACCGCGGAGCCTGTTCACAGGCTACCCCCGCTGTGCTCTCGTTTTCTCCCCCGCGTTCCCCATCCCGTTTTCTCTTTCACTGTTGTTTACTAGTAGGAGCCTCTGCGGAGGAGAGAGATATATAAGACTAGTCGCTCTGGAAATTGTAGCAGTTAATCTGCCAGCGATGATGCACTTCATCTGTTTAAAGGTAAACGCACTTTGTTCTCATAACACCGCACCATTAAGAACATTGTGACTAAAAATACTTCCCTTTTTAATTGTTTTTGTTTGTTTCTTTCCTTTTTTACTGGAAGCATATTTTTAAACTTACACTCTAGTCTTGCAGTGCCACTTAGATTATAGAACGTTCAAGCCACGGGCTTGCACCATGACATCACATCTGATGGAATACGCTGGAATGTTGCTCATGGCACTGGAACTGAAATTGAAGACAAAAGACGAACGCGTCTGAAACGGAAACGGAAATCCAGATCTGAACAAACTGGGGAAGAACAAAAGAGTGATACTGCTGATCCTGATGATTTGAATGAGTCACTTTCCCCGATGACTGTTGTAGCAATTTGTGCTGGAGTGTTGGTGTTACTGTGCATCATAGTGGCTAGCGTATGGTACGTCGTTGTCGTTTTCTTTTTTAACAAGTGTTGTGTGGCGAGTGAGTGCATGCATAGTGTATTATATTGCAGCGTCTTCAAGTCTTCAAAGACTATGGTGATCATGAAACGTTTTAACCCTACATTGGAGCGTTTTAGGTGAAAATCCCATAAGGTGTTACTCTACCATGTTGGTCTCTACAAGGCCTACTAGATACTCTTCTGGCCAATCTCATGCCAGAGTCCTCAGGCTTCCTGGTCAGCGGATGGTGGTCACCGCGCTAAACTCTCCACAGCGGTCAAATGCACGACGTGTGCGCAGTTCCCAGCATAATTTTTCAAAGGAAAATACTAGACAAATGTTGAGAGTTTGACTTTAACCGCAAAACTCAACGCCATTTCTAAAAACGTAAGCTTTTTACTTCGTGCAGGTGTTCAGAATGAAGTAACTGGCCTTCACAAGTTTTATCGGCCCCAAATTTTCTTTATCGGGACATTTTATGTATCTTTTTCACACGAACTTCGCGCTCGCAAAAATGGGAACTGATTCAAACTTCAAGGCTCTGCAAAACCGGAAGTGACGTTGGTTTTTTCGTTTGACCGCTGAGAAGCTAGACTCTGGGGCATTGAAAAAAAATTTTTACTGGCTGTCGATTGGCTGTTCACTGTATCAAAACTTGCAAACATGCACGTTGACTACAGGATTACAGTGGTAAGAATCCCATTACCCAGAGTCTCCTGACAACCACCCGCTGACCAAGAAGCCTGAGGACTCTGCGTGCGACGTTGTCTTGAAGTGCACTATCCATGTTATCAAAGATGTTTGCCCTCTTTTCCTATGTCTATGTTATGAATCCCTCCCAAAAACAAGTTCAACCTTAGCGTTGCTCATTATTTTGAAACTTTGTTTTTACACAGGAAAAATTGCAAGAAAAGGTGTCGTCGAAAGAAAGGTCCTGAAGTTGGGATAAAATTCAAATCAATGGATAATTTCAGTGAAATGGTCAGTGAGACGACTCTAATTGAGAAGACGGCCATAGAACATGAGAAACTGCGATCAAAGGACTCTCTTACATCTAACGGAAAAGAAAAATGTACCGTTACTGACGGACCAACACCGTTACCTCTCTTGACCACATCTGCAAATATTGACACTCCTCAAAAAGATGTTTCTACGGTTATTGAGATCCCAGAAGTGAGTTCTCCAGATACTTCTTTTACTTGCTCTTCTCTTTCGGATATACTGTCATGGCTATCAAGCGCAACTGCAACACCAAGATCCTCGCCCTCGTTGACATCTGTGTCTTCACTTCCGCTATCTGCAGAGCCTGAAATTTGTTCGGCATCTTCATCACAGACGTCCATAACTCAACAATCTCTGACACTGGAACCTGAAATTTGTGCTCATTCTCCACCTTTGACATCTGCTGCAACGTCAGTGACGCCTCAACTGGAAATTGTTACCGAAGTCCCTATGTCTACTAAAGCCTCCGTACCCGTATCTGACGTTTCACTGACCGTCGAACCGGATGTTCCTCAAAAATCGGAACATGCAACAATATTGACCCCAGAAGCAAAATTTTCTTCTCCTGATTTGTCATCCACATCAAATTCTGGCTGTACCCTGGATGAAATGACAACTCATTGCTCAACAGAATCTACTTTTGCGCCTCCAATGGATACATCAACAAAAGCTTCACCCTTATCACACCCAGCCACACCCAAAGAGTCCTCCAGCATTGAATTGTTTTCTTCTGAGTCCAGTGACACGACTCAAAGCGTTTCTATAAAAACCAATGACAGCAGTTCCTCGACAGAGTCTTTCAAAGCGCCTGTAGCTCCGAGGGACGAAGTGATAATAACCATCGAAGACGACGACAAGGATAACGAGATGTATAGGAACGAAAAAACAATCACGGAAAATGTTATAAACGAAATTTCTGGCGTGGCTAAAGTGAAGAAGGAACAGGAAGGCGTCAAAACGTTTGCGAAAACGGTTGTAATCGATGTCTCTGACGTTGTATGCGAGAAGGAGAGTGGCATTACGACAGCTGTGGAAGCTACCGTGATTGATATTCCTGCCGAGGTTAGCGTGACCAGTGAAGGCGAGGCAAAGGTTTTGGAAAGTGCTTTTGTTAGTATACCCGGTATGATGGAAAAGGATGGCTTATCGCAATCAGTTGAAAGAGTGGTGAGCGTCTCCAGTTTAAATAGTGTGGTCAGGGATGAGTTACCCATGGCCATGAAGAATGTTGAAGTCAACGTTTCTGGTTTCACCAACTATGCTGCGGACAAGAATGGCGAGCATCTGGTCATAGATGGTGCTGAAGTCAAGATCCCTGGACTGACTAATGCGGACGCGAAAGGCGCGAGTGCAGATGCTAAAATACACAACTCTGATGTGAAAAATAAGGACAAATCTAGCGCCAATGGTACTACGAAGGACAAAGAGACCAACACCGCGACCCCTGTGGACAACACTAATGACGGTCAGGCATCAGTTAATGTCCATGTTTATCATTCTACTGACTGATTGATTGACTTACAAAACTTATGAACGACGTAGCAAAAGAGTAACTGTTTGAATAACCGAACAAACGAACCAAGAACTGAATGAATGCATGACTGAATGAATGGATGGATGGATGGATGGATGGATGCATGACTGGAATAAATGGTCAAATGATTCAATCAATTTCTCTTAGAATCTTTCTTTAGTCTGCTTTCATCGAGAAGAATAATCTCACGGCCAGCACCTAGAAACGGCCATTTGGCATAAGTTGTTCCCTCAAAAAAAGATTGGGGGAAATTTGCATGCACTCCGTGTACTTCAAGGTTATTTCCGACTTTAAAAAGGTGCGTTAAGGACATTGCTGGTGCAGAGAAATCGTAAGCCAGGTCTTAGCTAGGTAATAGTCTTTAGGTGAATCCTTATGATTATGCCATGTTCACATGAATTGTGCCAATGAAATACATTCAGCTGGTGCAAGAAAAGAAAAAAGGCGTGAAAAAATTCGTGGCTGTTTCGCTTGCATCCGTATTTAACTCTGCTTGGTCTGAGTGATATGAGGTTTACTAGCAGGAACCCAAATTCAAATAACGACTAAGAATTGGACAATTGGTAGATAAAGTTAAAAAGTTAGGTGAGCTTCCTTATACTACAATTTTCAGGAAAGTCACACGTTAAAAGCTGGTGCGACGACGACCTAACCACGGTTCTTGCTCGGCTCTGGGCGGAAACGAGATCTAGCGAGGACGCTAACAATTATGAACGACTGGATAAAGGCGCTAAAGGCAAAGGCAAAGGTAAAAATACTTACCAAGCGACGGAGGGATCAGGCAAAGGCTTGGATAACGAGGCTTCAAGGAAATCTGATGCAAACTTTGGAGAGAGGAATGGAAGTATTTGAAACAAGACAAGCGAGAGGAAGGGGAGGGAACCCTAGTGTATTAGTACGGACATCTACTGTTGGTCCCTTCCCTGCCTTTTTTTCAGTCATTTCACTTTAACAAAACTCTCTATAAGACAGACACCCCTCTAAGATGGACGGTAGGAGCCGGTCCCGATGGTGTCCGTCTTGGAGAGAGTTGACTGTAAGAGACTGATTGCGAGTACGACTTTTCAATTCCTCTCCCCAAAACGTGTCCTTCAGATGTCAATAATATTTGTACTAATGCTAATTCATCGATATTATTTGTGTTTGTGACTTAAGCTAATGGAGGAAGACGAGAATAAAGATAAGAGGCAGGATGGCGAGAAACGTTCATGTAATGAAATTCCTTCTGTTTATCAGGTGAAAAATTCTCAAGTGGGGTGCCTGTGTCACTACTCCGAAAAATGCCAAAAGAAATCCAGTGGGCCTCGATTCTTCAAGCTTCCACGGTGAGTCACTGAATTCTTCTCTCAAACACCAGTGAAGGACGGTTCCTCCTAATACAGGGGTATTTTTGCAAAGGTTATGATTATGGAGAAAAAGCAGACTTAACAAGAAAAATGTGGGTAGCCACCCATTGTAAGGCACTCCAGAGGCTATCTGAAGTATCGCAACGCAACAAAATTGCGTTTCGTCCCCGACACCCGCCCACCCAACTTTGTTTCACACCAGAGACACGATGTTTGTTGAGGGTTAACAGTTTTCTTGTTTCCTTTTCCAGTAAACTGATGTCCTTACACTCTCAATCTTCCACCAAACATACAAAGACAAACCCTAAAAATTGTGCACCAGAAAATGACGCTGTTCCGATTTCTGAGGCTTGCACTGCTACGAAGGAGCCTCCCACCTCTCCACTGAGATACAATCTCTACCCCGGTGAGTAACCATCAAGCACGTTTAAAGACTTTTTAGTTGTATAGGTCTCTCAAATACTTCCTGTTGATGACCTCTGGAATTATATTAACGCGAGAGGTTTTTGGCTGGAAACGGCCCTCTCACGGCAGGAACGGGGGAGAATCTGTTAAATCAAACTACTTTAAACTACCGACTTCCTCAATTGTTTTAACATCTAAGTTCCACTGTTGACCGGGCCCGAAAGCACTTTTGAACTGCTCAGTATTCTTTGACAGGGATTCGATTTGTCCTGATTTTGGAAGCCGAAATTTAGAATCATCATTATGACAAGGAACCCTACAGCAATAGATAATAAAAGAACAGTTAACAACACTTTTCGGGCTTGTTAAGTTGTCGACAGTTTTCGAAAAAAGAAGCCCTGCAGGCGTTTGAGTCGGAAAAAGGTTGTAGCTGACTTTGTTTTATTACAAACGTTTCTGCTTTTTATGAAAGTGATGATTACCAGAAATTTGTTCTCGTAAGGCCCATATGATTAACATTTGAAAAGCAGGAAGGTATGTTTTAGCTTCACTTCCACTCAAAGGAAAGGACACGAAGCGCACGACAGCCAAGTGTATCCAACGTGCGTGCAGACGCCTCCTATTTCCTCGGAAATAGGAGACGTCTGCACGCAGGCTACTTTGCTTCACGCGAAAAAGAAAAAAGGAGAAAAAAGGAGAAACGAAGAAGCATCTTTCCAAATCAAAACTACTTTTAACTACCGACTTCCTCAATTGTGTTAACGACTAAGTTCCACTATTGACCGGGCCCGAAAGTACTTTTGAACTGCATATTATTCTTTGACAGAGATTCGATTTTTCATGATTTTGGAAGCCGAAATATAATTACAAGGAAACTACAGCAATAGATAATAACAGAACAGTTAACAACACTTATCGGCTCGTTAAGTTGTCGAGAGTTTTCGAAAAATGAAGCCCTGCAGGCGTGTGAGTCGAAGGAAGGTATGTGTTAGGCTCACTTCCACTCAAAGGCCCGGACGTTAAGCGCACGACAGCCAAGCATATCCGACTTCCTATGTATGCGCTGTATCATGGCGATAACTCGGGTAACGAGTGTGAAGGGAAGAGAATCCATCTCCCATACCGACCCTTGTACCGACATTCCATAGGTAGTCCGTCTTTTAGAAGTTGTTTTTGAGTTATCCACAATCATGGACCGATGATGGATTCTGTTATCCTCATCCTTCTGCCAACACCTAATACGCTTTTGGGCATGCAACTGACACATTTCCTGTGAAATTTACAGGTTTTAAATCCACAGAAGAACTCTCAAGAGCAAGATTTCGTATTTTCAGTGCCTTATTCTTATTGTTTACTTTTTTTTTTTTTTTGGTAATTGTAGGCTCTTCACTGGAATGACTTTTATAAGAATCGCCCAAGGGTGACCTCATGGAAATGATGCTGATAATGTTAAACATAACATTCACTTTTGTTTAAAAACATGAATATCTTTTATTTGAACAAAAACTTTAACCCGCCTTCCTTTTTTGTAAATATATTGTGAAACCAAAAAAAAAAGGCAAACGAAAAGAAAAACAAAAGAATCAAACGCAACGTTTACTTTTGTTGGAAATGGACATATTTCATTCGACGTAATAAATTTAACCTCCCTTTCTTTTTGTAAATAAATAGTTAAATTACAGAAAAACAAAAAAATCAAAACAGAAAATAAACTTAACTGGTATTGACCTTGTCAAGAAAACTATGGTCCCGAAGATGAAGATATAAGAACTCTATTGAGATACCTGGAAGACAACGAAATCCTTGTAAAAGTTTAGCTTGACACGAAGATGTATTGAAACAGAATCGTTGCGGCTTCCATCGAACGGACAGTCACACAATTGATCAGTTTTGTCTCTCCGCTTTTAAACAAACCTGTAGCTAGTGTCCGTAGGTTGAGTAGCAAACCAACAGCTACCCCTTGCATGTCATGTGACCGAGGTTCCAACAGAGAGGCCAATCCGGAGTGGTTATTTTGTACAAGGCCTGTAGGCACCGTATTATAGTTCTTCAAGATTCTGGTCGTAGAAGGTAGTTCAAGGACACGATGATTGATTAGTTGCTTAATGATATCCAATGGGGGTGGGATGGAAGATGGCCTCAGTTTTGACCTTGATTTTCTTAGGGAAAGCGGTATATTATTGCAACGCGTTCCACGGTTGTATTTGGAGATTTTCGGGGAATCTAAAATAGAGTTTGTACGTCGATCAAAATTACATGTTAGAGCATTTTTCTCAAAGAGTAGGCCTATCCTTATGCCTGCGACTGAAAAAGGAACATACATTTCGCTGGACTTCCGCAACCACAACCTAATCGTTGAAATCAAGTTCTTACCGCAGATCACCTAATTAAAAGCAATCGTCATAATAATGCTCTGCAACGGTATTAAATCTATACTATATATTTCCCCCTATTTCTCCAGCTTCCCGCCACCTTGAGAATTCGCTTCCTATCCCCTCTACATGAACGGGTTGATTTTCACCTTGTTTCTTTCTTCCAATTTCTAAATTTCTAAATCCCAAATTCATCTTAAAACAATGGAAGCAAATTGTACTTCCCGTTTAGTTTCAAGGTTTTATCAGTTAGAGAGAAAGGCCTACTGAACAGGAAACCGACACCACGCTACAAAAGCTACAATGTTTCCTCGCCCCATCCATGCCAGTCTCTTACCAGACTCCTTAGGCTTGTTGATCGTGGAGAGAGACTACAGTTAACAGTTCTTAGTTTTGTTACAGTTAACAGCCCAGAGCAGGCAATGAAAAAATCATTTTTTTGCCATTTCTTCAGATGCTCTCCCGACAATCACCCGCCGACCAAGAAGCCAGAGGACTCTTGGGACGAGATTGCCTCTACGCAAACTAAAATAAAAAATAAAGAAATGGATAGTTTGACTGTGCATGCGTTTTACTGCATACCGCAATTTGATTGGCCAGTTAGCTTCGCACAAAAGAGAATAAGGCATGGACTTGAACGGTCGCTCCTTTTTTTCTACTTTCATTTCAAATCATTCTTGGCTTGCGTTACACAGTTTTCCTTGCGTTACTCATTACCATGCGTGCACAATTAAACGCGCGAGCTAAAGAGCGTAGCGTCAACATTAGAATCTGCGTTTGTGACGCAAGTGTTCATTTTCGGAAGAAAATGGTTTGAATTTTCCGCTTATGTTAATTCAAATCAAATATGGAAAAGAAAAAAGTTATTCTATTGGTTTTACTGATCTTTGTGATTTTGGAACGAGCATTTTGCGAAGGTAAGAGCTCCTAAATTGTGAACTCATATTATCATTAAATGCACACTGGAGCTTTGAGTGCGAATTTTTTCTTTCCGTTTAATGTCGCTTTGCAACCTTAGGTTCGGGAAAACAAGTGCAAGGATATACGTACCTGACTGTAAACTATCACTCCAAACGACGAGAATAAATCACCCGAGCACAAGTTAAAAACTTGAAACAAGATCTTCCGAGAACAAAAATTATGACCGCTGAAAATAAGTCCAATTTTTTTCTAAAATAGAGATCGATGCCATAATATGGATGAGTCTAGCTCCAATCTGACTGCGAAGGACACAGAGATCGAATTCGATTTCCATGTTCTTTGCAGTCAGATTGGCGCTATCTTGTCATAAGATTGTAACAGCTTGAGTTGATTTGTTGACTCTACGCGTTTCGTTTGAGACTTCAAACTTCGTCAGGAATATGTTACAACTACAAATCTTTACAAAGTTGGCTTTTATTTTTAAGCCATAAGCGTGATATACGTAGTTTTCTAGCGCTAAGATTCCTGAAGGGTGTGGTGTACCTGGAAATTTGTAAAGACTACGTGTGTGATGGATGAACGTTTATCATCCCCCAAAGTCACAAAACTCCCAAAGCCTGCAACTGATTTCGAAATTCCAGGCTTGGGACTTTTGCGACTTTGGATGTGGACAACAATAATGCTGGTAAGGTACTAGTTGATGTTCATAACTACCAAGTGATCGATGACTGACTTATCCACTCACAAACCTAGCGAACACTTTAGTTTTGGTTTTACAGTGAAAACCTGTATTAAGCAGACACCCTTGGGAACCTCGCCAATGCTTAATACAGGGTGTCCTCTTAATACAGGTTCTGATAAACTGCAAAAAAATAGTTGATTTGTTGACTTCTTTTAGCTCCACAATTATTTACCCGCATACTTCACATGCTCTATCGCAGACCTTTTGCACCTGGCCGTTCCGGGTAGAATCACTAAATTACTTGGAAAACATGCTCTTTAAACCAGATGGCAATGCCATAAATGACATAAAAGATACTTTGTGGAAAGGCTTAAAGTGCCCACTTAATGCAGTTTTTTCGTAGTAAAATGGCTTGATTTTGGTGTCCGCGTCCGCTTAACAGAAGTGTCCGCTGAATACAGGTTCGTTTTAAGGTAAAAGTGGAAAGGAAGTTTAGGGACTTCTAATTAAGCTGGTGTCCGCTTGGGTTCTTCGTGATTTCAAAAGAAGTTCGTAATGGTATACTTTCGCAAACTGCTCTTTTGAAATCACGAAGAGCTCTTAAATTTTAGAATTTTATTCCATTGATTTTTTACATGGACACTGAAGCTTTCAATGCGTAACTTTTTCCCGCTTTAATCAAGCTTAAACTTTATCATTCGTTTATCAGGTACCCCAACGCTACACGCTACAAATGTTTCAAAATTTTCCAAATTATACGACATGTCAATTCTACGCAAGCAACTGCACCATTCTCTTTTTTAACTGGGGGCAAAATGCTCAAAGCACGAAACAAATTGCGTTGCTGTTATCGTCAGGTTCGCATTTATATAGCCGTAGTAACCTCATATCCTATTAGCAATGTTAAAGCTTGCATACTGTCAAGTCCTCCTTCAGAATAAAAATAGAGAACTCTCCTAATTGAGTAAGAGAAAATTATACTTAAACTTTAAGTCCGAAGAGTAAAAGAATATAAGAAGCCTCGCTTACAAGTATCTCGATATATAAGCTCTTTCCTCCGCAGAGACCTCCTGTACTCCCTTGGGAAAAAACGTGCGGAGGCTCCCCCGCTGCGCCCTTGTTTTCTCCTCCGCGCTCCCCATCCCGTTTTCTCTTTCACTGTTGTTTACTAATAGGAGCCTCTGCGGAGGAGAGAAATATATAAGACTAGTCGCTCTGGAAATTGTAGCAGTTAATCTGCGAGCGATGATGCACTTCATCTGTTTAAAGGTAAACGCACTTTGTTCTCATAACACCGCACCATTAAGAACATTGTGAGTTAAAATACTTCCCTTTTTAATCGTTTTTGTTTGTTTCTTTCCTTTTTTACTGGAAGTATATTTTTAAACTTATACTCTAGCCTTGCAATGCCACTTAAGTTATAGAATGTTCAGTTACTTCGAATGAAGAGTTTTACGTTTAGTAAAAGTTCGCAAAGTGGTCCTGTCTTACGGAAACTTAAAATATTGCCCATTCCACGAGCTCCGCACCAGTCAAACATGACTTCACGTTTTACATTAGACTTGAGCGGATCACGTGGAATGTCCCTGATGGCCGCGACGTTGGTGCCCCATAGAGCGACACCAACATGGCGGACGCATACTGTGTCTTATAATTCTCTGAAAACTATTTTCTCGATACCTTTGTCCTGGAAAGTGCTGTAGTCACAGAAATTGTTGCTGTTGTTTGTGTTTATTGAGTTTTACTCATGAGTGTTGCTCATCAAAGAAAACTGATTTTATCGTAACGGTGAAAATCAAGAAGACCACTGCCACTTGCCACCGTCTACATTCACGAATTGGAAATTCAGTACTTTAGATGCTCTTATCAACTCGGTACACAAAACAGAAGTAGTCTCACAAAGGTTATTTCCTGTGCCGACTGTTATAGCTGCCAGTGAACCAAAGATGATTCGTAATGAATCGTCCCTTGGATTCACAGGCAGCTGTAGCAGCTATAGTGTCAATATAGCCAGTCTGTGCGTGACGAAAGAGAAATAGAGGTTTGTGTGCAGGATACAATATAGCATTCGAAAATACGTTTTTGAACAGCGTAAAGTACGTCTTTACTTCAATAGCAGCTCCAATGTAAACCTGGCATAAAACTGCACTTTGAAGCCTAAATATCCCGTTAAGTTCAACTTTACGCTAATGAAAGAAGTGTAATGTTCCGTAAATTGTAGTTATATTTCGTCTTAACGGTCACTTGGCTCCAGTGTAAATTTGCTATTTCGTGCTGACAGACGACGACAAGAGTAACACAAACCGCAGAGCAGAGGAGGATTATTCAGCACATGGCGGACCCCGAGTTGCGGAAAGTAAAAGCCCTTCTCATAGTGGCACGAGTGGCACTGAATCCAAGGAAAAACCGCTGACCACAGGCTTGCACCATGACATCACATCTGACGGAATACGCTGGAATGTTGCTCATGGCACTGGGACTGAAATTGAAGACAAAAGGCGAATGCGTTTGAAACGGAAACGGAAATCCGGATCTGAACAAACTGGAGAAGAACAAAAGAGTGATACCGCTGACCCTGATGATCTGAACGAGTCACTTTCCCCGATGACTGTTGTAGCAATTTGTGCTGGAGTGTTGGTGTTACTGTGCATCATAGTGGCTAGCGTATGGTACGTCGTTGTCGTTTTCTTTTTTAACATGTGTTGTGTGGCGAGTGAGTGCATGCATAGTGTACTATATTGCAGCGTCTTCAAGTCTTCAAAGACTATGGTGATCATGAAACGTTTTAATCCTACATTGGAGCGTTTTAGGTGAAAATCCCATAAGGTGTTACTCTACCATGTTGGTCTCTACAAGGCCTACTAGATACTCTTCTGGACAATCTCGTGTCAGAGTCCTCAGGCTTCCTGGTCAGCGGATAGTGGTCAACGCGCTAGACTCTCCACAGTGGTCAAATGCACGACGCGTGCGCAGTTCCCACCATAATTTTTCAAAGGAAAATACTAGACAAATGTCGAAAGTTTCACTTCAACCGCAAAACTTAACGCCATTTCTAAAAACTTAAGCTTTTTACTTCGAGCAGGTGTTCAGAATGAAGTAACTGGCATTCACAAGTTTTGGCGGCCCAAAATTTTCTTTATCGGGACGTTTTATGTATCGTTTTCACACGAACTTCGCGCTCGCAAAAGTGGGAACTGATTCAAACTTCAAGGCTCTGCAAAACCGGAAGTGACGTTGGTTTTTGCGTTTGACCGCTGTGAAGCTAGACTCTGGGGCATTGAAAAAAAAATTTTACTGGCTGTCGATTGGCTGTTCACTGTATCAAAACTTGCAAACATGCAAACGTTGACTGCAGGATTACAGTGGTAAGAATCCCATTACCCAGAGTCTCTTGACAACCACCCGCTGACCAAGAAGCCTGAGGACTCTGCGTACGACGATGTCTTGAAGTGCACTATCCATGTTATCAAAGATGTTTGCCCTCTTTTCCTATGTCTATGTTATGAATCCCTCCCAAAAACAAGTTCAACCTTAGCGTTGCTCATTATTTTGAAACTTTGTTTTTACACAGGAAAAATTGCAAGAAAAGGTGTCGTCGAAAGAAAGGTCCTGAAGTTGGGATAAAATTCAAATCAATGGATAATTTCAGTGAAATGGCCAGTGAGACGATTCTAATTGAGAAGACGGCCATAGAACACGAGAAACAGCAATCAAAGGACTCTGTTAAATCTAACGGAAAAGGAAAATGTACCGTTACTGACGGACCAACACCGTTACCGCTCTTGACTACTTCTGCAAATATTGACACTCCTCAAAAAAATGTTTCTACCGTTATTGAGATCCCAGAAGTGAGTTCTCCAGATACTTCTTTTACTTGCTCTTCTCTTTCGGATATACTGTCATGGCTATCAAGCCCAACTGCAAAACCAAGATCCTCGCCCTCGTTGACATCTGTGTCTTCACTTCCGCTATCTACAGAGCCTGAAATTTGTTCGGCATCTTCATCACAGACGTCCATAACTCAACAATCTCTGACACTGGAACCTGAAATTTGTGCTCATTCTCCACCTTTGACATCAGCTGCAACGTCAGTGACGCCTCAACTGGAAATTGTTACCGAAGTCCCTATGTCTACTAAAGCCTCCGTACCCGTATCTGACGTTTCACTGACCGTCGAACCGGATGTTCCTCAAAAATCGGAACATGCAACAATCTTGACCCCAGAGGCAAAATTTTCTTCTCCTGATTTATCATCCACATCAAATTCTGGCTGTACCCTGGATGAAATGACAACTCATTGGTCAACAGAATCTACTCTTGCGCCTCCAATGGACACATCAACAAAAGCTTCACTTTTATCACACCCCGCCACACCCAAAGAGTCCTCAAGCATTGAATTGTTTTCTTCTGAGTCCAGTGACACGACTCGAAGCGTTTCTATAAAAACCAATGACAGCAGTTCCTCGACAGAGTCTTTCAAAGCGCCTGTAGCTCCGAGGGACGAAGTGATAATAACCATTGAAGACGACGACAAGGATAACGAGATGTATAGGAACGAAAAAACAATCACGGAAAATGTTATAAACGAAATTTCTGGCGTGGCTAAAGTGAAGAAGGAACAGGAAGGCGTCAAAACGTTTGCGAAAACGGTTGTAATCGATGTCTCTGACGTTGTATGCGAGAAGGAGAGTGGCATTACGACAGCTGTGGAAGCTACCGTGATTGATATTCCTGCCGAGGTTAGCGTGACCAGTGAAGGCGAGGCAAAGGTTTTGGAAAGTGCTTTTGTTAGTATACCCGGTATGATGGAAAAGGATGGCTTATCGCAATCAGTTGAAAGAGTGGTGAGCGTCTCCAGTTTAAATAGTGTGGTCAGGGATGAGTTACCAATGGCCGTGAAGAATGTTGAAGTCAACGTTTCTGGTTTCACCAACTATGCTGCGGACAAGAATGGCGAGCATCTGGTCATAGATGGTGCTGAAGTCAAGATCCCTGGACTGACTAATGCGGACGCGGAAGGCGCGAGGGCAGATGCTAAAATACACAACTCCGATGTGAAAAATAAGGACAAATCTAGCGCCAATGGTACTACAAAGGACAAAGAGACCAACACCGCGACCCCTGTGGACAACAATAATGACGGTAAGGCATCAGTTAATGTCCATGTTTATCATTCTACTGACTGATTGATTGACCTACAAAACTTATGAGCGACGTAGCAAAAGAGTAACTGTTTGAATAACCGAACAAACGAACTAACAACTGAATGAATGCATGACTGAATGAATGGATGGGTGGATGGATGGATGGATGGATGGATGGATGCTTGCATGACTGGAATAAATGGTCAAATGATTCAATCAATTTCTCTTAGAATCTTTCTTTAGTCTGCTTTTATCGAGAAGAATAATCTCACGGCCAGCACCTAGAAACGGCCATTTGGCATAAGTTGTTCCCTCAAAAAAAGATTGGGGGAAATTTGCATGCACTCCGTGTACTTCAAGGTTATTTCCGACTTTAAAAAGGTGCGTTAAGGACATTGCTGGTGCAGAGAAATCGTAAGCCAGGTTTTAGCTAGGTAATAGTCTTTAGGTGAATCCTTATGATTATGCCATGTTCACATGAATTGTGCCAATGAAATACATTCAGCTGGTGCAAGAAGAGAAAAAAGACGTGAAAAAATTCGTGGCTGTTTCGCTTGCATCCGTATTTAACTCTGCTTGGTCTGAGTGATATGAGGTTTACTAGCAGGAACCCAAATTCAAATAACGACTAAGAATTGGACAATTGGTAGATAAAGTTAAAAAGTTAGGTGAGCTTCCTTATACTACAATTTCCAGGAAAGTCACACGTTAAAAGCTGGTGCGACGACGACCTAACCACGGTTCTTGCTCGGCTCTGGGCGGAAACGAGATCAAGCGAGGACGCTAACAATTATGAACGACTGGATAAAGGCGCTAAAGGCAAAGGCAAAGGTAAAAATACTTACCAAGCGAAGGAGGGATCAGGCAAAGGCTTGGATAACGAGGCTTCAAGGAAATCTGATGCAAACTTTGGAGAAAGGAATGTAAGTATTTGAAACAAGACAAGCGAGAGGAAGGGGAGGGGACTCTAGTGTATTAGTACGGACATCTAGTGTTGGTCCCTACCCTGCCTTTTTTTTCAGTCATTTTACTTTAACAAAACTCTCTGTAAGGCAGACACCCCTCTAAGATGGACTCTGGGAGCCAGTCCCGATGGTGTCTGGATTGGAGAGAGTTGACTGTAAGAGACTGATTGCGAGTACGACTTTTCAATTCCTCTCCCCAAAACGTGTCCTTCAGATGTCGATAATATTTGTGCTAATGCTAATTAATTCACCGATATTATTTGTTTGTGATTTAAGTTGATGAAGGAAGACGAGAATAAAGATAAGAGGCAGGATGGCGAGAAACGTTCATGTAATGAAATTCCTTCTTTTTACCATGTGAAAATTGCTCAAGTGGGGTGCCCGTGTCACTACTCCGAAAAATGCCAAAAGAAATCCAGTGGGCCTCGATTCTTCAAGCTTCCACGGTGAGTTACTGAATTCTTCTCTCAAACACCAGTGAAGGACGGTTCCTCCTAATACAGGGGTATTTTTGCAAAGGTTATGATTATGGAGAAAAAGCAGACTTACCAAGAAAAATGTGGGTAGCCATTCATTGTAAGGCACTCCAGAGGCTATCTGAAGTGTCGCAACGCAACAAAATTGCGTTTCGTCCCCGTCACCCGCCCACCCTACTTTGTTTCACACCAGAGACACGATGTTTGTTGAGGGTTAACAGTTTTCTTGTTTCCTTTTCCAGTAAACTGATGTCCTTACACTCTAAATCTTCCACCAAACATACAAAGACAAACCCTAAATATTGTGCACCAGAAAATGACGCTGTTCCGATTTCTGAGGCTTGCACTGCTATGAAGGAGCCTCCCACCTCTCCAGATACAATCTCTACCCCGGTGAGTAACCATCAAGCACGTTTAAAGACTTTTTAGTTGTATAGGTCTCTCAAATACTTCTGTTGATGACCTCTGGAATTATATTAACGCGAGAGGTTCTTGGCTGGAAGCGGCCCTCTCTCACGGCAGGAACGGGAGAACCTATTTCCTCGGAAATAGGAGACGTCTGCACGCAGGCTACTTTGCCTCACGCGGAAAAGAAAAAAGGAGAAAAAAGGAGAAACGAGGAAGCATCTTTTCAAATCAAAACTAATCTTAACTACCGACTTCCTCAATTGTGTTAACGACTAAGTTCCACTGTTGACCGGGCCCGAAAGTACTTTTGAACTGCACATTATTCTTTGACAGAGATTCGATTTTTCATGATTTTGGAAGCCGAAATATAATTACAAGGAAACTATAGCAATAGATAATACCAGAAGAGTTAACAACACTTATCGGCTTGTTAAGTTGTCGAGAGTTTTCGAAAAATGAAGCCCTGAAGGCGTGTGAGTCGAAGGAAGGTATGTGTTAGGCTCACTTCCACTCAAAGGCCCGGACATTAAGCGCACGACAGCCAAGCATATCCGACTTCCTATGTATGCGTTGTATCATGGCGATAACTCGAGTAACGAGTGTGAAGGGAAGAGAATCCATCTCCCATACCGACCCTTGTCCCGACATTCCATAGGTAGTCCATCTTTTAGAAGTTGTTTTTGAGTCATCCACAATCATAGACGGATGATGGATTCTGTTATCATCATCCTTCTGCCAACACTTAATACGCTTTTGGGCATGCAACTGACACATTTCCTGTGAAATTACTGATTTTAAATCCACAGAAGAAATCTCAAGAGCAAGATTTCGTATTTTCAGTGCCTTATTCTTATTGTTTACTGTTTTTTTTTTTTGGTAATTGTAGGTTCTTCACTGGAATGACTTTTATAAGAATCGCCCAAGGGTGACCTCGTGGAAATGATGCTGATAATGTTAAACACAACGTTCACTTTTGTTTAAAAACATGAATATCTTTTATTTGAACAAAAAATTTAACCCGCCTTCCTTTTCTGTAAATATATTGTGAAACAAACAAAAAAAGACAAGCGAAAAGAAAAACAAAAGAAACAAACGCAACGTTTACTTTTGTTGGAAATGGACATATTTCATTCGACGAAATAAATTTAACCTCCCTTTCTTTTTGTAAATAAATAGTTAAAAAAGCACAAAAACCAAAAAAATCAAAACAGAAAATAAACTTAATTGATATTGACCTTGTCAAGAAAACTATGGTCCCCGGAACGTTTTTCAGAAGTGTTCTTACAAAATGGTCCAAGATGAGGACATATTTCATTCCTTATTTTATTATTATTCTTCTGTTGTTAATAAAGTAAAAAATAAACAAGATATATTCACATCCTGTTTACATCTACTGTAGGCTAGAAGCTGTGCGCTCTCTGAGCTGACGCTGGCATAAATCTCTGTCATGAAGTTCAATATCATTCTACAAGAAAAAACGAAAGGGTGCAAATTTGACACTCACCCCTTCCTGTCTTTGCTTCACTCACTGATCCCATCTTTAATTTAACATGAAATCGAGTCCTCCCCCCCCTTAAAACAAATCATCCATCCTCTACTCAGTGATGAATAATGACTGTTCTCTTATGTGCTAAAAAGACCCTTTGGATAAATATAAGCCCAGTGTTTATTACGGAATTTTACAGTATCGTTTAGCAACTGGTCAATCGCACGATACTTAAGTTTTTAGACTGCTACAAGCCAGCTTCCTGACAAACTACATAACCAGTATAAATTGAGATCTTTATCCAAACAGTAGTCGGTTTGATAATTCAAATGCAAGCTACAATGACATAATCACCTCAGACACACAAGGGATTCAAATATACAAGGGTCTTTCTTTTGTGGGGGGAGGGGGGAGGGGAGGAGGACGGGAGGAGAAGGAAGGAACGTATGCTTAATATCTCGTATTATGGGAGAGGTCTAAAGACGTTCCAAAATATATTTGAACCTCTCTAGAAGGTACCACAAAGGGTAAACTACGATACGTCTCTCTTTCCACTCAGGGATAGTCGAGTAAAACAAACAAGCGAGAAACCGGGAAACCGCCTGCCGAGTTGAAACGTGGCGCGCATGTCGAGCTGGTTCACTACATTAGCGGCTCGACACGCGCGTCACGTTTCAACGCAGCAAGCAATTTGGTGCTCACTCGCTTGCTCGTTTTCCTCGAATATCCCTGAGTGGAAAGAGGGACTGCTCTTAGTCTACACAAAGGGGTCAAACCCATTTTCAGCTACCTGAAGATATCGAAAAAAAAAAGATGAAGATATAAGAACTCTATTGAGATACCTGGAAGACAACGAAATCCTTGTAAAAGTTTAGCTTGACACGAAGATGTATTGAAACAGAATCGTTGCGGCTTCCATCGAACGGACAGTCACACAATTGATCAGTTTTGTCTCTCCACTTTTAAACAAACCTGTAGCTAGTGTCCGTAGGTTGAGTAGCAAACCAACAGCTACCCCTTGCATGTCATGTGACGGAGGTTCCAACAGAGAGGCCAATCCGGAGTGGTTATTTTGTACAAGGCCTGTAGGGCACCGTATTATAGTTCTCCAAGATTCTGGTCGTAGTAGGTAGTTCAAGGTCACGATGATTGATTAGTTGCTTAATGATATCCAGTGGGGGTGGAATGGAAGATGGCCTCAGTTTTGACCTTGGTTTTCTTGGGAAAGCGGTATATTATTGCAACGCGTTCCACGGTTGTATTTGGAGATTTTCGGGGACTCTAAAATAGAGTTTGTACGTCGATCAAAATTACATGTTAGAGCATTTTTCTCAAAGAGTAGGCCTATCCTTATGTCTGCGACTGAAAAAGGAACATACATTTCGCTGGACTTCCGCAACCACAACCTAATCGTTGAAATCAAGTTCTTACCGCACATCACCTAATTAAAAGCAATCGTCATAATAATGCTCTGCAACAGTATTAAATCTATACTATACCGGCTTATCTGTTGCTGGCATGAGACTCGAACGCAGGAACAACCGGGTGTCGTAGTGGGTGTCGCACCACCGGTCTTCTAATCTCATACTTTGTGTCATAAACGTGGTGGTGTGGGGAAGGGCGGAGATTGGTGAACAGGGCGGTAGAAACCTCCCGCTTCCCGTGTCCTTCGATCCCGGTTCCCGGCCTATTTCTGTTGCTTCTCGCCCGATTTGCGCTTTTTCGATAGTGAATTATTGTGCAAGGTCGGTTGCATATTTCTCCCTATTTCTCCAGCTTCCCGCCACCTTGAGAATTCGCTTCCTTGCCCCTCTACATGAACGGGTTGGTTTTCACCTTGTTTCTTTCTTACAAAAAAAGGAACATTTCTAAATCCCAAATTCATCTTGAAACAATGGAAGCAAATTTTACTTCCCGTTTAGTTGCAAAGTTTTATCAGTTAGAGAGAAAGGTCTACTGAACAGGAAACCGACACCACGCTACAAAAGCTACAATGTTTCCTCGCCCCATCCATGCTAGTCTCTTACCAGACTCCTTAGGCTTGTTGATCGTGGAGCGAGACTACAGTTAACAGTTCTTAGTTTTGTTACAGTTAACAGCCCAGAGCAGGCAATGAAAAAATCATTTTTTTGCCATTTCTTCAGATGCTCTCCCGACAATCACCCGCCGACCAAGAAGCCAGAGGACTCTTGGGACGAGATTGCCTCTACGCAGACTAAAATAAAAAAATAAAGAAATGGATAGTTTGACTATGCATGCGTTTTACTGCATACCGCAATTTGATTGGGCAGTTAGCTTCGCACAAAAGAGAATAAGGCATGTACTTGAACGGTCGCTCCTTTTTTTCTACTTTCATTTCAAATTATTCTTGGTTTGCGTTACACAGTTTTCCTTGCGTTACTCATTACCATGCGTGCACAATTAAACGCGCGAGCTAAAGAGCGTAGCGTCAACATTAGAATCTGCGTTTGTGACGCAAGTGTTCATTTTCGGAAGAAAATGGTTTGAATTTTCCGCTTATGTTAATTCAAAGCAAATATGGAAAAGAAAAAAGTTATTCTATTGGTTTTACTGATCTTTGTGATTTTGGAACGAGCATTTTGCGAAGGTAAGAGCTCCTAAATTGTGAACTCATATTATCATTAAATGCACACTGGAACTTTGAGTGCGAATTTTTTCTTTCCGTTTAATGTCGCTTTGCAACCTTAGGTTCGGGAAAACAAGTGCAAGGATATACGTACCTCACTGTAAACTATCACTCCAAACGACGAGAATAAATCACCCGAGCACAAGTTAAAAACTTGAAACAAGATCTGAGAACAAAAATTATGACCGCTGAAAATAAGTGAAAATTTTTTCTAAAAGAGAGATCAATGCCATAATATGGATGAGTCTAGCTCCAATCTGACTGCGAAGGACACAGAGATCGAATTCGATTTCCATGTTCTTTGCAGTCAGATTAGCGCTATCTTGTCACAAGATTTTAACAGCTTGACTTGATTTGTTGACTCTACGCGTTTCGTCTGAGACTTCAGACTTCGTCAGGGATATGTTACAACTACAAATCTTTACAAAGTTGGCTTTTATTTTTAAGCCATAAGCGTGATATACCTAGTTTTCTAGCGCTAAAATTCCTGAAGGGTGTGGTGTACCTGGAAATTTGTAAAGACTACGTGTGTGATGGATGAACGTTTATCATCCCCCAAAGTCACAAAACTCCCAAAGCCTGCAACTGATTTCGAAATTCCAGGCTTGGGACTTTTGCGACTTTGGATGTGGACAACAATAATGCTGGTAAGGTACTAGTTGATGTTCATAACTACCAAGTGATCGATGACTGACTTATTGATTGACTTACAAACCTAGCGAACACTTTAGTTTTGGTTTTACAGTGAAAACCTGTATTCAGCAGACACCCTTGGGAACCTCGCCAATGCGTAATACAGGGTTCTGATAAACTGCAAAAAGTAGTTGATTTGTTGACTTCTTTAAGCTTCAAAATTATTTACCCGCATACTTCACATGCTCTATCGCAGACCTTTTGCACCTGGCCGTTCCGGGTAGAATATACTAAATTACTTGGAAAACATGCTCTTCAAACCAGATAACAATGCCATAAATGACACAAAAGATACTTTGTGGGAAGGCTTAAAGTGCCCACTTACTGCAGGTTTTTCGTAGTAAAATGGCTTGATTTTGGTGTCCACGTCCGCTTAACAGAAGGGTCCGCTGAATACAGGTTCGTTTTAAAGAAAAAGTGGAAAGAAGTTTAGGCACTTCTAATTAAGCTGGTGTCCGCTTGGGTTCTTCGTGATTTCAAAAGAAGTTTGTAAAGGTATACTTTCGCAAACTGCTCTTTTGAAATCACGAAGAGCTCCTAAATTTTGGAATTTTATTCCATTGATGTTTTAAATGTGCACTGAAGCTTTCAATATGCGTAACTTTTTCCCACTTTAATCAAGCTTAAACTTTATCATTCGTTTATCAGGTACCCCAACGCTACACGCTACAAATGTTTCAAAATTTTCCAAATTATACGACATGTCAATTGTACGCAAGCAACTGCCCTATTCTCTTTTTTAACTGGGGGCAAAATGCTCAAAGCACGAAACAAATTGCGTTGCTGTTATCGTCAGGTTCGCACTTATATAGCTGTAGTTACCTTATCTCCTATTAGCAATGTTAAAGCTTGCATACTGTCAAGTCTTCCTTCAGAATAAAAATACAGAACTCTCCTAATTGAATAAGAGAAAATTATACTTATACTTTAAGTCCGTAAAGTAAAGGAATATAAGAAGCCTTGCTTACAAGTATCTCGATATATAAGCTCTCTCCTCCGCAGAGACCTCCTGTACTCCCTTGGGACAAAACGTGCGGAGGCTCCCCCGCTGCGCCCTTGTTTTCTCCCCCCGCCCCGCTCCCCCGCTCCCCCGCTCCCCGCTCCCCATCCCGTTTTCTCTTTCACTGTTGTTTACTAATAGGAGACTCTGCGGAGGAGAGAAATATATAAGACTAGTCGCTCTGGAAATTGTAGCAGTTTATCTGCGAGCGATGATGCACTTCATCTGTTTAAAGGTAAACGCACTTTGTTCTCATAACACCGCACCATTAAGAACATTGTGACTAAAAATACTTCCCTTTTTAATTGCTTTTGTTTGTTTCTTTCCATTTTTACTGGAAGTATATTTTTAAACTTATACTCTAGCCTTGCAATGCCACTTAAGTTATAGAATGTTCAGTTACTTCGAATGAAGAGTTTTACTTTTAGTAAAAGTTCCGCGCAAAGTGTTCCTGTCTTACGGAAGCTTAAAATATTGCCCATTCCACGAGCTCCGCACCAGTCGAACATGACTTCATGTTTTACATTAGACTTGAGCGGATCACGTGTAATGTCTCTGATGGCCGCGACGTTGGTGCCCCATAGATCGACACCAACATGGTGGACGCATACTGTGTCTTATAATTCTCTGAAAACTATTTTCTCGATACCTTTGTCCTGGAAAGTACTGTAGTCACAGAAATTGTTGCTGTTGTTTGTGTTTATTTTCCGTTTAACTCTTTTGTTTCTGAGTGTTGCTCATCAAAGAAAACTCATTTTATCGTAACGGTGAAAATCGAGAAGACCACTGCCACTTGCCACCGTCTACATTCACGAATTGGAAATTCAGTACTTTAGATGTGCTTATCAACTCGGTACACAAAACAGAAGTAGTCTCACAAAGGTTATTTCCTGTGCCGACTGTTATAGCTGCCAGTGAACCAAAGATGATTCGTCATGAATCGTCCCTTGGATTCACAGGCAGCTGTAGCAGCTATAGTGTCAATATAGCTAGTCTGTGCGTGAAGAAACAGAAATTTGTGCGCAGGATACAATATAGTTTTCGAAAATCCGTTTTTGAACAGCGTAAAGTACGTCTTTACTTCAATAGCAGCTCCAATATAAACCTGGCATAAAACTGCACTTTGAAGCCTAAATATCCCGTTAAGTTCAACTTTACGCTAATGAAAAGAAGTGTGATGTTGCGTAAATTATATATGGCACCAGTGTAAATTTGCTATTTCGTGCTGACAGACGACGACAAGAGTAACACAAACCACAGAGCAGAGGAGGATTATTCAGCACATGGCGGACCCCGAGTTGCGGAAAGTAAAAGCCCTTCTCATAGTGGCACGAGTGGCAATGAATCCAAGGAAAAACCGCTGACCACAGGCTTGCGCCATGACATCACATCTGATGGAATACGCTGGAATGTTGCTCTTGGCACTGGGACTGAAATTGAAGACAAAAGACGAACGCGTTTGAAACGGAAACGGAAATCCGGATCTGAACAAACTGGAGAAGAACAAAAGAGTGATACCGCTGACCCTGATGATCTGAACGAGTCACTTCCCCCGATGACTGTTGTAGCAATTTGTGCTGGAGTGTTGGTGTTACTGTGCATCATAGTGGCTAGCGTATGGTACGTCGTTGTCGTTTTCGTTTTTAACATGTGTTGTCACGGTGTGCAGGTGTGGTGAGTGAGTGCATGCATGGTGTATTATATTGCAGCGTCTTCAAGTCTTCAAAGACTATGGTGATCATGAAACGTTTTAACCCTGCATTGGAGCGTTTTAGGTGAAAATCCCATAAGGTGTTACTCTACCATGTTGGTCTCTACAAGGCCTACTAGATACTCTTCTGGCCAATCTCATGCCAGAGTCCTCAGGCTTCCTGGTCAGCGGATGGTGGTCACCGCGCTAGACTCTCCACAGCGGTCAAATGCACGACGCGTGCGCAGTTCCCACCATAATTTTTCAAAGGAAAATACTAGACAAATGTCGAAAGTTTGACTTTAACCGCAAAACTTAACGCCATTTCTAAAAACTTAAGCTTTTTACTTCGAGCAGGTGTTCAGAATGAAGTAACTGGCATTCACAAGTTTTATCGGCCCCAAATTTTCCTTATCGGGACATTTTATGTATCGTTTTCATACGAACTTCGCGCTCGCAAAAGTGGGAACTGATTCAAACTTCAAGGCCCTGCAAAACCGGAAGTGACGTTGGTTTTTGCGTTTGACCGCTGTGAAGCTAGACTCTGGGGTATTGAAAAAAAAAGATTTTTACTGGCTGTCGATTGGCTGTTCACTGTATCAAAACTTGCAAACATGCAAACGTTGACTACAGGATTACAGTGGTAAGAATCCCATTACCCAGAGTCTCTTGACAACCACCCGCTGACCAAGAAGCCTGAGGACTCTGCGTGCGACGTTGTCTTGAAGTGCACTATCCATGTTGTCAAATATGTTTGCCCTCTTTTCCCATGTCTATGTTATGAATCCCTCCCAAAAACAAGACAAAACCTTAGCGTTGCTCATTATTTTGAAACTTTGTTTTTACACAGGAAAAATTGCAAGAAAAGGTGTCGTCGAAAGAAAGGTCCTGAAGTTGGGATAAAATTCAAATCAATGGATAATTTCAGTGAAATGGTCAGTGAGACGATTCTAATTGAGAAGACGGCCATAGAACACGAGAAACAGCGATCAAAGGACTCTCTTAAATCTAACGGAAAAGAAAAATGTACCGTTACTGACGGACCAACACCGTTACCGCTCTTGACTACTTCTGCAAATATTGACACTCCTCAAAAAAATGTTTCTACGGTTATTGAGATCCCAGAAGTGAGTTCTCTAGATACTTCTTTTACTTGCTCTTCTCTTTCGGATATACTGTCATGGCTATCAAGCGCAACTGCACCACCAAGATCCTCGCCCTCGTTGACATCTGTGTCTTCACTTCCACTATCTGCAGAGCCTGAAATTTGTTCGGCATCTTCATCACAGACGTCCATAACTCAACAATCTCTGACACTGGAACCTGAAATTTGTGCTCATTCTCCACCTTTGACATCTGCTGCAACGTCAGTGACGCCTCAACTGGAAATTGTTACCGAAGTCCCTATGTCTACTAAAGCCTCCGTACCCGTATCTGAAGTTTCACTGACCGTCGAACCGGATGTTCCTGAAAAATCGGAACATGCAACAATATTGACCCCAGAGGCAAAATTTTCTTCTGCTGATTTGTCATCCACATCAAATTCTGGCTGTACCCTGGATGAAATGACAACTCATTGGTCAACAGAATCTACTCTTGCGCCTCCAATGGACACATCAACAAAAGCTTCACCCTTATCACACCCCGCCACACCCAAAGAGTCCTCCAGCATTGAATTGTTTTCTTCTGAGTCCAGTGACACGACTCGAAGCGTTTCTATAAAAACCAATGACAGCAGTTCCTCGACAGAGTCTTTCAAAGCGCCTGTAGCTCCGAGGGACGAAGTGATTATAACCATTGAAGACGACGACAAGGATAACGAGATGTATAGGAACGAAAAAACAATCACGGAAAATGTTATAAACGAAATTTCTGGCGTGGATAAAGTGAAGAAGGAACAGGAAGGCGTCAAAACGTTTGCGAAAACGGTTGTAATCGATGTCTCTGACGTTGTATGCGAGAAGGAGAGTGGCATTACGACAGCTGTGGAAGCTACCGTGATTGATATTCCTGCCGAGGTTAGCGTGACCAGTGAAGGCGAGGCAAAGGTTTTGGAAAGTGCTTTTGTTAGTATACCCGGTATGATGGAAAAGGATGGCTTATCGCAATCAGTTGAAAGAGTGGTGAGCGTCTCCAGTTTAAATAGTGTGGTCAGGGATGAGTTACCCATGGCCATGAAGAATGTTGAAGTCAACGTTTCTGGTTTCACCAACTATGCTGCGGACAAGAATGGCGAGCATCTGGTCATAGATGGTGCTGAAGTCAAGATCCCTGGACTGACTAATGCGGACGCGAAGGGCGCGAGTGCAGATGCACTCTGATGCAACTCTGATGCAACTCTGATGTGAAAAATAAGGACAAATCAAGCGCCAATGGTACTACGAAGGACAAAGAGACCAACACCGCGACCCCTGTGGACAACACTAATGACGGTCAGGCATCAGTTAATGTCCATGTTTATCATTCTACTGACTGATTGATTGACTTACAAAACTTATGAACGACGTAGCAAAAGAGTAACTGTTTGAATAACCGAACAAACGAACTAACAACTGAATGAATGCATGACTGAATGAATGGATGGATGGATGGATGGATGGATGGATGGATGCATGACTGGAATAAATGGTCAAATGATTCAATCAATTTCTCTTAGAATCTTTCTTTAGTCTGCTTTTATCGAGAAGAATAATCTCACGGCCAGCACCTAGAAACGGCCATTTGGCATAAGTTGTTCCCTCAAAAAAAGATTGGGGGAAATTTGCATGCACTCCGTGTACTTCAAGGTTATTTCCGACTTTAAAAAGGTGCGTTAAGGACATTGCTGGTGCAGAGAAATCGTAAACCAGGTCTTAGCTAGGTAATAGTCTTTAGGTGAATCCTTATGATTATGCCATGTTCACCTGAATTGTGCCAATGAAATACATTCAGCTGGTGCAAGAAAAGAAAAAAGGCGTGAACAAATTCGTGGCTGTTTCGCTTGCATCCGTATTTAACTCTGCTTGGTCTGAGTGATATGAGGTTTACTAGCAGGAGCCCAAATTCAAATAACGACTAAGAATTTGACAATTGGTAGATAAAGTTAAAAGTTAGGCGAGCTTCCTTATACTACAATTTTCAGGAAAGTCACACGTTAAAAGCTGGTGCGACGACGACCTAACCACGGTTCTTGCTCGGCTCTGGGCGGAAACGAGATCAAGCGAGGACGCTAACAATTATGAACGACTGGATAAAGGCGCTAAAGGCAAAGGCAAGGGTAAAAATACTTACCAAACGACGGAGGGATCAGGCAAAGGCTTGGATAACGAGGCTTCAAGGAAATCTGATGCAAACTTTGGAGAAAGGAATGTAAGTATTTGAAACAAGACAAGCGAGAGGAAGGGGAGGGAACCCTAGTGTATTAGTACGGACATCTACTGTTGGTCCCTTCCCTGCCTTTTTTTCAGTCATTTCACTTTAACAAAACTCTCTATAAGACAGACACCCCTCTAAGATGGACGGTAGGAGCCGGTCCCGATGGTGTCTGTCTTGGAGAGAGTTGACTGTAAGAGACTGATTGCGAGTACGACTTTTCAATTCCTCTCCCCAAAACGTGTCCTTCAGATGTCAATAATATTTGTGCTAATGCTAATTAATTCATCGATATTATTTGTGTTTGTGATTTAATTGATGAAGGAAGACGAGAATAAAGATAAGAGGCAGGATGGCGAGAAACGTTCATGTAATGAAATTCCTTCTGTTTATCTGGTGAAAAATTCTCAAGTGGGGTGCCTGTATCACTACTCCGAAAAATGCCAGAAGAAATCCAGTGGGCCTCGATTCTTCAAGCTTCCACGGTGAGTTACTGAATTCTTCTCTCAAACACCAGTGAAGGACGGTTCCTCCTAATACAGGGGTATTTTTGCAAAGGTTATGATTATGGAGAAAAAGCAGACTTAACAAGAAAAATGTGGGTAGCCACCCATTGTAAGGCACTCCAGAGGCTATCTGAAGTTTCGCAACGCAACAAAATTGCGTTTCGTCCCCGTCACCTGCCCACCCTACTTTGTTCCACACCAGAGACACGATGTTTGTTGAGGGTTAACAGTTTTCTTGTTTCCTTTTCCAGTAAACTGATGTCCTTACACTCTCAATCTTCCACCAAACATACAAAGACAAACCCTAAAAATTGTGCACCAGAAAATGACGCTGTTCCGATTTCTGAGGCTTGCACTGCTACGAAGGAGCCTCCCGCCTCTCCAGATACAATCTCTACCCCGGTGAGTAACCATCAAGCACGTTTAAAGACTTTTTAGTTGTATAGGTCTCTCAAATACTTCTGTTGATGACCTCTGGAATTATATTAACGCGAGAGGTTCTTGGCTGGAAGCGGCCCTCTCTCACGGCAGGAACGGGGGAGAATCTCTTTAAATCAAAACTACTTTAAACTACCGACTTCCTCAATTGTTTTAACATTTAAGTTCCACTGTTGACCGGGCCCGAAAGCACTTTTGAACTGCTCAGTATTCTTTGACAGGGATTCGATTTGTCATGATTTTGGAAGCCAAAATTTAGAATCATCCTTATGACAAGGAACTCCACAGCAATAGATAATAAAAGAACAGTTAACAACACTTTTCGGGCTTGTTAAGTTGTCGAGAGGTTTCGAAAAAAGAAGCCCTGCAGGCGTTTGAGTCGGAAAAAGGTTGTAGCTGACTTTGTTTTATTACAAACATTTCTGCTTTTTATGAAAGTGATGATTACCAGAAATTTGTTCTCGTAAGGCCCATATGATTAACATTTGAAAAGCAGGAAGGTATGTTTTAGCCTCACTTCCACTCAAAGGAAAGGACACGAAGCGCACGACAGTGTGAAGTAACGAGTGTGAAGGGAAGAGAATCCATCTCCCATACCGACCCTTGTCCCGACATTCCATAGGTAGTCCGTCTTTTAGAAGTTGTTTTTGAGTCATCCACAATCATAGACCGATGATGGATTCTGTTATCCTCATCCTTCTGCCAACACCTAATACGCTTTTGGGCATGCAACTGACACATTTCCTGTGAAATTACAGATTTTAAATCCACAGAAGAAATCTCAAGAGCAAGATTTCGTATTTTCAGTGCCTTATTCTTATTGTTTACTGTTTTTTTTTGGTAATTGTAGGTTCTTCACTGGAATGACTGTTATAAGAATCGCCCAAGGGTGTCCTCGTGGAAATGATGCTGATAATGTTAAACATAACGTTCACTTTTGTTTACAAACATGAATATCTTTTATTTGAACAAAAAATTTAACCCGCCTTCCTTTTTTGTAAATATATTGTGAAACAAACAAAAAAAAGACAAGCGAAAAGAAAAAGAAAAGAAACAAACGCAACGTTTACTTTTGTTGGACATGGACATATTTCATTCGACGAGATAAATTTAACCTCCCTTTCTTTTTGTAAATAAATAGTTTAAAAAACACAAAAACGAAAAAATCAAAACAGAAAATAAACTTAATTGATATTGACCTTGTCAAGAAAACTATTTACAAAAAAGTAATTCTTCAAGATTCTGGTCGTAGTAGGTAGTTCAAGGACACGATGATTGATTAGTTGCTTAATGATATCCAATGGGGGTGGAATGGAAGATGGCCTCAGTTTTGACCTTGGTTTTCTTGGGGAAAGCGGTATATTATTGCAAATCTAAAATAGAATCGCATAGCTAAAGGTAAACTCGCGGTCTGATTGGCTATCGAAGAGAGGGTATTTAGCGTGGAATTGCACTTATGCATGAAGGGATATTGCTGACGTGAGTCGCGAGCAAAAATTGTTGCTATCGTGAAAACAAAAATGCAACTCGTGCTAGGAAAAAAACACCTTGGAAATGAACAAATTTACAGAAAATGAATGTCTGCCAAATTTTGAATTGAAATTGAAATTTTTAGAAAATTTGAGGAAGCCACTCACACTCAAAAGTACGAGAAAACGCATTGAAGAAAAAAACAAAATGGCAGAGACGAGGGAAGAAAGCCAAACGAAAGTTTTTACCGAGGAAAACCAAACAAGCGCCGCGAAAGAAAACCCAACAGGTATCAATGCCGAAAAAAGTCAAGCATCTATTCCGGAAGAGCAAACCATTGTGACCTATACAGATGACTAACTGGTCTCTTTTAAGGACAATATGGTTTCAGAAAACACTAAAAAAAGTACAAGTACATCCGTACGCCGTTTGCAGTCTTGGTTCAAGGAAAAACATGGCAAACAAATTAATCTGGATGCAATTTCAAAGCAAGAAGCACCGCAGCTTCTCAAGCACTTCTTTCTAGAAATAAGGCAGACGACCAAAGAAAACAAAGGCAAAGAATATGAGCCAGGAACATTACAAACTTACCGCAATGGTTTACGAAGATACTTTCTGGAGCGTCCATGTCCACCGGCAGTAGACAACTTCGACCTCGAAAAATCTTCAGCCATTGAGTTCGAAGAAGTTTCAACGATGCTATCCATGAAGAAAAAGGATTTGAAACAAAAAGGTCTTGGCAACAAACCAAATGCCGCTCAACCAGTTGAAACAGAAGATATTGAAAAGATGTGGTCATCAGGTGCAATCGGCCTTCAAAATCCTCGCTCTCTTCTCCATCTGGTATGGTGGAACAATGTCACGCACTTAGGAATGAGAGGATTTAAAGAACAACATGACTGTCAACTAAGTGATTTCACCGTAACAGAGCAGTACATCGAATACCAGCGCTCCAAGCGCTCCGTGATGATTTCGACGCACTGGAGATCTCAGAGCTGACTGGCCACGCCAATCCGGAATCCATATCCAGCTACAGCCATAATCCTCTGGAAAAACAGCGGCGAATGTCGAATAAGTTGGCCGGTTTCAACCCAAGCACGACAACTACCAACAGCGATTCAAGTCATGCTTTACGGGAGATTGTTCTCAACAGCTCAGTCCGGCCAAGCAACACAGCAGCTACTAGTAACCGTGACAACAGTGCCAGTAGTTCTAGTTACCTGATTGCAAGGGCAGTTGGCGGGATGTTTACTGGAGTAACTTTTAATAATTCTTCACTAAATATTTCCACAAACTTTCAGTCCAACATGACGCCAACAAGCGACTCGCTGCAATGAAAGAAAAACAGTTAAAATGGTGACTTTTAAGCTTTTTTGAGCTATTTTTCGTAAGAGTTTACTCAGATATTCCAGTCTTAATCATTGTACGTTAAATGCAATTTTTTTATAACTGTAAAGCGCTTACCGGTTTTTTTGTAGATCTAGTTTTCACACCGGAACGCTTGAAATTTCCCTTTCGCTTGAGCATTTCAGTTGTTGATTGTCGGCGCCACATATTGCCAAGTTGTATGGTAGCAGGGAAATCCAAGATATTCATTGAATGAAAGAATTTTTCCATAAAATCTTTTGTCTTAAATAACTCCGTATTTTTTACTTTCAGTTTTTTTGCTGAAGATTGTAAAATGTGAGGCACTGCTTTCTCCACGAATTTGAAATAAAAGTGGTATCTTGTTTCCTATTCGCTAGATCTTGACACCTGACTTTGAAAGGGTTTCCATTGTTTGCGCACTGGTGCGGCTCACAGAAATACAAAACGTTGAGTTTCGCCCAGTGATTTGGTGGCTTTAGCTATGCGATTCAAGAAAAATTCACTGCCTGACGAGTGAATTCCACGTTAAATTTCACTTGAAAAACCGATATCGCACTCATCGCTTCGCGATTCGTGCGATATTGGTTTTTCGCGTGAAATTTAATGTGCAATTCCCTCGTCAGGCAGTGAATTTTTCTATAGAGTTTGTACGTCGATCAAAATTACATGTTAGAGCATTTTTCTCAAAGAGTAGGCCTATCCTTATGTCTGCGTCTGAGAAAGGAACGTACATTTCGCTGGACTTCCGCAACCACAACCTAATCGTTGCCAAGTTGAAATCAAGTTCTTACCACAGATCACATAATTAAAAGCAATCGTCATAATAATGCTCTGCAACAGTATTAAATCTATACTATACCGGCTTATCTGTTGCTGGCATGAGACTCGAACGCAGGAACAACCGGGTGTCGTAGTGGGTGTCGTACCACCGGTCTTCTAATCTCATACTTTGTGTCATAAACGCGGTAGTGTGGGGAAGGGCGGAGATTGGTGAACAGGGCGGTAGAAATCTCCCGCTTCCCGTGTCCTTTGATCCCGGTTGCCGGCCTATTTTTGTTGCTTCTCGCCCGATTTGCGCTTTTTCGATAGTGAATTATTGTGCAAGGTCGGTTGCATATTTCCCCCTATTTCTCCAGCTTCCCGCCACCTTGAGAAGTCGCTTCGTATCCCCTCTACATGAACGGGTTGGTTTTCACCTTGTTTCTTTCTTCCAATAAAGGAACATTTCTAAATCCCAAATTCATCTTAAAACAATGGAAGCAAATTTTACTTCCCGTTTAGTTTCAAAGTTTTATCAGTTAGAGAGAAAGGCCTACTGAACAGGAAACCGACACCACGCTACAAAAGCTACAACGTTTCCTCGCCCCATCCATGCCAGTCTCTTACCAGACTCCTTAGGCTTGTTGATCGTGGAGAGAGACTACAGTTAACAGTTCTTAGTTTTGTTACAGTTAACAGCCCAGAGCAGGCAATAAAAAAATCATTTTTTTGCCATTTCGTCAGATGCTCTTCCGACAATCACCCGCCGACCAAGAAGCCAGAGGCCTCTTGGGACGAGATTGCCTCTACGCAGACTAAAATAAAAAATAAAGAAATGGATAGTTTGACTGTGCATGCGTTTTACTGCATACCGCAATTTGATTGGCCAGTTAGCTTCGCACAAAAGAGAATAAGGCATGGACTTGAACGGTCGCTCCTTTTTTTCTACTTTCATTTCAAATCATTCTTGGCTTGCGTTACACAGTTTTCCTTGCGTTACTCATTACCATGCGTGCACAATTAAACGCGCGAGCTAAAGAGCGTAGCGTCAACATTAGAATCTGCGTTTGTGACACAAGTGTTCATTTTCGGAAGAGAATGGTTTGAATTTTCCACGTATGTTAATTCAAAGCAAATATGGAAAAGAAAAAAGTTATTCTATTGGTTTTACTGATCTTTGTGATTTTGGAACGAGCATTTTGCGAAGGTAAGAGCTCCTAAATTGTGAACTCATATTATCATTAAATGCACACTGGAGCTTTGAGTGCGAATTTTTTCTTTCCGTTTAATGTCGCTTTGCAACCTTAGGTTCGGGAAAACAAGTGCAAGGATATACGTACCTCACCGTAAACTATCACTCCAAACGACGAGAATAAATCACCCGAGCACAAGTTAAAAACTTGAAACAAGATCTTCTGAGAACAAAAATTATGACCGCTGAAAATAAGTGCAAATTTTTTCTAAAAGAGAGATGCCATAATATGGATGAGTCTAGCTCCAATCTGACTGCGAAGGACACAGAGATCAAATTCGATTTCCATGTTCTTTGCAGCAAGATTGGCGCTATCTTGTCACAAGATTGTAACAGCTTGAGTTGATTTGTTGACTCTACGCGTTTCGTTTGAGACTTCAAACTTCGTCAGGGATATGTTACAACTACAAATCTTTACAAAGTTGGCTTTTATTTTTAAGCCATAAGCGTGATATACCTAGTTTTCTAGCGCTAAGATTCCTGAAGGGTGTGGTGTACCTGGAAATTTGTGAAGACTACGTGTGTGATGGATGAACGTTTATCATCCCACAAAGTCACAAAACTCCCAAAGCCTGCAACTGATTTCGAAATTCCAGGCCTGGGACTTTTGCGACTTTGGATGTGGACAACAATAATGCTGGTAAGGTACTCGTTGATATTCATAACTACCAAGTGATCGATGACTGACTTATTGATTGACTTACAAACCTAGCGAACACTTTAGTTTTGGTTTTACAGTGAAAACCTGTATTAAGCAGACACCCTTGGGAAACTCACCAATGCTTAATACAGGGTGTCCTCTTAATACAGGTTCTGATAAACTGGCAAAAATAGTTGATTTGTTGACTTCTTTAATCTCCACAATTATTTACCCCGCATACTTCACATGCTCTATCGCAAACCTTTTGCACCTGGCCGTTCCGGGTAGAATCACCAAATTACTTGGAAACATGCTCTTCAAACCAGATAGCAATGCCAAAAATGACATAAAAGATGCTTTGAGGAAAGGCTTTAAGTGCCCACTTAATGCAGGTTTTTCGTAGTAAAATGGCTTGATTTTGGTGTCCGCGTCCGAAAGGAAGTTTAGGGACTTCTAATTAAGCTGGTGTCCGCTTGGGTCCTTCGTGATTTCAAAAGAAGTTTGTAAAGGTATACTTTCGCAAACTGCTCTTTTGAAATCACGAAGAGCTTTTAAATTTTAGAATTTTATTCCATTGATTTTTTACATGTACACTGAAGCTTTCAATGCGTAACTTTTTCCCACTTTAATCAAGCGTAAACTTTATCATTTGTTTATCAGGTACCCCAACACTACACGATACAAATGTTTCAAAAATTTTCCAAATTATACGACATGTCAATTCTACGCAAGCAACTGCACCATTCTCTTTTTTAACTGGCGGGAAAATGCTCAAAGCACGAAACAAATTGCGTTGCTGTTATTGTCAGGTTCGCACTTATATAGCTGTAGTTACCTCATCTCCTATTAGCAATGTTAAAGCTTGCATACTGTCAAGTCCTCCTTCAGAATAAAAATACAGAACTCTCCTAATTGAGTAAGAGAAAATTATACTTATACTTTAAGTCCGTAAAGTAAAAGAATATAAGAGGCCTCGCTTCCAAGTATCTCGAAATATAAGCTCTCTCCTCTGCAGAGACCTCCTGTACTCCCTTGGGACAAAACGTGCGGAGGCTCCCCCGCTGCGCTCTCGTTTTCTACCCCCCCGCTCCCCGCTCCCCGCTCCCCGCTCCCCATTCCTTTTTCTCTTTCACTGTTGTTTACTAATAGGAGCCTCTGCGGAGGAGAGAAATATATAAGACTAGTCGCTCTGGAAATTGTAGCAGTTAATCTGCGAGCGATGATGCACTTCATCTGTTTAAAGGTAAACGCACTTTGTTCTCATAACACCGCACCATTAAGAACATTGTGACTAAAAATACTTCCCTTTTTAATTGTTTTTGTTTGTTTCTTTCCTTTTTTACTGGAAGTATATTTTTAAACTTATACTCTAGCCTTGCAATGCCACTTAAGTTATAGAATGTTCAGTTACTTCTAATGAAGAGTTTTACTTTTAGTAAAAGTTCGCAAAGTGTTCCTGTCTTACGGAAACTTAAAATATTGCCCATTCCACGAGCTCCGCATCAGTCGAACATGACTTCATGTTTTACATTAGACTTGAGCGGATCACGTGGAATGTCCCTGATGTCCGCGACGTTGGTGCCCGATAGAGCGACACCAACATGGCGGACGCATACTGTGTCATAATTCTCTGAAAACTATTTTCTCGATACCTTTGTCCTTGGAAGTACTGTAGTCACAGAAATTGCTGCTGTTGTTTGTGTTTATTTTCCGTTTAACTCTTTTGTTTCTGAGTGTTGCTCATCAAAGAAAACTCATTTTATCGTAACGGTGAAAATCAAGAAGACCACTGCCACTTGCCACCGTCTACATTCACGAATTGGAAATTCAGTACTTTAGATGTGCTTATCAACTCGGTACACAAAACAGAAGTAGTCTCACAGAGGTTATTTCCTGTACCGACTGTTATAGCTGCCAGTGAACCAAAGATGATTCGTAATGAATCGTCCCTTGAATTCACAGGCAGCTATAGCAGCCATAGTTTCAATATAGCTAGTCTGTGCGTGAAAAAACAGAAATAGAGAAGTTTGTGCGCAGGATACAGTATAGCTTTCGGAAATACGTTTTTGAACAGCGTAAAGTACGTCTTTACTTCAATAGCAGCTCCAATGTAAACCTGGCATAAAACTGCACTTTGAAGCCTAAATATCTCGTTAAGTTCAACTTTACGCTAATGAAAGAAGTGTAATGTTCCGTAAATTGTAGTTATATTTCGTCTTAACGGTCACTTGGCACCAGTGTAAATTTGCTATTTCGTGCTGACAGACGACGACAAGAGTAACACAAACCGCAGAGCAGAGGAGGATTATTCAGCACATGGCGGACCCCGAGTTACGGAAAGTAAAAGCCCTTCTCATAGTGGCACGAGTGGCAATGAATCCAAGGAAAAACCGCTGACCACAGGCTTGCACCATGACATCACATCTGATGGAATACGCTGGAATGTTCCTCATGGCACTGGGACTGAAATTGAAGACAAAAGACGAACGCGTTTGAAACGAAAACGGAAATCCCGATCTGAACAAACTGGAGAAGAACAAAAGAGTGATACCGCTGACCCTGATGATCTTAACGAGTCACTTTCCCCGATGACTGTTGTAGCAGTTTGTGCTGGAGTGTTGGTGTTACTGTGCATCATAGTGGCTAGCGTATGGTACGTCGTTGTCGTTTTCTTTTATAACATGTGTTGTGTGGTGAGTGAGTGCATGCATAGTGTATTATATTGTAGCGTCTTCAAGTCTTCAGACTATGGTGATCATGAAACGTTTTAACCCTACATTGGAGCGTTTTCGGTGAAAATCCCATAAGGTGTTACTCTACCATGTTGGTCTCTACAAGGCCTACTAGATACTCTTCTGGCCAATCTCATGCCAGAGTCCTCAGGCTTCCTGGTCAGCGGATGGTGGTCACCGCGCGGTAGGTACGTGGTGTAACTATCATATAGTGGTTTGACTTAATCCAATATAGGCACAAACATAGGAAGCAATATACATAGCTATACACAGCCATACACAGCCATACATGGCTATTCACAGATATACATAGCCATACATAGCTATACACAGCTATACATAGCTATACATGGCTATACACAGCTCTACATGACTATACATGGCTATACATGGCTGTACATGGCTATACACAGCTATACACAGCCATACATGGCTATACACACTTATACATAGCCATACATAGCTCTACACAACTATACACGGCTATACATGTCTATACACGGCTATACATGGCTATACACAGATATACATAGCCATACATAGCTATACACAGCTATACATGGCTATACACAGCTATACACAGCTATACATAACTATACATAGCTATACACAGCTATACACAGCTATACATGGCTATACACAGCTATACATGACTATACACAGCTATACATGGCTATACACAGCTATACACAGCTATACATGGCTATACACAGACATACATAGCCATACATAGCTCTACACAGCTATACACAGCTATACATGGCTATACACAGCTATACATAGCTATACACAGCTATACATGGCTATACACAGCTATACACAGCTATACATGGCTATACACAGATATACATAGCCATACATAGCTATACACAGCTATACATGGCTACACACAGCTATACACAGCTATACATAACTATACATAGCTATACACAGCTATACACAGCTATACATGGCTATACACAGCTATACATGACTATACACAGCTATACATGGCTATACACAGCTATACACAGCTATACATGGCTATACACAGATATACATAGCCATACATAGCTATACACAGCTATACACAGCTATACATGGCTATACACAGCTATACATGACTATACACAGCTATACATGGCTATACACAGCTATACACAGCTATACACAGCCATACACGACTATACACAGCTATACATGGGTATACACAGCTATACATAACTATACACCGCCATACATGGCTGTACACAGCTATACATGGCTATACATGGCTATACATGGCTGTACATGGCTGTACATGGCTGTACATGGCTATACACCGGCAGCTATACACAGCCATACATGGCTATACACAGATATACATAGCCATACATAGCTATACACAACTATACACAGCTATACATGGCTATACACAGATATACATAGCCATACATAGCTATACTCAGCTTTACATTGCTATACATGACTATACACAGCTATACATGGCTATACACAGCTAAACATGGCTATACATGGGTATACACGGCTGTACACGGCTATACATGGCTATACACAGCTATACATGGCTATACATGACTATACACAGCTATACATGGCTATACACAGCTATACACAGCTATACACAGCTATACACAGCTATACACAGATATACATAGCCATACATAGCTATACACAGCTATACACAGCTATACATGGCTATACACAGCTAAACATGGCTATACATGGCTATACATGGCTGTACACGGCTATACATGGCTATACACAGCTATACATGGCTATACATGGCTATACACAGTTATACATAGACATACATAGCTATACACAACTATACACAGCTATACATGGGTATACACAGCTATACATGGCTATACACAGATATACATAGCCATACATAGCTATACACGGCTATACACAGCTATACATGGCTATACACAGATATACATAGCCATACTTAGCTATACACAGCTTTACATAGCTATACATGGCTATACACAGCTATACATGGCTATACATGGCTATACATGGCTGTACATGGCTATACACAGCTATACACAGCTATACATGGCTATACACAGATATACATAGCCATACATAGCTATACACAACTATACACAGCTATACATGGCTATACACAGATATACATAGCCATACATAGCTAAACACAGCTATACATGGCTATATACAGCTATACATAGCTATACATGGCTATTTATTGCTCTACATGGCTATACACAGCTATACATGGCTATACATGGGTATACACAGCTATACACAGCTATACATGGCTATACAAAGTTATACATGGCTATACACAGCTATACATAGCTATACATGGTTATACACAGCTATACATAGCTATACATGGCTATACATGGATATACATAGCTATACACAGCTATACATGGCTATACATGGCTATATACAGTTGTACATAGACATACAAGGCTATACACAACTATACATAGCTATACATGGCTATACACAGATATATATAGCTATACACAGCTATACATGGCTATACATGGCTATACACAGTTATACATAGGCATACATAGCTATACACAACTATACATAGCTATACATGGCTATACACAGCTATACATGGCTATACATGGATATACATGGATATACATGACTATACACAGCTATACACAGCTGTACATGGCTATTCACAGATATACATAGCCATACATATATATAGACAGCTATACACAGCTATACATGGCTATACACAGATATACATAGCCATACATAGCTATACACAGCTATACACAGGTATACATGTCTATACACAGATATACATAGCCATACATAGCTATACACAGCTATACATAACTATACACAGCTATACACAGCTATACACAGCTATACACAGCTATACACAGCAATACACAGCCATACACGACTATACACAGCTATACATGGGTATACACAGCTATACATAACTATACACCGCCATACATGGCTGTACACAGCTATACATAGCTATACACAGTCGTACATAGCTATACACAGCTATACATGCCTATACACAGCTATACATGGCTATACACAGCTATACATGGCTATACACAGATATACATAGACATACATAGCTATACACAGCTATACACAGCTATACATAGCTATACATGGCTATACACAGCTATACATGGCTATACACAGATATACATAGCCATACATAGCTATACACAGCTATACATAGCTATACCTGGCTATACACAGCTATACATGGCTATACATGGCTATACATGGCTGTACATGGCTATACACAGTTATACATGGCTATACACAGATATACATAGCCATACATAGCTCACAGCTATACACAGCTATACCTGGTTATACACAGCTGAACATGGCTATACATGGCTATACATGGCTATACACAGCTATACACAGGTATACACGGCTATACTGACACAGCTATACATATCTGTATACAGCTATATATGGCTACACACAGCTATATATGGCTGTACAAAGTCATATATGGCTATACACAGCTATACATGGCTATACATGGTGGGTGCTATCGAGGTTAACAAATCACAGGCAAAAATGATAAGCAAATCCACCGTACGTTTCATTCTACATCAGACTTCAGTTGTTTTTGTTGTTGTTATTGGTTAATAAAGTTGTATTTTGCTGCTTCTTTGTGTCATGTCATATATCAATCATAAAAAAAGTAATTTCATGGGTCCGCGTTTTGAAATTTTTAGGTGTCCTCATTTGGTTAATAAAAGTTTGACTGACGTATGTACATACCATTACCATACAATTGTTACTCTGAGTTCGAACCACTAATTTTAATGAAGACAGGTGAAGTCAGTGACGTGCACAAAGTGCAGAAAACCATTATTAGTCACAGAATTGGTACAAAGTGTTGCAACTTCTTGACAGTGTACCAAAATGACTCGCACTCGGACTCTTATTGAACGAATGGATTCCATTTGGACGTGCGTGTGTACTCTGATAATGAACACACAGATGACTTCAAAATGTGGTAAAAACACAGAAGTACGCTAGGAGCCGTGTGTACTGTAATAACAAACTCCTCTAGTTAAAAGAGAGAGGTTTTCGTAATTACGAAAACGAAGACCCCCTCTTTTTTAACTAGAGGAGTTTGTTTTTACAAATATTACACACGGCTCCTAGCAATTCGAATTCTTCATTGTGCGGACTTTTAAAAAGTCTACATCTGGTAATCATGGGGTTCTTGTTTTTGTTTTCTTCATTTGAAAATCAGTCATATAAAAAAACAAATTGAAGGCGAGTGAATCCACAACTCTTTACTTCCTGTGTGAATTACAGCGGTAAACGGAAGCTTAACCACACAGTTTTGTGTTACTTTCAAATGCCCGTTTAGATATCTTCTTGCCATTATATTACTCTGTCTGTTTTTCGTTTCCCTCTGGTTAAAAATGAGGGGGTTTCGTTTTCGTAATGGGTCTTCGTTTTCGAAAGGGGTCTTCGTTTTCGTAAGGGTCTTCGTTTTCGTAATGGATCTTCGATTTCGTAAGGGTCTCCGTTTTCGTAATGGGTCTTCGGGTCTTCGTTTTCGGGGTCTTCGTTTTCAAAACTAACGACGACAGTTGCTGCTGTGATTCCTATTGTTCAGCTCAGCTTGCCCCACCAAGCACTACGGCGTCTTTGATGTTGTTGTCGATTTTCAAAGTTTTTGCGAACTTGCGAAAAATTAGGGTCGCACTAGGAAAATTACGCTGTTGATAGATTTTAACTGCAAAGCCAGTGAACTTTCGCAAAAATTTGCCAAGTGCGACCCATGGCTGATAAAATAATATCACCGGGTACATAAGTGAACGTTTGTTGTCGATAGATCTCAGGCAAGGAAGATCAACTTACCTTTGATTGACATATCCACTACTCTCACAATTTCATTAATTTCCTGCCCAGGCACTCAGGCCCACTTTGTGGATGAATCTGGACAAGATTTGTTGCAGAGCAGATTTTGACTCGCCTTGTGAAATTATTCCAAGCGATTCCACCGTAATCGTTAAAACCACCTGTATATCTCGTCGCGGAAAAACCGTTTCGCGTCACTTAAATGGATTGACCGTGAAGGCCTGGGAAAAAGCCACAGAGAAACTAGGCAAGGAAAAAGCCACCGGGACTCTACATTCAACCGACAGGTGCTCCTGGTTGGCAACAGCCTTCAAGGCACCTATGCATGCCTGCCCTATGTGGAAGTCTGATCAAAAGAGGGCGACGCGTTTGATATGTGGCCAGCTAAGGAGTTTGCGCAAGGCTGCAGCTATGTATAGCCAGGAGCCCACAAGGGTTGTGGGCTCCTGGTATAGCTGTGTATAGCTATGTATAGCTGTGTATGGCCATATGCAGCTGTGTATAATTGCATCATCATCATCATCATCATCATCATAATAATAATAATAATAATAATAATAATAATATAATAGTAATAACAATGTATTTATTCATCGGATGAAAATAGGTATCAGATGTTACAATAGAAATTATTTAAAAAATTATTTATATGCGCAATAGTACAATATATAAATGAACTAAATTAGGAACTAACTAGGTTATACTTAAAAAGGAATCTATTAAAAAAGCTATCTTTACATTGTAAAACGTTCTGTACTTATAGGAAGGTCTTATACTGGATCTATTTCTACGGCGCTCCAATGAATCTTTATATCTAGGAAGCAGACTATGTGACGGATGGTCATTACGTTAAAGTTTGTCAAAAAGGCGGCGGTTACGACTTTCCAAGAGCTCAAAGATGCTTGTGGCATCTTTTTAAAAAGCTTTGCACAGCGGTGAGGTCAGAAGCACTAGCTGCAAAAACTGAAAGGCCATACAGTATTTTAGGGAGCACAATCGCATTAAAAACGCTGATCTAATTCGCCCTGTGTGTATCCTTCCTTACACAGGCCTGTAATTATAAATAAACATTTGCTGGCTCGTGAAGCTTTGCCTTAACATGCAAGCTAAACTAACAATTACTTTGTATTGTGACTCCCAGTATAGAGATACAACTATACTGCATAATATCATAATGGGCTCCTGGTTATACTGTATAACACTGGATAGGCTGTAGGGTTGCCTTTCTTATGCAAGAGTAATTGCATTTACTAGTGTTACAGTGCACACTATTTGCGTGAGTCCAATCCATAAATTTAATCAATGCAATGCCCGATACATCAGGTAAATCTCTAGAGATCGTAACTAAGATTGTAGAATCATCTGCATATTTAAATAAAGATATCTCTTCGTGTCCAACTATTTCCAAGTCATTCAGGAATAAGTTGAAAAGGTATGGGCCACTAATACTACCCTGAGTTGTACCTTTTTACCCCTGTATAGCTATGTATAGCTGTGAGTGTGGAAGCGAACGAAATGAGGGTGGTACATGCACTGTCTGTGAAGAATGTGCTGAAATTTTAGTTTGTGCTAGGGATCAGAGAAACTTACAGATGTTTTACTTAGAATTTTAAAGTCTTCATTATTCTGGATATCCTGACTAATAATTGCTTAAAAGCTGACTGAGCTAACACAAAATAACAAGCGGTGACCCGTCGTCACTACATGATTCTAGATTAATTTTCTGAGCGAGCACTGACCAAAAAAGTTGTTTCAAACCGGTTAACTGGGGCAGCTAAATAGACAGGGACCGTGCGGCCTATTTTAGAGTAGGGGGCTAATTGGTGATCGCTCGTGTAAAGCAGGTGGGGGGAAATCTCACGCAAAAACTTTCTCTTTTCAAGTAATTAGCAATGTATCTAGAGCAGCCAAGTGTGATAAAAGTTGTCAGTTAATGCTCCTTGACAGGTTCTTTGGTCGGCTCTACTCGAAAGATGAAACCGGCAAGCTATGAACCTTATCGTATTCGCATTTTTAAAGATCTCAACCATGAAAACATTTTCCTTTAAAAACACTTGTACAAGCAGACCTGTAGAATATTAAATCACTACTGAGTTTAGTATCATGAAACGTACATTTCTACCAAAGTCAGTCCGTAGCGGCCTAATTAAGGACTGGACGCCTTATTTCTTATCGATAGAACTGAGGAAATGACATCTTTTGGCAACTATATATCCTAGACGAAACGTTTACATTTGTAGATTAGCTTGATAAAGTAACGGTCCTAATGTATAATGCCCGAACAACACAAGAACAAAAGTCAACTGAAGTCTAAACTCTTCAACAACAGGAAAGAGTCGATGACAGTACGCGCAGAGTTAATGGCCCGACAAGAGCGAGAGCGACAGTTTCAACTTCCATCGATTCAAGTGACTTGAAAAAGTCTGAACAGGTCCAGACTCTTCGAGATTCCCCAAGAGCGCGTGAGAATTTCAAATAATCAAGCCAAATGAAGGAAAGGCGATTTCAACACGGAGTTGTAGTATTCAGTTCCTGTTTGGTCTAAATTAAAAATTATATTTAACTGGTAAACCGAAAACTGATTAACTCTGAAACAAAGAAATTGTCCAACTTTTTCATTTATTTTTTAATGGCACCAAAAAAGGGAAAGGGGGTAAAAGCCCCCTCAGCCCACCCCTCGCGCGGTCCCTGATAGAAAGACCGCAAACAATAAATAAATTATTACAAAGAACAGCAGATTTCAAGAGAAGGGATAGGGAAAACAAACGCAGTGTATACCTGTGTATAGCCATATATAGCTGGGTATAGCCACGTATGGCCGTATATATCCATGTATAGCTGTTAATAGCTGTGTATAGCCATGTATGGATGTGTAGAGCTAAGTATACCTCTGTATAGCCATGTATAGCTGTTTATAGCTATGTATGTCTGTGTATAGCCATGTATAGCTGTGTATAGCCATGTATATCTGTGTATAGCTATGTATAGCTGTATATAGCGAGGTGTATAGTGTGTATAGTCATGTATAGCTGTGTATAGCTCTGTATAGCTGTGTATATTCATTTATACCTCTGTATAGCCATTTATGGCTATGTGTAGTCGCGTATAGCAATGTATAGCTGTTTTTAGCCATGTATAGCCATGTATAGCTGTGTATAGCTATGTATAGCTGTGTATAGTAACGTACAACCATGTATAGCTGTCTATATCTATGTATGGCCATGTATAGCTGTGTATAGCCATGTATAGCTGTGTATAGCTGTGTATAGCCATGTATATCTATGTATAGCTGTGTATAGCTATGTATGGCTATGTATATCTGTGTATAGCCATGTATAGCTATGTATAGCTATGTATAGCTATGTATATCTGTGTATAGCCATGTATAGCCATGTATAGCAATGTATAACCATTTATAGCCATGTATAGCTGTGTATAGCCATGTATAGCTGTGTACAGCTGTGTTTAGCTATATATGGGTATGTATACCTGTGTATAGCCATGTATAGCTGTGTATGACTGTATAGAGACATGCATGCCCATGTATAGCCATGTATAGCCATGTATATCTGTGTATAGCCATGTATAGCTGTGTATAGCTGTGTATAGTCATGTATATCCATGTATAGCCATGTATAGCCATGTATAGCTGTGTATAGCCATGTGTAGCTGTGTATAGCTGTGTATAGCTATGTATGGCTATGTATATCTGTGTATAGCCATGTATATCTGTGTATGGCTGTGTATAGCCATGTATAGCTGTGTATAGCCATGTATAGCTATGTATAGCTGTGTACAGCTATGTATGTCTATGTATAACTGTGTATAGCCATGTATAGCTATGTATAGCTGTGTATAGCGGTGTATAGCTGTGTATAGCCATGTATAGCCATGTATAGCCATGTATAGTCATGTATAGCCATGTATAGCTGTGTATAGCTGTGTATAGCCATGTATAGCTAGGTATAGCTGTGTAGAGCTATGTATGGCTATGTAGATCTGTGTATAGCCATGTATAGCTAGGTATAGCTATGTATAGCTATGTATACTGTGTATAGCCATGTATAGCCATATATAGTCATGTATAACCATTTATAGCCATGTATAGCTGTGTATAGCCATGTATAGCTGTGTTTAGCTATGTATGGCTATGTATATCTGTGTATAGCCAGGTATAGCTGTGTATAGCTGTGTATAGTCATGTATAGCTATGTATAGCCATGTATAGCCATGTATAGCTGTGTATAGCCATGTATAGCTATGTATAGCTGTGTATAGCTATGTATGGCTATGTATATCTGTGTATAGCCATGTATAGCTGTGTATAGCTGTGTATAGTTATGTACAGCCATGTATAGCCATGTATGGCTGTGTATTGCCATGTATAGCTATGTATAGCTGTGTATACTATGTATGGCTATGTATATCTGTGTATAGCCATGTATAGCTGTGTATAGCTGTGTATAGTTATGTAGAGCCATGTATAGCCATGTATAGCCATGTATAGCTGCGTATAGCTGTGTATATCAATGTATAGCCATGTCTAGCCATGTATAGCCATGTCTAGCCATGTATAGCCATGTATAGCTCTGTATAGCGATGTATAGCTGTGTATAGCTGTGTATAGCAATGTATAGCCATGGATAGTCATGTATAGCCATGTATAGCCATGTATAGCTGTGTATAGCCATGTATAGCTGTGTATATCAATGTATACCCATGTATAGCCATGAACAGCCATGTATAGTCATGTATAGCCATGTATAGCCATGTATAGCTGTGTATAGCTGTGTATAGCTATGTATGGCTATGTATATCGTTGTATAGCCATGTATAGCTGTGTATAGCTGTGTATAGTTATGTACAGCCATGTATAGGAATGTATAGCCATGTATAGCTGTGTATAGTTTTGTATAGCTGTGTATATCAATGTATACCCATGTATAGCCATGTATAGCCATGTATAGCCATGTATAGCTGTGTATAGCCATGTATAGCTGTGTATAGCTGTGTATAGGTATGTATGGCTATGTATATCTCTGTATAGCCATGTATAGCTGTGTATAGCTGTGTATAGCTATGTACAGCCATGTATAGCCATGTATGGCTGTGTATAGCCATGTATAGCTATGTATAGCTGTGTATAGCTGTGTATAGCTATGTATGGCTATGTATATCTGTGTATAGCCATGTATAGCTGTGTATAGCTGTGTATAGTTATGTAGAGCCATGTATAGCCATGTATAGCTGTGTATAGCTGTGTATAGCTGTGTATATCAATGTATACCCATGTATAGCCATGTATAGCCATGTATAGCCATGTATAGCTGTGTATAGCCATGTATAGCTGTGTATAGCTGTGTATAGCAATGTATGGCTATGTATATCTGTGTATAGCCATGTATAGCTGTGTATAGCTGTGTATAGCTATGTACAGCCATGTATAGCCATGTATGGCTGTGTATAGCCATGTATAGCTATGTATAGCTGTGTATAGCTGTGTATAGCTATGTATGGCTATGTATATCTGTGTATAGCCATGTATAGCTGTGTATAGCTGTGTATAGTTATGTAGAGCCATGTATAGCCATGTATAGCCATGTATAGCCATGTATAGCTGATATAGCTGTGTATAGCAATGTATAGCCATGTACAGCCATGTATATCCATGTATAGCTGTGTATAGCCATGTGTAGCTGTGTACAGCCATGTATAGCCATGTATAGCTGTGTATGTCTGTGTGTAGCCATGTAGAGCTGTGTATAGCCATGTATAGCTATGTATAGCTGTGCATAGCCATGTATAGCTATGTATAGCCGTGTATAGCTGTGTATAGCCATGTATAGCTGTGTATAGCCATGTATAGCTATGTATAGCTGTGTATAGCTGTGTATAGCCATGTATAGCTGTGTATAGCCATGTATAGCTATGTATAGCTGTGTATAGCTGTGTATAGCTATGTATAGCCGTGTATAGCTGTGTATAGCTATATATGTCTATGTATGGCTATGTATATCTGTGTATAGCCATGTATAGCTGTGTATAGCCATGTATAGCTATGTATAGCTGTGTATTGCTGTGTATAGCCATGTATAGCTGTGTATAGCCTTGTATAGCTATGTATAGCTGTGTATAGCCGTGTATAGCTGTGTATAGCTATATATGTCTATGTATGGCTATGTATACCTGTGTATAGCCATGTATAGCTCTGTATAGCCATGTATAGCTATGTATAGCTGTGTATAGCTGTGTATAGCCATGTATAGCTGTGTATAGCCATGTATAGCTATGTATAGCTGTGTATAGCTGTGTATAGCTATATATGTCTATGTACATCTATGTATAGCCATGTATAGCCATGTATAGCCATGTATAGCTGTGTATAGCTATGTATATTGCTTCCTATGTTTATGCCTATATTGGATTAAGTCAAACCACTATATGATAGTTACACCACGTATCTACGCACCGCGCTAGACTCTCCACAGCGGTCAAATGCACGACGTGTGTGCAGTTCCCACCATAATTTTTCAAAGGAAAATACTAGACAAATCTCCAAAGTTTGACTTTAACCGCAAAACTTGACGTCATTTCTAAAAACTTAAGCTTTTTACTTCGAGCAGGTGTTCAGAATGAAGTAACTGGCATTCACAAGTTTTATCGGCCCATAATTTTCTTTATCGGGACATTTTATGTATCGTCTTCACACGAACTTCGCGCTCACAAAAGTGGGAACTGATTCAAACTTCAAGGCCCTGCAAAACCGGAAGTGACGTTGGTTTTTTCGTTTGACCGCCGTGAAGCTAGACTCTGGGGCATTGAAAAAAAAATTTACTGGCTGTCGATTGGCTGTTCACTGTATCAAAACTTGCAAACATGCACGTTGACTACAGGATTACAGTGGTAAGAATCCCATTACCCAGAGTCTCCTGACAACCACCCACTGACCAAGAAGCCTGAGGACTCTGCGTGCGACGATGTCTTGAAGTGCACTATCCATGTTATCAAAGATGTTTGCCCTCTTTTCCTATGTCTATGTTATGGATCCCTCCCAAAAACAAGTTCAACCTTGGCGTTGCTCATTATTTTGAAACTTTGTTTTTACACAGGAAAAATTGCAAGAAAAGGTGTCGTCGAAAGAAAGGTCCTGAAGTTGGGAGAAAATTCAAATCAATGGATAATTTCAGTGAAATGGTCAGTGAGACGATTCTAATTGAGAAGACGGCCATAGAACACGAGAAACAGCGATCAAAGGACTCTCTTAAATCTAACGGAAAAGAAAAATGTACCGTTACTGACGGTCCAACACCGTTACCGCTCTTGACTACTTCTGCAAATATTGACACTCCTCAAAAAAATATTTCTACGGTTATTGAGATCCCAGAAGTGAGTTCTCCAGATACTTCTTTTACTTGCTCTTCTCTTTCGGATATACTGTCATGGCTATCAAGCGCAACTGCACCACCAAGATCCTCGCCCTCGTTGACATCTGTGTCTTCACTTCCGCTATCTGCAGAGCCTGAAATTTGTTCGGCATCTTCATCACAGACGTCCATAACTCAACAATCTCTGACACTGGAACCTGAAATTTGTGCTCATTCTCCACCTTTGACATCTGCTGCAACGTCAGTGACGCCTCAACTGGAAATTGTTACCGAAGTCCCTATGTCTACTAAAGCCTCCGTACCCGTATCTGAAGTTTCACTGAACGTCGAACCGGATGTTCCTCAAAAATCGGAACATGCAACAATATTGTCCCCAGAGGCAAAATTTTCTTCTCCTGATTTGTCATCCACATCAAATTCTGGCTGTACCCTGGATGAAATGACAACTCATTGGTCAACAGAATCTACTCTTGCGCCTCCAATGGACACATCAACAAAAGCTTCACCTTTATCACACCCCGCCACACCCAAAGAGTCCTCCAGCATTGAATTGTTTTCTTCTGAGTCCAGTGACACGACTCGAAGCGTTTCTATAAAAACCAATGACGGCAGTTCCTCGACAGAGTCTTTCAAAGCGCCTGTAGCTCCGAGGGACGAAGTGATAATAACCATTGAAGACGACGACAAGGATAACGAGATGTATAGGAACGAAAAACCAATCACGGAAAATGTTATAAACGAAATTTCTGGCGTGGCTAAGGTGAAGAAGGAACAGGAAGGCGTCAAAACGTTTGCGAAAACGGTTGTAATCGATGTCTCTGACGTTGTATGCGAGAAGGAGAGTGGCATTACGACAGCTGTGGAAGCTACCGTGATTGATATCCTGCCGAGGTTAGCGTGACCAGTGAAGGCGAGGCAAAGGTTTTGGAAAGTGCTTTTGTTAGTATACCCGGTATGATGGAAAAGGATGGCTTATCGCAATCAGTTGAAAGAGTGGTGAACGTCTCCAGTTTAAATAGTGTGGTCAGGGATGAGTTACCCATGGCCATGAAGAATGTTGAAGTCAACGTTTCTGGTTTCACCAACTATGCTGCGGACAAGAATGGCGAGCATCTGGTCATAGATGGTGCTGAAGTCAAGATCCCTGGACTGACTAATGCGGACGCGAAAGGCGCGAGTGCAGATGCTAAAATACACAACTCTGATGTGAAAAATAAGGACAAATCTAGCGCCAATGGTACTACGAAGGACAAAGAGACCAACACCGCGACCCCTGTGGACAACACTAATGACGGTAAGGCATCAGTTAATGTCCATGTTTATCATTCTACTGACTGATTTATTGACTTACAAAACTTATGAACGACGTAGCAAGAGAGTAACTGTTTGAATAACCGAACAAACGAACTAACAACTGAATGAATGCATGACTGAATGAATGGATGGATGGATGGATGGATGGATGCATGACTGGAATAAATGGTCAAATGATTCAATCAATTTCTCTTAGAATCTTTCTTTAGTCTGCTTTTATCGAGAAGAATAATCTCACGGCCAGCACCTAGAAACGGCCATTTGGCATAAGTTGTTCCCTCAAAAAAAGATTGGGGGAAATTTGCATGCACTCCGTGTACTTCAAGGTTATTTCCGACTTTAAAAAGGTGCGTTAAGGACATTGCTGGTGCAGAGAAATCGTAAACCAGGTCTTAGCTAGGTAATAGTCTTTAGGTGAATCCTTATGATTATGCCATGTTCACATGAATTGTGCCAATGAAATACATTCAGCTGGTGCAAGAAAAGAAAAAAGACGTGAAAAAATTCGTGGCTGTTTCGCTTGCATCCGCATTTAACTCTGCTTGGTCTGAGTGATATGAGGTTTACTAGCAGGAACCCAAATTCAAATAACGACTAAGAATTGGACAATTGGTAGATAAAGTTAAAAAGTTAGGTGAGCTTCCTTATACTACAATTTTCAGGAAAGTCACACGTTAAAAGCTGGTGCGACGACGACCTAACCACGGTTCTTGCTCGGCTCTGGGCGGAAACGAGATCTAGCGAGGACGCTAACAATTATGAACGACTGGATAAAGGCGCTAAAGGCAAAGGCAAAGGTAAAAATACTTACCAAGCGACGGAGGGATCAGGCAAAGGCTTGGATAACGAGGCTTCAAGGAAATCTGATGCAAACTTTGGAGAAAGCAATGTAAGTATTTGAAACAAGACAAGCGAGAGGAAGGGGAGGGGACTCTAGTGTATTAGTACGGACATCTAGTGTTGGTCCCTACCCTGCCTTTTTTTCAGTCATTTTACTTTAACAAAACTCTCTGTAAGGCAGACACCCCTCTAAGATGGACGGTAGGAGCCGGTCCCGATGGTGTCTGTCTTGGAGAGAGTTGACTGTAAGAGACTGATTGCGAGTACGACTTTTCAATGCCTCTCCCCAAAACGTGTCCTTCAGATGTCGATAATATTTGTGCTAATGCTAATTAATTCATCGATATTATTTGTGTTTGTGATTTAAGCTGATGGAGGAAGACGAAAATAAAGATAAGAGGCAGGATGGCGAGAAACGTTCATGTAATGAAATTCCTTCTGCTTATCAGGTGAAAAATCCTCAAGTGGGGTGCCTGTGTCACTACTCCGAAAAATGCCAAAAGAAATCCAGTGGGCCTCGATTCTTCAAGCTTCCACGGTGAGTTACTGAATTCTTCTCTCAAACACCAGTGAAGGACGGTTCCTCCTAATACAGAAGTATTTTTACAAAGGTTATGATTATGGAGAAAAAGCAGACTTAACAAGAAAAATGTGGGTAGCCACCCATTGTAAGGCACTCCAGAGGCTATCTGAAGTGTCGCAACGCAACAAAATTGCGTTTCGTCCCCGTCACCCGCCCACCCTACTTTGTTTCACACCAGAGACACGATGTTTGTTGAGGGTTAACAGTTTTCTTGTTTCCTTTTCCAGTAAACTGACGTCCTTTCACTCTAAATTTTCCACCAAACATACGAAGACAACCCCTGAAAATTATGCGCCAGAAAATGATGCTGTTCTGATTTCTGAGGCTTGCACTGCTACGAAGGAGCCTCCCGCCTCTCCAGATACAATCTCTACCCCGGTGAGTAACCATCAAGCACGTTTAAAGACTTTTTAGTTGTATAGGTCTCTCAAATACTTCTGTTGATGACCTCTGGAATTATATTAACGCGAGAGGGTTTGGGCTGGAAACGGCCCTCTCTCACGGCAGGAACGGGGGAGAATCTCTTTAAATCAAAACTACTTTAAACTACCGACTTCCTCAATTGTTTTAACATCTAAGTTCCACTGTTGACCTGCCCCGAAAGTACTTTGAACTGCTCAGTATTCTTTTACAGAGATTCGATTTTTCATGATTTTGGAAGCCGAAATTTAGAATCTTCATTATGACAAGGAAGCTACAGCAATAGATAATAAAAGAACAGTTAACAACACTTTTCGGGCTTGTTAAGTTCTCGAGAGTTTTCGATAAAAGAAGCCCTGCAGGCGTTTGAGTCGGAAAATGGTTGTAGCTGACTTTGTTTTATTACAAACATTTCTGCTTTTTATGAAAGTGATGATTACTAGAAATTTGTTCTCGTAAGGCCCATATGATTAACATTTGAAAAGGAGGAAGGTATGTGTTAGCCTCACTTCCACTCAAAGGAAAGGACACGAAGCGCACGACAGCCAAGTATATCCAACCTGCGTGCAGTCGTCTCCTATTTCCTCGGAAATAGGAGATGTCTGCGCGCAGGCTACTTTGCTTTACGCGGAAAAGAAAAAAGGAGAAAAAAGGAGAAACGAGGAAGCATCTTTCCAAATCAAAACTACTTTTAACTACCGACTTCCTCAATTGTGTTAACGACTAAGTTCCACTGTTGACCCGGCCCGAAAGTACTTTTGAACTGCACATTATTTTTTGGCAGAGATTTGATTTTTCATGATTTTGGAAGCCGAAATATAATTACAAGGAAACTACAGCAATAGATAATAACAGAAGAGTTAACAACACTTATCGGCTTGTTAAGTTGTCGAGAGTTTTCGAAAAATGAAGCCCTGAAGGCGTGTGAGTCGAAGGAAGGTATGTGTTAGGCTCACTTCCACTCAAAGGCCCGAACATTAAGCGCACGACAGCCAAGCATATCCGACTTCCTATGTATGCGTTGTATCATGGCGGTGACTCGAGTAACGAGTGTGAAGGGAAGAGAATCCATCTCCCATACCGACCCTTGTCCCGACATTCCATAGGTAGTCCGTCTTTTAGAAGTTGTTTTTGAGTCATCCACAATCATAGACCGATGATGGATTCTGTTATCCTCATCCTTCTGCCAACACCTAATACGCTTTTGGGCATGCAACTGAAACATTTCCTGTGAAATTACAGATTTTAAATCCACAGAAGAAATCTCAAGAGCAAGATTTCGTATTTTCAGTGCCTTATTCTTATTGTTTACTGTTTTTTTTGGTAATTGTAGGTTCTTCACTGGAATGACTTTTATAAGAATCGCCCAAGGGTGACCTCATGGAAATCATGCTGATAATGTTAAACATAACATTCACTTTTGTTTAAAAACATGAATATCTTTTATTTGAACAAAAAATTTAACCCGCCTTCCTTTTTGGTAAATATATTGTGAAACAAAAAAAAGACAAACGAAAAGAAAAACAAAAGAATCAAACGCAACGTTTACTTTTGTTGGAAATGGACATATTTCATTCGACGAAATAAATTTAACCTCCCTTTCTTTTTGTAAATAAATAGTTAAATTACAGAAAAACGAAAAAATCAAAACAGAAAATAAACTTAATTGGTATTGACCTTGTCAAGAAAACTGTGGTCCCGAACATTTTTTAGAAGTGTTCTTACAAAATGGTCCAAGATAAGGACATATTTCATTCCTTATTTTATTATTATTCTTCTGTTGTTAATAAAGTAAAAAATAAACAAGATATATTCACATCCTGTTTACATCTACTGTAGGCTAGAAGCTGTGGGCTCTCTGAGCTGACGCTGGCATAAATCTCTGTCATGAAGCTCAATATCATACTACAAGAAAGAAACAAAAGGGTGCAAATTTGACACTCACCCCTTCCTGTCTTTGCTTCACTCACTGATCCCATCTTTAATTCAACGTGAAATCGAGTCCCTCCCCCCCCCCCTTAAAGGGGCATAGTCACGAGGATTTCGCAGATTTCTGGTCAAAACTGTGCTAAAATTATCGGTAGCTAACTTTATCCATGCCCAATTGTGTTTGAACATTTAAAGGAATATATTAACTTAATTTCATTAAGAGAAAACAAACCATGACCATTTAATATCGATTTAATGTCAACACGCTGAAAGAATTTGAAAAGTTTAGCCTAATGTTTTCAAACTGCAATCCATTTCCATCCGTGCCATCCGTAGCAACAGACGACAGAAAATAGTTTCAGTGAAGTAATATAGTCTTTGGTAACAAAACTAGACCATTATTTGAGGGCGTTCATTGATGTGAGGACATATTTTTGGTTTTTAAAGTGAACTAAAATAGCGTGACTATGCCCCTTTAAAACAAATCATCCATCCCCTACTCAGTGATGAATAATGACTGGTCTCTTATGTGCTAAATAGACCCTTTGGATAAATATAAGTCCAGTGCTTATTACGGAGTTTTACAGTATCGTTTAGGAGCTGGCCAATCGCACTATACTTAATTTTTAGACTGCCACAAGCCAGCTTCCTGCCAAACTACATAACCAGTATAAATTGAGATCTTTATCCAAGCGGTAGTCGGTTTGATAATTCAAATGCAAGCTACAATGACATAATCACCACAGACACACAAGGGATTCAAATATACAAGGGTCTTTCCTTTGTGGAGGGAGGGGGAGGGGAGGAGGACGGGAGGAGAAGGAAGGAACGTATGCTTAATATCTCGTATTATGGGAGAGGTCTAAAGACGTTCCAAAATATATTTGAACCTCTCTAGAAGGCACCACAAAGGGTAAACTACGATACGTCTCTCTTTCCACTCAGGGATAGTCGAGGAAAACAAATAAGCGAGAAACCGCGAAACCGCCTGCCGAGTTGAAACGTGGCGTGCATGTCGAGCTGGTTCACTACACTAGCGGCTCGACACGCGCGTCACGTTTCAACGCAGCAGGCAATTTGGTGCTCACTCGCTTGTTCGTTTTCCTCGAATATCCCTGAGTGGAACGAGGGACTGCTCTTAGTCTACACAAAGGGGTCAAACCCATTTTCAGCTACCTGAAGATATCGAAAAAAAAAAGATGAAGATATAAGAACTCTTTTGAGATACCTGGAAGACAACGAAATCCTTGTAAAAGTTTAGCTTAAAACGAAGATGTACTGAAACAGAATCGTTGCGGCTTCCATCGAACGGACAGTCACACAATTGATCAGTTTTGTCTCTCCACTTTTAAACGAACCTGTAGCTAGTGCCTGTAGGTTTAGTAGCAAACCAACAGCTACCCCTTGCATGTCATGTGACCGAGGTTCCAACAGAGAGGCCAATCCGGAGTGGTTTTTTTGTACAAGGCCTGTAGGGCACCGTATTATAGTTCTCCAAGATTCTGGTCGTAGAAGGTAGTTCAAGGACACGATGATTGATTAGTTGCTTAATGATATCCAATGGGGGTGGGATGGAAGATGGCCTCTGTTTTAACCTTGGTTTTCTTGGGGAAAGCGGTATATTATTGCAACGCGTTCCACGGTTGTATTTGGAGATTTTCGGGCAATCTAAAATAGAGTTTGTACGTCGATCAAAATTACATGTTAGAGCATTTTTCTCAAAGAGTAGGCCTATCCTTATGTCTGCGACTGAAAAAGGAACATACATTTCGCTGGACTTCCGCAACCACAACCTAATCGTTGCCAGGTTGAAATCAAGTTCTTACCGCAGATCACCTAATTAAAAGCAATCGTCATAATAATGCTCTGCAACAGTATTAAATCTATACTATACCGGCTTATCTGTTGCTGGCATGAGACTCGAACGCAGGAACAACCAGGTGTCGTAGTGGGTGTCGTACCACCGGTCTTCTAATCTCATACATTGTGTCATAAACGCGGTGGTGTGGGGAAGGGCGGAGATTGGTGAACAGGGCGGTAGAAACCTCCCGCTTCCCGTGTCCTTTGGATCCCGGTTCCCGGCCTATTTTTGTTGCTTCTCGCCTGATTTGCGCTTTTTCGATAGTGAATTATTGTGCAAGGTCGGTTGCATATTTCCCCCTATTTCTCCAGCTTCCCGCCACCTTGAGAATTCGCTTCCTATCCCCTCTACATGAACGGGTTGATTTTCACCTTGTTTCTTTCTTCCAAAAAAGGAACATTTCTAAATCCCAAATTCATCTTAAAACAATGGAAGCAAATTTTACTTCCCGTTTAGCTTCAAGGTTTTATCAGTTAGAGAGAAAGGCCTACTGAACAGGAAACCGACACCACGCTACAAAAGCTACAATGTTTCCTCGCCCCATCCATGCCAGTCTCTTACCAGACTCCTTAGGCTTGTTGATCGTGGAGAGAGACTACAGTTAACAGTTCTTAGTTTTGTTACAGTTAACAGCCCAGAGCAGGCAATGAAAAAATCATTTTTTTGCCATTTCTTCAGATGCTCTCCCGACAATCACCCGCCGACCAAGAAGCCAGAGGACTCTTGGGACGAGATTGCCTCTACGCAGACTAAAATAAAAAATAAAGAAATGGATAGTTTGACTGTGCATGCGTTTTACTGCATGCTGCAATTTGATTGGCCAGTTAGCTTCGCACAAAAGAGAATAAGGCATGGACTTGAACGGTCGCTCCTTTTTTTCTACTTTCATTTCAAATTATTCTTGGCTTACGTTACACAGTTTTCCTTGCGTTACTCATTACCATGCGTGCACAATTAAACGCGCGAGCTAAAGAGCGTAGCGTCAACATTAGAATCTGCGTTTGTGACGCAAGTGTTCATTTTCGGAAGAAAATGGTTTGAATTTTCCGCTTATGTTAATTCAAAGCAAATATGGAAAAGAAAAAAGTTATTCTATTGGTTTTACTGATCTTCGTGATTTTGGAACGAGCATTTTGCGAAGGTAAGAGCTCCTAAATTGTGAACTCATATTATCATTGAATGCACACTGGAGCTTTGAGTGCGATTTTTTTCTTTCCGTTTAATGTCGCTTTGTAACCTTAAGTTCGGGAAAACAAGTGTAAGGATATACGTACCTCACTGTAAACTATCACTCCAAACGACGAGAATAAATCACCCGAGCACAAGTTAAAAACTACAAATAAGATCTTCTGAGAACAAAAATTATGACCGCTGAAAATAAGTGCAAATATTTTCCAAAATAGAGATCAATGTCATAATATGGATGAGTCTAGCGCCGATCTGACTGCGAAGAACACAGAGATCGAATTCGATTTCCATGTTCTTTGCAGTCAGATTGGCGCTATCTTGTCACAAGATTGTAACAGCTTGAGTTGATTTGTTGACTCTACGCGTTTCGTTTGAGACTTCAAACTTCGTCAGGGATATGTTACAACTACAAATCTTTACAAAGTTGGCTTTTATTTTTAAGCCATAAGCGTGATATACCTAGTTATCTAACGCTAAAATTCCGGAAGGGTGTGGTGTACTGGGAAATTTGTAAAGACTACGTGTGTGATGGATGAACGTTTATCATCCTCCAAAGTCGCAGAACTCCCAGAGCCTGGAACTAATTTCGCAATTCCAGGCTTGGGACTTTTGCGACTTTGGATGTGGGCAATAATAATGCCGGTAAGGCACTAGGTGATGTTTATAATTAGCAAGTGATCGATGTAAGAGATTATTCTACTGACTTAATGATTGACTTACAAACCTAGCGAACACTTTAGTTTTGTTTTACAGTGAAAATCTGTATTAAGCAGACCCCTGGGAACTTCACCAGTGCTTCATACAGGGTGTCCTCTTAATGTAAGTTCTAATAAATTGCAAAAAATAGTTGATTTGTTGACTTCTTTTAGCTTGGCAATTATTCACCCGCACACTTCACGTGCTCTATCGCAAACCTTTTGCGCCTGGCCGTTCCGGGTAGAATTACTAAATTACTTGGAAAACGTGCTCTTCAAACCAGATAGCAATGCCATAAATGACATAAAAGATACTTAATGGAACAATTAATGCAGGTTTTTCGTAATAAAATGACTTGCCGTCAGCCTAACAGAAGTGTTCGCTGAATACAGGTTCGTTTTAAAGTAAAAGTAGAAAGGACGTTTAGGGACTTCTAATTAAGCTGGTGTCCGCTTGGGTCCTTCGTGATTTCAAAAGAAGTTTGTAAAGGTATACTTTCGCAAACTGCTCTTTTGAAATCACGAAGAGCTCTTAAATTTTAGAATTTTATTCCATTGATTTTTTACATGTACACTGAAGCTTTCAATGCGTAACTTTTTCCGTCTTTAATCAAGCTTAAACTTTATCATTCATTTATCAGGTACCCCAGAACTACACGCTACAAATGTTTCAAGATTTTTCCAAATTATACATGTCAATTCTACGCAAACAACTGCACCATTCTCTTTTTTAACTGGCGGGAAAATGCTCAAAGCACGAAACAAATTGCGTTGCTGTTATCGTCAGGTTCGCACTTATATAGCTGTAGTTACCTCATCTTCTATTAGCAGTGTTAAAACTTGCATACTGTCAAGTCCTCCTTCAGAATAAAAATACAGAACTCTCCTAATTGAGTAAGAGAAAATTATACTTATACTTTAAGTCCGTAAAGTAAAAGAACATAAGAAGCCTTGCTTACAAGTATCTCGATATATAAGCTCTCTCCTCCGCAGAGATCTCCTGTACTCCCTTGGGAAAAAACGTGCGGAGGCTACCCTGCTGTGCTCTTGTTTTCTCCCCCCCCCCCGCTCCCCCGCTCCCCACTCCCCGCTCCCCGCTTCCCGCTCCCCGCTCCCCGCTCCCCGCTCCCCGCTCCCCGCTCCCCGCTCCCCCGCTCCCCGCTCCCCGCTCCCCGCTCCCCGCTCCCCCGCTCCCCGCTCCCCGCTCCCCGCTCCCCATCCCGTTTTCTATTTCACTGTTGTTTACTAATAAGAGCCTCTGCGGAGGAGAGAAATATATAAGACTAGACGCTCTGGAAATTGTAGTAGTTAATCTGCCAGCGATGATGCACTTCATCTGTTTAAAGGTAAACGCACTTTGTTCTCATAGCACCGCACCATTAAGAACATTGTGGCTAAAACACTTCCCTTTTTAATTGTTTTTGTTTGTTTCTTTCTTTTTTTACTGGAAGTATCTTTTGAAACTTATACTCTAGCCTTGCAATGCCACTTAAGTTATAGAATGTTCAGTTACTTCGAATGAAGAGTTTTACTTTTAGTAAAAGTTCCGCGCAAAGTGTTCCTGTCTTACGGAAGCTTAAAATATTGCCCATTCCACGACCTCCACACCAGTCGAACATGACTTCATGTTTTACATTAGACTTGAGCGGATCACGTGGAATGTCCCTGATGGCCGCGACGTTGGTGCCCCATAGAGCGACACCAACATGGCGGACACATACTGTGTCTTATAATTCTCTGAAAACTATTTTCTCAATACCTTTGTCCTGGAAAGTACTGTAGTCACAGAAATTGTTGCTGTTGTTTGTGTTTATTTTCCGTTTAACTCTTTTGTTTCTGAGTGTTGCTCATCAAAGAAAACTCATTTTATCGTAACGGTGAAAATCAAGACGACCACTGCCACTTGCCACCGTCTACATTCACGAATTGGAAATTCAGTACTTTAGATGTGCTTATCAACTCGGTACACAAAACAGAAGTAGTCTCACAAAGGTTATTTCCTGTGCCGACTGTTATAGCTGCCAGTGAACCAAAGATGATTCGTTATGAATCGTCCCTTGGATTCACAGGCAGCTATGGCAGCTATAGTGTCAATATAGCTAGTCTGTGCGTGAAGAAACAGAAATAGAGAAGTTTGTGTGCAGGATACAAGATAGCTTTCGAAAATACGTTTTTGAACAGCGTAAAGTACGTCTTTACTTCAATAGCAGCTCCAATGTAAACCTGGCATAAAACTGCACTTTGAAGCCTAAATATCTCGTTAAGTTCAACTTTACGCTAATGAAAGAAGTGTAATGTTCCGTAAATTGTAGTTATATTTCGTCTTAACGGTCACTTGGCACCAGTGTAAATTTGCTATTTCGTGCTGACAGACGACGACAAGAGTAACACAAACCGCAGAGCCGAGGAAGATTATTCAGCACATGGCGGATCCCGAGTTGCGGAAAGTAAAAGCCCTTCTCATAGTGGCACGAGTGGCAATGAATCCAAGGAAAAACCGCTGACCACAGGCTTGCACCATGACATCACATCTGATTGAATACGCTGGAATGTTGCTCATGGCACTGGGACTGAAATTGAAGACAAAAGACGAACGCGTTTGAAACGGAAACGGAAATCTGGATCTGAACAAGCTGGAGAAGAACAAAAGAGTGATACCGCTGACGCTGATGATCTGAACGAGTCACTTTCCCCGATGACTGTTGTAGCAATTTGTGCTGGAGTGTTGGTGTTACTGTGCATCATAGTGGCTAGCGTATGGTACGTCGTTGTCGTTTTCTTTTTTAACATGTGTTGTGTGGTGAGTGAGTGCATGCATAGTGTATTATATTGTAGCGTCTTCAAGTCTTCAGACTATGGTGATCATGAAACGTTTTAACCCTACATTGGAGCGTTTTAGGTGAAAATCCCATAAGGTGTTACTCTACCATGTTGGTCTCTACAAGGCCTACTAGATACTCTTCTGGACAATCTCATGACAGAGTCCTCAGGCTTCCTGGTCAGCGGATGGTGGTCACCGCGCTAGACTCTCCACAGCGGTCAAATGCACGACGCGTGCGCAGTTCCCACCATAATTTTTCAAAGGAAAATACTAGACAAATGTCGAAAGTTTGACTTTAACCGCAATACTTGACGCCATTTCTAAAAACTTAAGCTTTTTACAGGTGTTCAGAATGAAGTAACTGGCATTCACAAGTTTTATCGGCCCCAAATTTTCTTTATCGGGACATTTTATGTATCGTTTTCACACGAACTTCGCGCTCGCAAAAGTGGGAACTGATTCAAACTTCAAGGCCCTGCAAAACCGGAAGTGACGTTGGTTTTTTCGTTTGACCGCTGTGAAGCTAGACTCTGGGGCATTGAAAAAAAAATTTTACTGGCTGTCGATTGGCTGTTCACTGTATCAAGACTTGCAAACATGCACGTTGACTACAGGATTACAGTGGTAAGAATCCCATTACCCAGAGTCTCCTGACAACCACCCGCTGACCAAGAAGCCTGAGGACTCTGCGTGCGACGTTGTCTTGAAGTGCACTATCCATGTTATCAAAGATGTTTGCCCTCTTTTCCTATGTCTATGTTATGAATCCCTCCCAAAAACAAGTTCAACCTTAGCGTTGCTCATTATTTTGAAACTTTGTTTTTACACAGGAAAAATTGCAAGAAAAGGTGTCGTCGAAAGAAAGGTCCTGAAGTTGGGAGAAAATTCAAATCAATGGATAATTTCAGTGAAATGGTCCGTGAGACGATTCTAATTGAGAAGACGGCCATAGAACACGAGAAACAGCTATCAAAGGACTCTCTTAAAGCTAACGGAAAAGAAAAATGTACCGTTACTGACGGTCCAACACCGTTACTGCTCTTGACTACTTCTGCAAATATTGACACTCCTCAAAAAAATGTTTCTACGGTTATTGAGATCCCAGAAGTGAGTTCTCCAGATACTTCTTTTACTTGCTCTTCTCTTTCGGATATACTGTCATGGCTATCTAGCGCAACTGCACCACCAAGATCCTCGCCCTCGTTGACATCTGTGTCTTCACTTCCGCTATCTGCAGAGCCTCAAATTTGTTCGGCATCTTCATCACAGACGTCCATAACTCAACAATCTCTGACACTGGAACCTGAAATTTGTGCTCATTCTCCACCTTTGACATCTGCTGCAACGTCAGTGACGCCTCAACTGGAAATTGTTACCGAAGTCCCTATGTCTACTAAAGCCTCCGTACCCGTATCTGAAGTTTCACTGACCGTCGAACCGGGTGTTCCTCAAAAATCGGAACATGCAACAATATTGTCCCCAGAGGCAAAATTTTCTTCTCCTGATTTGTCATCCACATCAAATTCTGGCTGTACCCTGGATGAAATGACAACTCATTGGTCAACAGAATCTACTCTTGCGCCTCCAATGGACACATCAACAAAAGCTTCACCTTTATCACACCCCGCCACACCCAAAGAGTCCTCCATGATTGAATTGTTTTCTTCTGAGTCCAGTGACACGACTCGAAGCGTTTCTATAAAAACCAATGACGGCAGTTCCTCGACAGAGTCTTTCAAAGCGCCTGTAGCACCGAGGGACGAAGTGATAATAACCATTGAAGACGACGACAAGGATAACGAGATGTATAGGAACGAAAAACCAATCACGGAAAATGTTATAAACGAAATTTCTGGCGTGGCTAAAGTGAAGAAGGAACAGGAAGGCGTCAAAACGTTTGCGAAAACGGTTGTAATCGATGTCTCTGACGTTGTATGCGAGAAGGAGAGTGGCATTACGACAGCTGTGGAAGCTACCGTGATTGATATTCCTGCCGAGGTTAGCGTGACCAGTGAAGGCGAGGCAAAGGTTTTGGAAAGTGCTTTTGTTAGTATACCCGGTATGATGGAAAAGGATGGTTTATCGCAATCAGTTGAAAGAGTGGTGAGCGTCTCCAGTTTAAATAGTGTGGTCAGGGATGAGTTACCCATGGCCATGAAGAATGTTGAAGTCAACGTTTCTGGTTTCACCAACTATGTTGCGGACAAGAATGGCGAGCATCTGGTCATAGATGGTGTTGAAGTCAAGATCCCTGGACTGACTAATGCGGACGCGAAAGGCGCGAGTGCAGATGCTAAAATACACACCTCCGATGTGAAAAATAAGGACAAATCTAGCGCCAATGGTACTACGAAGGACAAAGAGACCAACACCGCGACCCCTGTGGACAACAATAATGACGGTAAGGCATCAGTTAATGTCCATGTTTATCATTCTACTGACTGATTGATTGACTTACAAAACTTATGAACGACGTAGCAAAAGAGTAACTGTTTGAATAACCGAACAAACGAACTAACAACTGAATGAATGCATGACTGAATGAATGGATGGATGGATGGATGGATCGATGGATCGATGGATGACTGGAATAAATGGTCAAATGATTTAACCAATTTCTCTTAGAATCTTTCTTTAGTCTGCTTTTATCGAGAAGAATAATCTCACGGCCAGCGCCTAGAAACGGCCATTTGGCATAAGTTGTTCCCCCAAAAAAAGATTGGGGGAAATTTGCATGCACTCCGTGTACTTCAAGGTTATTTCCGACTTTAAAAAGGTGCGTTAAGGACATTGCTGGTGCAGAGAAATCGTAAAACAGGTTTTAGCTAGGTGATAGTCCTTAGGTGAATCCTTATGATTATGCCATGTTCACATGAATTGTGCGAATGAAATTCATTCAGCTGGTGCAAGAAAAGAAAAAAGATGTGAAAAAATTCGTGGCTGTTTCGCTTGCATCCGTATTTAACTCTGCTTGGTCTGAGTGATATGAGGTTTACTAGCAGGAACCCAAATTCAAATAACGACTAAGAATTGGACAATTGGTAGATAAAGTTAAAAAGTTAGGTGAGCTTCCTTATACTACAATTTTCAGGAAAGTCACACGTTAAAAGCTGGTGCGACGACGACCTAACCACGGTTCTTGCTCGGCTCTGGGCGGAAACGAGATCTAGCGAGGACGCTAACAATTATGAACGACTGGATAAAGGCGCTAAAGGCAAAGGCAAGGGTAAAAATACTTACCAAACGACGGAGGGATCAGGCAAAGGCTTGGATAACGAGGCTTCAAGGAAATCTGATGCAAACTTTGGAGAAAGGAATGTAAGTATTTGAAACAAGACAAGCGAGAGGAAGGGGAGGGTACTCTAGTGTATTAATACGGACATCTAGTGTTGGTCCCTACCCTGCCTTTTTTCAGTCATTTTACTTTAATAAAACTCTCTGTAAGACAGACACCCCTCTAAGATGGACGGTAGGAGCCGGTCCGGATGGTGTCTGTCTTGGAGAGAGTTGACTGTAAGAGACTGATTGCGAGTACGACTTTTCAATTCCTCTCCCCAAAACGTGTCCTTCAGATGTCAATAATATTTCTGCTAATGCTAATTCATCGATATTATTTGTGTTTGTGACTTAAGCTGATGGAGGAAGACGAGAATAAAGATAAGAGGCAGGATGGCGAGAAACGTTCATGTAATGAAATTCCTTCTGTTTATCAGGTGAAAAATCCTCAAGTGGGGTGCCTGTATCACTACTCCGAAAAATGCCAAAAGAAATCCAGTGGGCCTCGATTCTTCAAGCTTCCACGGTGAGTTACTGAATTCTTCTCTCAAACACCAGTGAAGGACGGTTCCTCCTAATACAGGGGTATTTTTGCAAAGGTTATGATTATGGAAAAAAGCAGACTTAACAAGAAAAATGTGGGTAGCCACCCATTGTAAGGCACTCCAGAGGCTATCTGAAGTGTCGCAAACGCAACAAAATTGCGTTTCGTCCCCGTCACCCGCCCACCCTACTTTGTTCCACACCAGAAACACGATGTTTGTTGAGGGTTAACAGTTTTCTTGTCTCCTTTTCCAGTAAACTGATGTCCTTACGCTCTCAATCTTCCACCAAACGTACAAAGACAAACCCTAAAAATTGTGCACCAGAAAATGACGCTGTTCCGATTTCCGAGGCTTGCACTGCTACGAAGGAGCCTCCCACCTATCCAGATTCAATCTCTACCCCGGTGAGTAACCATCAAGCACGTTTAAAGACTTTTTTGTTGTATAGGTCTCTCAAATACTTCTGTTGATGACCTCCGGAATTATATTAACGAGAGAGGTTTTTGGCTGAAAACGGCCCTCTCACGGCAGGAACGGGGGAGAATCTCTTTCAATCAAACTACTTTAAACTACCGACTTCCTCAATTGTTTTAACATCTAAGTTCCACTGTTGACCGGGCCCGAAAGCAGTTTTGAACTGCTCAGTATTCTTTGACAGGGATTCGATTTGTCATGATTTTGGAAGCCGAAATTTAGAATCTTCATTATGACAAGGAACCTACAGCAATAGATAATAAAAGAACAGTTAACAATACTTTTCGGGCTTGTTGAGTTGTCGAGAGTTTTCGAAAAAAGAAGCCCTGCAGGCGTTTGAGTCGGAAAAAGGTTGTAGCTGACTTTGTTTTATTACAGACATTTCTGCTTTTTACGAAAGTGATGATTACTAGAAACTTCTTCTCGTAAGGCCCATATGATTAACATTTGAAAAGCAGGAAGGTATGTGTTAGCCTCACTTCCACTCAAAGGAAAGGACACGAAGCGCACGACAGCCAAGTATATCCAACCTGCGTGCAGACGTCTCCTATTTCCTCGGAAATAGGAGACGTCTGCACGCAGGCTACTTTGCTTCACGCGGAAAAGAAAAAAGGAGAAAAAAGGAGAAACGAGGAAGCATCTTTCCAAATCAAAACTACTTTTAACTACCGACGTCCTCAATTGTGTTAACGACTAAGTTCCACTGTTGACCGGGCCCGAAAGTACTTTTTTGAACTGCACATTATTCTTTGACGGAGATTCGATTTTTCATGATTTTGGAAGCCGAAATAGAATTACAAGGAAACTACAGCAATAGATAATAACAGAACAGTTAACAACACTTATCTGCTTGTTAAGTTGTTGAGAGTTTTCGAAAAATGAAGCCCTGAAGGCGTGTGAGTCGAAAGAAGGTATGTGTTAGGCTCACTTCCACTCAAAGGCCCGGACATTAAGCGCACGACAGCCAAGCATATCCGACTTCCTATGTATGCGTTGTATCATGGCGGTGACTCGAGTAACGAGTGTAAAGGGAAGAGAATCCATCTCCCATACCGACCCTTGTACCGACATTCCATAGGTAGTCCGTCTTTTAGAAGTTGTTTTTGAGTCATCCACGATCATAGACCGATGATGGATTCTGTTATCCTCATCCTTCTGCCAACACCTAATACGCTTTTGGGCATGCAACTGACACATTTCCTGTGAAATTACAGATTTTAAATCCACAGAAGAAATCTCAAGAGCAAGATTTCGTATTTTCAGTGCCTTATTCTTATTGTTTACTGGTTTTTTTTGGTAATTGTAGGTTCTTCACTGGAATGACTTTTATAAGAATCGCTTAAGGGTGACCTCATGGAAATGATGCTGATAATGTTAAACATAACATTCACGTTTGTTTAAAAACATGAATATCTTTTATTTGAACAAAACATTTAACCCGCCTTCCTTTTTTGTAAATATATTGTGAAACAAAAAAAAAAGACAAGCGAAAAGAAAAACAAAAGAATCAAACGCAACGTTTACTTTTGTTGGAAATGGACATATTTCATTCGACGAAATAAATTTAACCTCCCTTTCTTTTTGTAAATAAATAGTTAAATTACACAAAAACGAAAAAATCAAAACAGAAAATAAACTTAATTGGTATTGACCTTGTCAAGAAAACTGTGGTCCAGAGCATTTTTTAGAAGTGTTCTTACAAAATGGTCCATATTTTATTATTATTATTCTGTTGTTAATAAAGTAAAAAATAAACAAGATATATTCAAATCCTGTTTACATTTACTGTAGGCTAGAAGCTGTGCGCTCTCTGAGCTGAGGCTGGCATAAATCTCTGTCATGAAGCTCAATATCATACTACAAGAAAGAGACAAAAAGTGTGCAAATTTGACACTCACCCCTTCCTGTCTTTGCTTCACTCGCTGATCCCATCTTTAATTTAACGTGAAATCGAGTCCTCCCCCCCCCTTAAAACAAATCATCCATCCTCTACTCAGTGATGAATAATGACTGGTCTCTTATGTGCTAAAAAGACCCTTTGGATAAATATAAGCCCAGTGCTTATTACGGAATTTTACAGTATCGTTTAGCAACTGGTCAATCGCACTATACTTAAGTTTTTAGACTGCCACAAGCCAGCTTCCTGCCAAACTACATAACCAGTATAAATTGAGATCTTTATCCAAGCAGTAGTCGGTTTGATAATTCAAATGCAAGCTACAATGACATAATCACCACAGACACACAAGGGAATCAAATATACAAGGGTCTTTCCTTTGTGGGGGGAGGGGGAGGGGGGCAGGACGGGAGGAGAAGGAAGGAACGTATGCTTAATATCTCGTATTATGGGAGAGGTCTAAAGACGCTCCAAAATATATTTGAACCTCTCTAGAAGGCACCACAAAGGCTAAACTACGATACGTCTCTCTTTCCACTCAGGGATAGTCGAGTAAAACAAACAAGCGAGAAACCGCGAAACCGCCTGCCGAGTTGAAACGTGGCGCGCATGTCGAGCTGCGCTACACTAGCCTCTCGACGCGCGCGTCACGTTTCAACGCAGTAGGCAATTTGGTGCTCACTCGCTTGTTCGTTTTCCTCGAATATCCCTGAGTGGAACGAGGGACTGCTCTTAGTCTACACAAAGGGGTCAAACCCATTTTCAGCTTCCTGAAGATATCGAAAAAAAAAGATGAAGATATAAGAACTCTATTGAGATACCTGGAAGACAACGAAATCCTTGTAAAAGTTTAGCTTGACACGAAGATGTATTGAAACAGAATCGTTGCGGCTTCCATCGAACGGACAGTCACACAATTGATCAGTTTTGTCTCTCCACTTTTAAACAAACCTGTAGCTAGTGTCCGTAGGTTGAGTAGCAAACCAAAAGCTACCCCTTGCATGTCATGTGACCGAGGTTCCAACAGAGAGGCCAATCCGGAGTGGTTATTTTGTACAAGGCCTGTAGGCACCGTATTATAGTTCTTCAAGATTCTGGTCGTAGAAGGTAGTTCAAGGACACGATGATTGATTAGTTGCTTAATGATATCCAATGGGGGTGGGATGGAAGATGGCCTCAGTTTTGACCTTGATTTTCTTAGGGAAAGCGGTATATTATTGCAACGCGTTCCACGGTTGTATTTGGAGATTTTCGGGGAATCTAAAATAGAGTTTGTACGTCGATCAAAATTACATGTTAGAGCATTTTTCTCAAAGAGTAGGCCTATCCTTATGCCTGCGACTGAAAAAGGAACATACATTTCGCTGGACTTCCGCAACCACAACCTAATCGTTGAAATCAAGTTCTTACCGCAGATCACCTAATTAAAAGCAATCGTCATAATAATGCTCTGCAACGGTATTAAATCTATACTATATATTTCCCCCTATTTCTCCAGCTTCCCGCCACCTTGAGAATTCGCTTCCTATCCCCTCTACATGAACGGGTTGATTTTCACCTTGTTTCTTTCTTCCAATTTCTAAATTTCTAAATCCCAAATTCATCTTAAAACAATGGAAGCAAATTTTACTTCCCGTTTAGTTTCAAGGTTTTATCAGTTAGAGAGAAAGGCCTACTGAACAGGAAACCGACACCACGCTACAAAAGCTACAATGTTTCCTCGCCCCATCCATGCCAGTCTCTTACCAGACTCCTTAGGCTTGTTGATCGTGGAGAGAGACTACAGTTAACAGTTCTTAGTTTTGTTACAGTTAACAGCCCAGAGCAGGCAATGAAAAAATCATTTTTTTGCCATTTCTTCAGATGCTCTCCCGACAATCACCCGCCGACCAAGAAGCCAGAGGACTCTTGGGACGAGATTGCCTCTACGCAAACTAAAATAAAAAATAAAGAAATGGATAGTTTGACTGTGCATGCGTTTTACTGCATACCGCAATTTGATTGGCCAGTTAGCTTCGCACAAAAGAGAATAAGGCATGGACTTGAACGGTCGCTCCTTTTTTTCTACTTTCATTTCAAATCATTCTTGGCTTGCGTTACACAGTTTTCCTTGCGTTACTCATTACCATGCGTGCACAATTAAACGCGCGAGCTAAAGAGCGTAGCGTCAACATTAGAATCTGCGTTTGTGACGCAAGTGTTCATTTTCGGAAGAAAATGGTTTGAATTTTCCGCTTATGTTAATTCAAATCAAATATGGAAAAGAAAAAAGTTATTCTATTGGTTTTACTGATCTTTGTGATTTTGGAACGAGCATTTTGCGAAGGTAAGAGCTCCTAAATTGTGAACTCATATTATCATTAAATGCACACTGGAGCTTTGAGTGCGAATTTTTTCTTTCCGTTTAATGTCGCTTTGCAACCTTAGGTTCGGGAAAACAAGTGCAAGGATATACGTACCTGACTGTAAACTATCACTCCAAACGACGAGAATAAATCACCCGAGCACAAGTTAAAAACTTGAAACAAGATCTTCTGAGAACAAAAATTATGACCGCTGAAAATAAGTCCAATTTTTTTCTAAAATAGAGATCGATGCCATAATATGGATGAGTCTAGCTCCAATCTGACTGCGAAGGACACAGAGATCGAATTCGATTTCCATGTTCTTTGCAGTCAGATTGGCGCTATCTTGTCATAAGATTGTAACAGCTTGAGTTGATTTGTTGACTCTACGCGTTTCGTTTGAGACTTCAAACTTCGTCAGGAATATGTTACAACTACAAATCTTTACAAAGTTGGCTTTTATTTTTAAGCCATAAGCGTGATATACGTAGTTTTCTAGCGCTAAGATTCCTGAAGGGTGTGGTGTACCTGGAAATTTGTAAAGACTACGTGTGTGATGGATGAACGTTTATCATCCCCCAAAGTCACAAAACTCCCAAAGCCTGCAACTGATTTCGAAATTCCAGGCTTGGGACTTTTGCGACTTTGGATGTGGACAACAATAATGCTGGTAAGGTACTAGTTGATGTTCATAACTACCAAGTGATCGATGACTGACTTATCCACTCACAAACCTAGCGAACACTTTAGTTTTGGTTTTACAGTGAAAACCTGTATTAAGCAGACACCCTTGGGAACCTCGCCAATGCTTAATACAGGGTGTCCTCTTAATACAGGTTCTGATAAACTGCAAAAAAATAGTTGATTTGTTGACTTCTTTTAGCTCCACAATTATTTACCCGCATACTTCACATGCTCTATCGCAGACCTTTTGCACCTGGCCGTTCCGGGTAGAATCACTAAATTACTTGGAAAACATGCTCTTTAAACCAGATGGCAATGCCATAAATGACATAAAAGATACTTTGTGGAAAGGCTTAAAGTGCCCACTTAATGCAGTTTTTTCGTAGTAAAATGGCTTGATTTTGGTGTCCGCGTCCGCTTAACAGAAGTGTCCGCTGAATACAGGTTCGTTTTAAGGTAAAAGTGGAAAGGAAGTTTAGGGACTTCTAATTAAGCTGGTGTCCGCTTGGGTTCTTCGTGATTTCAAAAGAAGTTCGTAATGGTATACTTTCGCAAACTGCTCTTTTGAAATCACGAAGAGCTCTTAAATTTTAGAATTTTATTCCATTGATTTTTTACATGGACACTGAAGCTTTCAATGCGTAACTTTTTCCCGCTTTAATCAAGCTTAAACTTTATCATTCGTTTATCAGGTACCCCAACGCTACACGCTACAAATGTTTCAAAATTTTCCAAATTATACGACATGTCAATTCTACGCAAGCAACTGCACCATTCTCTTTTTTAACTGGGGGCAAAATGCTCAAAGCACGAAACAAATTGCGTTGCTGTTATCGTCAGGTTCGCATTTATATAGCCGTAGTAACCTCATATCCTATTAGCAATGTTAAAGCTTGCATACTGTCAAGTCCTCCTTCAGAATAAAAATAGAGAACTCTCCTAATTGAGTAAGAGAAAATTATACTTAAACTTTAAGTCCGAAGAGTAAAAGAATATAAGAAGCCTCGCTTACAAGTATCTCGATATATAAGCTCTTTCCTCCGCAGAGACCTCCTGTACTCCCTTGGGAAAAAACGTGCGGAGGCTCCCCCGCTGCGCCCTTGTTTTCTCCTCCGCGCTCCCCATCCCGTTTTCTCTTTCACTGTTGTTTACTAATAGGAGCCTCTGCGGAGGAGAGAAATATATAAGACTAGTCGCTCTGGAAATTGTAGCAGTTAATCTGCGAGCGATGATGCACTTCATCTGTTTAAAGGTAAACGCACTTTGTTCTCATAACACCGCACCATTAAGAACATTGTGAGTTAAAATACTTCCCTTTTTAATCGTTTTTGTTTGTTTCTTTCCTTTTTTACTGGAAGTATATTTTTAAACTTATACTCTAGCCTTGCAATGCCACTTAAGTTATAGAATGTTCAGTTACTTCGAATGAAGAGTTTTACGTTTAGTAAAAGTTCGCAAAGTGGTCCTGTCTTACGGAAACTTAAAATATTGCCCATTCCACGAGCTCCGCACCAGTCAAACATGACTTCACGTTTTACATTAGACTTGAGCGGATCACGTGGAATGTCCCTGATGGCCGCGACGTTGGTGCCCCATAGAGCGACACCAACATGGCGGACGCATACTGTGTCTTATAATTCTCTGAAAACTATTTTCTCGATACCTTTGTCCTGGAAAGTGCTGTAGTCACAGAAATTGTTGCTGTTGTTTGTGTTTATTGAGTTTTACTCATGAGTGTTGCTCATCAAAGAAAACTGATTTTATCGTAACGGTGAAAATCAAGAAGACCACTGCCACTTGCCACCGTCTACATTCACGAATTGGAAATTCAGTACTTTAGATGCTCTTATCAACTCGGTACACAAAACAGAAGTAGTCTCACAAAGGTTATTTCCTGTGCCGACTGTTATAGCTGCCAGTGAACCAAAGATGATTCGTAATGAATCGTCCCTTGGATTCACAGGCAGCTGTAGCAGCTATAGTGTCAATATAGCCAGTCTGTGCGTGACGAAAGAGAAATAGAGGTTTGTGTGCAGGATACAATATAGCATTCGAAAATACGTTTTTGAACAGCGTAAAGTACGTCTTCACTTCAATAGCAGCTCCAATGTAAACCTGGCATAAAACTGCACTTTGAAGCCTAAATATCCCGTTAAGTTCAACTTTACGCTAATGAAAGAAGTGTAATGTTCCGTAAATTGTAGTTATATTTCGTCTTAACGGTCACTTGGCTCCAGTGTAAATTTGCTATTTCGTGCTGACAGACGACGACAAGAGTAACACAAACCGCAGAGCAGAGGAGGATTATTCAGCACATGGCGGACCCCGAGTTGCGGAAAGTAAAAGCCCTTCTCATAGTGGCACGAGTGGCACTGAATCCAAGGAAAAACCGCTGACCACAGGCTTGCACCATGACATCACATCTGACGGAATACGCTGGAATGTTGCTCATGGCACTGGGACTGAAATTGAAGACAAAAGGCGAATGCGTTTGAAACGGAAACGGAAATCCGGATCTGAACAAACTGGAGAAGAACAAAAGAGTGATACCGCTGACGCTGATGATCTGAACGAGTCACTTTCCCCGATGACTGTTGTAGCAAATTGTGCTGGAGTGTTGGTGTTACTGTGCATCATAGTGGCTAGCGTATGGTGCGTCGTTGTCGTTTTCTTTTTTAACATGTGTTGTGTGGCGAGTGAGTGCATGCATGGTGTACTATATTGCAGCGTCTTCAAGTCTTCAAAGACTATGGTGATCATGAAACGTTTTAACCCTACATTGGAGCGTTTTAGGTGAAAATCCCATAAGGTGTTACTCTACCATGTTGGTCTCTACAAGGCCTACTAGATACTCTTCTGGCCAATCTCATGCCAGAGTCCTCAGGCTTCCTGGTCAGCGGATGGTGGTCACCGCGCTAGACTCTCCACAGCGGTCAAATGCACGACGTGTGCGCAGTTCCCAGCATAATTTTTCAAAGGAAAATACTAGACAAATGTTGAGAGTTTGACTTTAACCGCAAAACTCAACGCCATTTCTAAAAACGTAAGCTTTTTACTTCGAGCAGGTGTTCAGAATGAAGTAACTGGCCTTCACAAGTTTTATCGGCCCCAAATTTTCTTTATCGGGACATTTTATGTATCGTTTTCACACGAACTTCGCGCTCGCAAAAATGGGAACTGATTCAAACTTCAAGGCTCTGCAAAACCGGAAGTGACGTTGGTTTTTTCGTTTGACCGCTGAGAAGCTAGACTCTGGGGCATTGAAAAAAAATTTTTACTGGCTGTCGATTGGCTGTTCACTGTATCAAAACTTGCAAACATGCACGTTGACTACAGGATTACAGTGGTAAGAATCCCATTACCCAGAGTCTCCTGACAACCACCCGCTGACCAAGAAGCCTGAGGACTCTGCGTGCGACGTTGTCTTGAAGTGCACTATCCATGTTATCAAAGATGTTTGCCCTCTTTTCCTATGTCTATGTTATGAATCCCTCCCAAAAACAAGTTCAACCTTAGCGTTGCTCATTATTTTGAAACTTTGTTTTTACACAGGAAAAATTGCAAGAAAAGGTGTCGTCGAAAGAAAGGTCCTGAAGTTGGGATAAAATTCAAATCAATGGATAATTTCAGTGAAATGGTCAGTGAGACGACTCTAATTGAGAAGACGGCCATAGAACATGAGAAACTGCGATCAAAGGACTCTCTTACATCTAACGGAAAAGAAAAATGTACCGTTACTGACGGACCAACACCGTTACCTCTCTTGACCACATCTGCAAATATTGACACTCCTCAAAAAGATGTTTCTACGGTTATTGAGATCCCAGAAGTGAGTTCTCTAGATACTTCTTTTACTTGCTCTTCTCTTTCGGATATACTGTCATGGCTATCAAGCGCAACTGCAACACCAAGATCCTCGCCCTCGTTGACATCTGTGTCTTCACTTCCGCTATCTGCAGAGCCTGAAATTTGTTCGGCATCTTCATCACAGACGTCCATAACTCAACAATCTCTGACACTGGAACCTGAAATTTGTGCTCATTCTCCACCTTTGACATCTGCTGCAACGTCAGTGACGCCTCAACTGGAAATTGTTACCGAAGTCCCTATGTCTACTAAAGCCTCCGTACCCGTATCTGACGTTTCACTGACCGTCGAACCGGATGTTCCTCAAAAATCGGAACATGCAACAATATTGACCCCAGAAGCAAAATTTTCTTCTCCTGATTTGTCATCCACATCAAATTCTGGCTGTACCCTGGATGAAATGACAACTCATTGCTCAACAGAATCTACTTTTGCGCCTCCAATGGATACATCAACAAAAGCTTCACCCTTATCACACCCAGCCACACCCAAAGAGTCCTCCAGCATTGAATTGTTTTCTTCTGAGTCCAGTGACACGACTCAAAGCGTTTCTATAAAAACCAATGACAGCAGTTCCTCGACAGAGTCTTTCAAAGCGCCTGTAGCTCCGAGGGACGAAGTGATAATAACCATCGAAGACGACGACAAGGATAACGAGATGTATAGGAACGAAAAAACAATCACGGAAAATGTTATAAACGAAATTTCTGGCGTGGCTAAAGTGAAGAAGGAACAGGAAGGCGTCAAAACGTTTGCGAAAACGGTTGTAATCGATGTCTCTGACGTTGTATGCGAGAAGGAGAGTGGCATTACGACAGCTGTGGAAGCTACCGTGATTGATATTCCTGCCGAGGTTAGCGTGACCAGTGAAGGCGAGGCAAAGGTTTTGGAAAGTGCTTTTGTTAGTATACCCGGTATGATGGAAAAGGATGGCTTATCGCAATCAGTTGAAAGAGTGGTGAGCGTCTCCAGTTTAAATAGTGTGGTCAGGGATGAGTTACCCATGGCCATGAAGAATGTTGAAGTCAACGTTTCTGGTTTCACCAACTATGCTGCGGACAAGAATGGCGAGCATCTGGTCATAGATGGTGCTGAAGTCAAGATCCCTGGACTGACTAATGCGGACGCGAAAGGCGCGAGTGCAGATGCTAAAATACACAACTCTGATGTGAAAAATAAGGACAAATCTAGCGCCAATGGTACTACGAAGGACAAAGAGACCAACACCGCGACCCCTGTGGACAACACTAATGACGGTCAGGCATCAGTTAATGTCCATGTTTATCATTCTACTGACTGATTGATTGACTTACAAAACTTATGAACGACGTAGCAAAAGAGTAACTGTTTGAATAACCGAACAAACGAACCAAGAACTGAATGAATGCATGACTGAATGAATGGATGGATGGATGGATGGATGGATGCATGACTGGAATAAATGGTCAAATGATTCAATCAATTTCTCTTAGAATCTTTCTTTAGTCTGCTTTCATCGAGAAGAATAATCTCACGGCCAGCACCTAGAAACGGCCATTTGGCATAAGTTGTTCCCTCAAAAAAAGATTGGGGGAAATTTGCATGCACTCCGTGTACTTCAAGGTTATTTCCGACTTTAAAAAGGTGCGTTAAGGACATTGCTGGTGCAGAGAAATCGTAAGCCAGGTCTTAGCTAGGTAATAGTCTTTAGGTGAATCCTTATGATTATGCCATGTTCACATGAATTGTGCCAATGAAATACATTCAGCTGGTGCAAGAAAAGAAAAAAGGCGTGAAAAAATTCGTGGCTGTTTCGCTTGCATCCGTATTTAACTCTGCTTGGTCTGAGTGATATGAGGTTTACTAGCAGGAACCCAAATTCAAATAACGACTAAGAATTGGACAATTGGTAGATAAAGTTAAAAAGTTAGGTGAGCTTCCTTATACTACAATTTTCAGGAAAGTCACACGTTAAAAGCTGGTGCGACGACGACCTAACCACGGTTCTTGCTCGGCTCTGGGCGGAAACGAGATCTAGCGAGGACGCTAACAATTATGAACGACTGGATAAAGGCGCTAAAGGCAAAGGCAAAGGTAAAAATACTTACCAAGCGACGGAGGGATCAGGCAAAGGCTTGGATAACGAGGCTTCAAGGAAATCTGATGCAAACTTTGGAGAGAGGAATGGAAGTATTTGAAACAAGACAAGCGAGAGGAAGGGGAGGGAACCCTAGTGTATTAGTACGGACATCTACTGTTGGTCCCTTCCCTGCCTTTTTTTCAGTCATTTCACTTTAACAAAACTCTCTATAAGACAGACACCCCTCTAAGATGGACGGTAGGAGCCGGTCCCGATGGTGTCCGTCTTGGAGAGAGTTGACTGTAAGAGACTGATTGCGAGTACGACTTTTCAATTCCTCTCCCCAAAACGTGTCCTTCAGATGTCAATAATATTTGTACTAATGCTAATTCATCGATATTATTTGTGTTTGTGACTTAAGCTAATGGAGGAAGACGAGAATAAAGATAAGAGGCAGGATGGCGAGAAACGTTCATGTAATGAAATTCCTTCTGTTTATCAGGTGAAAAATTCTCAAGTGGGGTGCCTGTGTCACTACTCCGAAAAATGCCAAAAGAAATCCAGTGGGCCTCGATTCTTCAAGCTTCCACGGTGAGTCACTGAATTCTTCTCTCAAACACCAGTGAAGGACGGTTCCTCCTAATACAGGGGTATTTTTGCAAAGGTTATGATTATGGAGAAAAAGCAGACTTAACAAGAAAAATGTGGGTAGCCACCCATTGTAAGGCACTCCAGAGGCTATCTGAAGTATCGCAACGCAACAAAATTGCGTTTCGTCCCCGACACCCGCCCACCCAACTTTGTTTCACACCAGAGACACGATGTTTGTTGAGGGTTAACAGTTTTCTTGTTTCCTTTTCCAGTAAACTGATGTCCTTACACTCTCAATCTTCCACCAAACATACAAAGACAAACCCTAAAAATTGTGCACCAGAAAATGACGCTGTTCCGATTTCTGAGGCTTGCACTGCTACGAAGGAGCCTCCCACCTCTCCAGATACAATCTCTACCCCGGTGAGTAACCATCAAGCACGTTTAAAGACTTTTTAGTTGTATAGGTCTCTCAAATACTTCTGTTGATGACCTCTGGAATTATATTAACGCGAGAGGTTTTTGGCTGGAAACGGCCCTCTCACGGCAGGAACGGGGGAGAATCTGTTAAATCAAACTACTTTAAACTACCGACTTCCTCAATTGTTTTAACATCTAAGTTCCACTGTTGACCGGGCCCGAAAGCACTTTTGAACTGCTCAGTATTCTTTGACAGGGATTCGATTTGTCCTGATTTTGGAAGCCGAAATTTAGAATCATCATTATGACAAGGAACCCTACAGCAATAGATAATAAAAGAACAGTTAACAACACTTTTCGGGCTTGTTAAGTTGTCGACAGTTTTCGAAAAAAGAAGCCCTGCAGGCGTTTGAGTCGGAAAAAGGTTGTAGCTGACTTTGTTTTATTACAAACGTTTCTGCTTTTTATGAAAGTGATGATTACCAGAAATTTGTTCTCGTAAGGCCCATATGATTAACATTTGAAAAGCAGGAAGGTATGTTTTAGCTTCACTTCCACTCAAAGGAAAGGACACGAAGCGCACGACAGCCAAGTGTATCCAACGTGCGTGCAGACGCCTCCTATTTCCTCGGAAATAGGAGACGTCTGCACGCAGGCTACTTTGCTTCACGCGAAAAAGAAAAAAGGAGAAAAAAGGAGAAACGAAGAAGCATCTTTCCAAATCAAAACTACTTTTAACTACCGACTTCCTCAATTGTGTTAACGACTAAGTTCCACTATTGACCGGGCCCGAAAGTACTTTTGAACTGCATATTATTCTTTGACAGAGATTCGATTTTTCATGATTTTGGAAGCCGAAATATAATTACAAGGAAACTACAGCAATAGATAATAACAGAACAGTTAACAACACTTATCGGCTCGTTAAGTTGTCGAGAGTTTTCGAAAAATGAAGCCCTGCAGGCGTGTGAGTCGAAGGAAGGTATGTGTTAGGCTCACTTCCACTCAAAGGCCCGGACGTTAAGCGCACGACAGCCAAGCATATCCGACTTCCTATGTATGCGCTGTATCATGGCGATAACTCGGGTAACGAGTGTGAAGGGAAGAGAATCCATCTCCCATACCGACCCTTGTACCGACATTCCATAGGTAGTCCGTCTTTTAGAAGTTGTTTTTGAGTTATCCACAATCATGGACCGATGATGGATTCTGTTATCCTCATCCTTCTGCCAACACCTAATACGCTTTTGGGCATGCAACTGACACATTTCCTGTGAAATTTACAGGTTTTAAATCCACAGAAGAACTCTCAAGAGCAAGATTTCGTATTTTCAGTGCCTTATTCTTATTGTTTACTTTTTTTTTTTTTTTGGTAATTGTAGGCTCTTCACTGGAATGACTTTTATAAGAATCGCCCAAGGGTGACCTCATGGAAATGATGCTGATAATGTTAAACATAACATTCACTTTTGTTTAAAAACATGAATATCTTTTATTTGAACAAAAACTTTAACCCGCCTTCCTTTTTTGTAAATATATTGTGAAACCAAAAAAAAAAGGCAAACGAAAAGAAAAACAAAAGAATCAAACGCAACGTTTACTTTTGTTGGAAATGGACATATTTCATTCGACGTAATAAATTTAACCTCCCTTTCTTTTTGTAAATAAATAGTTAAATTACAGAAAAACAAAAAAATCAAAACAGAAAATAAACTTAACTGGTATTGACCTTGTCAAGAAAACTATGGTCCCGAAGATGAAGATATAAGAACTCTATTGAGATACCTGGAAGACAACGAAATCCTTGTAAAAGTTTAGCTTGACACGAAGATGTATTGAAACAGAATCGTTGCGGCTTCCATCGAACGGACAGTCACACAATTGATCAGTTTTGTCTCTCCGCTTTTAAACAAACCTGTAGCTAGTGTCCGTAGGTTGAGTAGCAAACCAACAGCTACCCCTTGCATGTCATGTGACCGAGGTTCCAACAGAGAGGCCAATCCGGAGTGGTTATTTTGTACAAGGCCTGTAGGCACCGTATTATAGTTCTTCAAGATTCTGGTCGTAGAAGGTAGTTCAAGGACACGATGATTGATTAGTTGCTTAATGATATCCAATGGGGGTGGGATGGAAGATGGCCTCAGTTTTGACCTTGATTTTCTTAGGGAAAGCGGTATATTATTGCAACGCGTTCCACGGTTGTATTTGGAGATTTTCGGGGAATCTAAAATAGAGTTTGTACGTCGATCAAAATTACATGTTAGAGCATTTTTCTCAAAGAGTAGGCCTATCCTTATGCCTGCGACTGAAAAAGGAACATACATTTCGCTGGACTTCCGCAACCACAACCTAATCGTTGAAATCAAGTTCTTACCGCAGATCACCTAATTAAAAGCAATCGTCATAATAATGCTCTGCAACGGTATTAAATCTATACTAGATATTTCCCCCTATTTCTCCAGCTTCCCGCCACCTTGAGAATTCGCTTCCTATCCCCTCTACATGAACGGGTTGATTTTCACCTTGTTTCTTTCTTCCAATTTCTAAATTTCTAAATCCCAAATTCATCTTAAAACAATGGAAGCAAATTTTACTTCCCGTTTAGTTTCAAGGTTTTATCAGTTAGAGAGAAAGGCCTACTGAACAGGAAACCGACACCACGCTACAAAAGCTACAATGTTTCCTCGCCCCATCCATGCCAGTCTCTTACCAGACTCCTTAGGCTTGTTGATCGTGGAGAGAGACTACAGTTAACAGTTCTTAGTTTTGTTACAGTTAACAGCCCAGAGCAGGCAATGAAAAAATCATTTTTTTGCCATTTCTTCAGATGCTCTCCCGACAATCACCCGCCGACCAAGAAGCCAGAGGACTCTTGGGACGAGATTGCCTCTACGCAAACTAAAATAAAAAATAAAGAAATGGATAGTTTGACTGTGCATGCGTTTTACTGCATACCGCAATTTGATTGGCCAGTTAGCTTCGCACAAAAGAGAATAAGGCATGGACTTGAACGGTCGCTCCTTTTTTTCTACTTTCATTTCAAATCATTCTTGGCTTGCGTTACACAGTTTTCCTTGCGTTACTCATTACCATGCGTGCACAATTAAACGCGCGAGCTAAAGAGCGTAGCGTCAACATTAGAATCTGCGTTTGTGACGCAAGTGTTCATTTTCGGAAGAAAATGGTTTGAATTTTCCGCTTATGTTAATTCAAATCAAATATGGAAAAGAAAAAAGTTATTCTATTGGTTTTACTGATCTTTGTGATTTTGGAACGAGCATTTTGCGAAGGTAAGAGCTCCTAAATTGTGAACTCATATTATCATTAAATGCACACTGGAGCTTTGAGTGCGAATTTTTTCTTTCCGTTTAATGTCGCTTTGCAACCTTAGGTTCGGGAAAACAAGTGCAAGGATATACGTACCTGACTGTAAACTATCACTCCAAACGACGAGAATAAATCACCCGAGCACAAGTTAAAAACTTGAAACAAGATCTTCCGAGAACAAAAATTATGACCGCTGAAAATAAGTCCAATTTTTTTCTAAAATAGAGATCGATGCCATAATATGGATGAGTCTAGCTCCAATCTGACTGCGAAGGACACAGAGATCGAATTCGATTTCCATGTTCTTTGCAGTCAGATTGGCGCTATCTTGTCATAAGATTGTAACAGCTTGAGTTGATTTGTTGACTCTACGCGTTTCGTTTGAGACTTCAAACTTCGTCAGGAATATGTTACAACTACAAATCTTTACAAAGTTGGCTTTTATTTTTAAGCCATAAGCGTGATATACGTAGTTTTCTAGCGCTAAGATTCCTGAAGGGTGTGGTGTACCTGGAAATTTGTAAAGACTACGTGTGTGATGGATGAACGTTTATCATCCCCCAAAGTCACAAAACTCCCAAAGCCTGCAACTGATTTCGAAATTCCAGGCTTGGGACTTTTGCGACTTTGGATGTGGACAACAATAATGCTGGTAAGGTACTAGTTGATGTTCATAACTACCAAGTGATCGATGACTGACTTATCCACTCACAAACCTAGCGAACACTTTAGTTTTGGTTTTACAGTGAAAACCTGTATTAAGCAGACACCCTTGGGAACCTCGCCAATGCTTAATACAGGGTGTCCTCTTAATACAGGTTCTGATAAACTGCAAAAAAATAGTTGATTTGTTGACTTCTTTTAGCTCCACAATTATTTACCCGCATACTTCACATGCTCTATCGCAGACCTTTTGCACCTGGCCGTTCCGGGTAGAATCACTAAATTACTTGGAAAACATGCTCTTTAAACCAGATGGCAATGCCATAAATGACATAAAAGATACTTTGTGGAAAGGCTTAAAGTGCCCACTTAATGCAGTTTTTTCGTAGTAAAATGGCTTGATTTTGGTGTCCGCGTCCGCTTAACAGAAGTGTCCGCTGAATACAGGTTCGTTTTAAGGTAAAAGTGGAAAGGAAGTTTAGGGACTTCTAATTAAGCTGGTGTCCGCTTGGGTTCTTCGTGATTTCAAAAGAAGTTCGTAATGGTATACTTTCGCAAACTGCTCTTTTGAAATCACGAAGAGCTCTTAAATTTTAGAATTTTATTCCATTGATTTTTTACATGGACACTGAAGCTTTCAATGCGTAACTTTTTCCCGCTTTAATCAAGCTTAAACTTTATCATTCGTTTATCAGGTACCCCAACGCTACACGCTACAAATGTTTCAAAATTTTCCAAATTATACGACATGTCAATTCTACGCAAGCAACTGCACCATTCTCTTTTTTAACTGGGGGCAAAATGCTCAAAGCACGAAACAAATTGCGTTGCTGTTATCGTCAGGTTCGCATTTATATAGCCGTAGTAACCTCATATCCTATTAGCAATGTTAAAGCTTGCATACTGTCAAGTCCTCCTTCAGAATAAAAATAGAGAACTCTCCTAATTGAGTAAGAGAAAATTATACTTAAACTTTAAGTCCGAAGAGTAAAAGAATATAAGAAGCCTCGCTTACAAGTATCTCGATATATAAGCTCTTTCCTCCGCAGAGACCTCCTGTACTCCCTTGGGAAAAAACGTGCGGAGGCTCCCCCGCTGCGCCCTTGTTTTCTCCTCCGCGCTCCCCATCCCGTTTTCTCTTTCACTGTTGTTTACTAATAGGAGCCTCTGCGGAGGAGAGAAATATATAAGACTAGTCGCTCTGGAAATTGTAGCAGTTAATCTGCGAGCGATGATGCACTTCATCTGTTTAAAGGTAAACGCACTTTGTTCTCATAACACCGCACCATTAAGAACATTGTGAGTTAAAATACTTCCCTTTTTAATCGTTTTTGTTTGTTTCTTTCCTTTTTTACTGGAAGTATATTTTTAAACTTATACTCTAGCCTTGCAATGCCACTTAAGTTATAGAATGTTCAGTTACTTCGAATGAAGAGTTTTACGTTTAGTAAAAGTTCGCAAAGTGGTCCTGTCTTACGGAAACTTAAAATATTGCCCATTCCACGAGCTCCGCACCAGTCAAACATGACTTCACGTTTTACATTAGACTTGAGCGGATCACGTGGAATGTCCCTGATGGCCGCGACGTTGGTGCCCCATAGAGCGACACCAACATGGCGGACGCATACTGTGTCTTATAATTCTCTGAAAACTATTTTCTCGATACCTTTGTCCTGGAAAGTGCTGTAGTCACAGAAATTGTTGCTGTTGTTTGTGTTTATTGAGTTTTACTCATGAGTGTTGCTCATCAAAGAAAACTGATTTTATCGTAACGGTGAAAATCAAGAAGACCACTGCCACTTGCCACCGTCTACATTCACGAATTGGAAATTCAGTACTTTAGATGCTCTTATCAACTCGGTACACAAAACAGAAGTAGTCTCACAAAGGTTATTTCCTGTGCCGACTGTTATAGCTGCCAGTGAACCAAAGATGATTCGTAATGAATCGTCCCCTGGATTCACAGGCAGCTGTAGCAGCTATAGTGTCAATATAGCCAGTCTGTGCGTGACGAAAGAGAAATAGAGGTTTGTGTGCAGGATACAATATAGCATTCGAAAATACGTTTTTGAACAGCGTAAAGTACGTCTTTACTTCAATAGCAGCTCCAATGTAAACCTGGCATAAAACTGCACTTTGAAGCCTAAAAATCCCGTTAAGTTCAACTTTACGCTAATGAAAGAAGTGTAATGTTCCGTAAATTGTAGTTATATTTCGTCTTAACGGTCACTTGGCTCCAGTGTAAATTTGCTATTTCGTGCTGACAGACGACGACAAGAGTAACACAAACCGCAGAGCAGAGGAGGATTATTCAGCACATGGCGGACCCCGAGTTGCGGAAAGTAAAAGCCCTTCTCATAGTGGCACGAGTGGCACTGAATCCAAGGAAAAACCGCTGACCACAGGCTTGCACCATGACATCACATCTGACGGAATACGCTGGAATGTTGCTCATGGCACTGGGACTGAAATTGAAGACAAAAGGCGAATGCGTTTGAAACGGAAACGGAAATCCGGATCTGAACAAACTGGAGAAGAACAAAAGAGTGATACCGCTGACCCTGATGATCTGAACGAGTCACTTTCCCCGATGACTGTTGTAGCAAATTGTGCTGGAGTGTTGGTGTTACTGTGCATCATAGTGGCTAGCGTATGGTACGTCGTTGTCGTTTTCGTTTTTAACATGTGTTGTCACGGTGTGCAGGTGTGGTGAGTGAGTGCATGCATGGTGTATTATATTGCAGCGTCTTCAAGTCTTCAAAGACTATGGTGATCATGAAACGTTTTAACCCTGCATTGGAGCGTTTTAGGTGAAAATCCCATAAGGTGTTACTCTACCATGTTGGTCTCTACAAGGCCTACTAGATACTCTTCTGGCCAATCTCATGCCAGAGTCCTCAGGCTTCCTGGTCAGCGGATGGTGGTCACCGCGCTAGACTCTCCACAGCGGTCAAATGCACGACGCGTGCGCAGTTCCCAGCATAATTTTTCAAAGGAAAATACTAGACAAATGTCGAAAGTTTGACTTTAACCGCAAAACTTAATGCCATTTCTAAAAACTTAAGCTTTTTACTTCGAGCAGGTGTTCAGAATGAAGTAACTGGCCTTCACAAGTTTTATCGGCCCCAAATTTTCCTTATCGGGACATTTTATGTATCGTTTTCATACGAACTTCGCGCTCGCAAAAGTGGGAACTGATTCAAACTTCAAGGCTCTGCAAAACCGGAAGTGACGTTGGTTTTTTCGTTTGACCGCTGAGAAGCTAGACTCTGGGGCATTGAAAAAAAATTTTTACTGGCTGTCGATTGGCTGTTCACTTTATCAAAACTTGCAAACATGCACGTTGACTACAGGATTACAGTGGTAAGAATCCCATTACCCAGAGTCTCCTGACAACCACCCGCTGACCAAGAAGCCTGAGGACTCTGCGTGCGACGTTGTCTTGAAGTGCACTATCCATGTTATCAAAGATGTTTGCCCTCTTTTCCTATGTCTATGTTATGAATCCCTCCCAAAAACAAGTTCAACCTTAGCGTTGCTCATTATTTTGAAACTTTGTTTTTACACAGGAAAAATTGCAAGAAAAGGTGTCGTCGAAAGAAAGGTCCTGAAGTTGGGATAAAATTCAAATCAATGGATAATTTCAGTGAAATGGTCAGTGAGACGACTCTAATTGAGAAGACGGCCATAGAACATGAGAAACTGCGATCAAAGGACTCTCTTACATCTAACGGAAAAGAAAAATGTACCGTTACTGACGGACCAACACCGTTACCTCTCTTGACCACATCTGCAAATATTGACACTCCTCAAAAAGATGTTTCTACGGTTATTGAGATCCCAGAAGTGAGTTCTCTAGATACTTCTTTTACTTGCTCTTCTCTTTCGGATATACTGTCATGGCTATCAAGCGCAACTGCAACACCAAGATCCTCGCCCTCGTTGACATCTGTGTCTTCACTTCCGCTATCTGCAGAGCCTGAAATTTGTTCGACATCTTCATCACAGACGTCCATAACTCAACAATCTCTGACACTGGAACCTGAAATTTGTGCTCATACTCCACCTTTGACATCTGCTGCAACGTCAGTGACGCCTCAACTGGAAATTGTTACCGAGGTCCCTATGTCTACTAAAGCCTCCGTACCCGTATCTGAAGTTTCACTGACCGTCGAACCGGATGTTCCTCAAAAATCGGAACATGCAACAATATTGACCCCAGAGGCAAAATTTTCTTCTCCTGATTTGTCATCCACATCAAATTCTGGCTGTACCCTGGATGAAATGACAACTCATTGGTCAACAGAATCTACTCTTGCGCCTCCAATGGACACATCAACAAAAGCTTCACCCTTATCACACCCAGCCACACCCAAAGAGTCCTCCAGCATTGAATTGTTTTCTTCTGAGTCCAGTGACACGACTCGAAGCGTTTCTATAAAAACCAATGACAGCAGTTCCTCGACAGAGTCTTTCAAAGCGCCTGTAGCTCCGAGGGACGAAGTGATAATAACCATTGAAGACGACGACAAGGATAACGAGATGTATAGGAACGAAAAAACAATCACGGAAAATGTTATAAACGAAATTTCTGGCGTGGCTAAAGTGAAGAAGGAACAGGAAGGCGTCAAAACGTTTGCGAAAACGGTTGTAATCGATGTCTCTGACGTTGTATGCGAGAAGGAGAGTGGCATTACGAGAGCTGTGGAAGCTACCGTGATTGATATTCCTGCCGAGGTTAGCGTGACCAGTGAAGGCGAGGCAAAGGTTTTGGAAAGTGCTTTTGTTAGTATACCCGGTATGATGGAAAAGGATGGCTTATCGCAATCAGTTGAAAGAGTGGTGAGCGTCTCCAGTTTAAATAGTGTGGTCAGAGTAGTACATTGGGCTCGTATGGGTAATTTCCTGGCTTCTGATTGGTCGAGTGACGTCATCACCGGAAGTGGAATGGGACACCGCTGACCAGTGGGAAAAAAGGATCGTGGGCTCATACAACCGGAAGTCACGTGTTTTGAGATGAGAAACCGCTGACCAGGTGGAAAAAAGGGATCGCGGGCTCATACAACCGGAAGTCACGTGTTTTGAGATGAGAAACCGCTGACGAGTAGGAAAAAAGGATCGTCGGCTCAAGGGGAAGTAAAACCGCTGAGAAAACGCGGGCTCCAAGTCCAAAGTCCAATTTTTGGAACGGGGTAACCCTTGAAAACCACACAAAAATGAATAAATCACATTTTATTGGTTTGTTTACAAGAACGGAGAAAAAATGGTTTTTTGCTGAGTGTTTCCTTAATGTTCAATAGAGGGTCGACGATCTTGTTGGGGCTTTCACTGGTAGCCATAGGGGTAGGTGTTGAAGGTGCGGGGATCGATGACTCTTTTGTCATAGACCAGCTGGTACCATTTGTGTTGGGGTTGAGTGAGCAAGGTGTAGTTTTTCGGGTTCCGGACAATGTGATGACTTTTGGTGACTTGGATTTCCCGTGGTTTGGGAAGGGGTTTCTGGATTTCATCTTGGACATTCTGACGCATGACGTCGTAATTCAATTGGGTGTGTCCTTCACTGTTGAGTCGGAAGCCTCTGACCTTGCATTCCACGTTTCCTTTATTCGTAGTATACCCATAGTTCTTGGGTCCTCCACTGACAAATTCTTGAATGTATTCATCATCAGCTAATTCGGAGGCGAAGTCCCCTAGATAGGAACCCAAGGCAGGTTGGAATTGAGTGGGTGTTTCCTCCAGGTAGATGACGGAGTCGGTGTCAAAGTAGAGGACTCTTTCCCCTAAGCGTTGGAGGGCGTCATACAATTTAAGGCGGGCGTGGCAGGTGGTGAAGCAGGCCACAAAAATGTTGAGGTTGGGTGACACGCGGATGTCCTCTTTTTGGTTTTGGTAGTGGATCTCCACCATGCTGTTGTTGATGACGGACACGTGACGTACGTCTAAGGCATCGCTATCCAAGAAACGGTGGAAGGCATGAGGATCATCAAAGGCTTGAATTTGGGTCTTGTTGAGGCGTTGTCCAAACTTGCCCCACATGGAGTTCAACATCAGCTTAGCTAGGGTACGCAGGCCCGGGTTGTATTCGATCTTGTGGTAGTCCAACTGGATGCCTTCATGCAGGAAGTACTGTTCGATGTAACTTTGCTTTTCTTCTTCTGTCATGTCGTCCTTAGGCCACCCACTAGCTTCTTGTTTGATTTTCAACCAGGTGTTGACATAATCGGCGAAGAGGCCCTCACAGGTCTCGTCAAAATGCCAGACTTCATAGATGTATTGGACTTGGTACCCCAATTCGACGGCTTTCTCTAATTCGGGGGTACACCAGGTACTGGTGAGGGTGCGTTGTTCGTCGGTGTGAGGGCAATGATAGGATCTGTCCAAAAGAGGTTTGTCCATTTCTTCTTCCACACAACGGGCACAGAGGGGAAAGAGCAGTTTGTCGTCATGACGGTAAGGCAGCACGGGATGGTACAATTCACGGGGAGGCAGGATTTTGCATTGAATGAGGCCAAAGTACTGGTGTATGTCAGTGTGACCCGGTTGAGAATAGATGGTGGGATGTCCTTTGGGGTAGGTGGACTTCTTGTTGACCCACGGGTACAAGGAGGTGACATCGATGTAGTGCATTTTTTGGCCAGGGGTGATATGATGGTAGAGTTTGATGGCATTGGTACGACCTCCACAGAAAGCATCCCGAGGTTCAAGAGGTTGGATAAAGTTGAGTTCCCGGACGAAGGAGTCGATCTCTGGTTGGGTGTCTCGGAGGTGGTCCCATTGACATCCCCACATTTGAATGACGTTGTACCCTTGTTTGGTAAGCTTTTGGACTTTGTCTTGGGTGGCGTCATAGAGGTCATGCATCGTCCGATCATAGTTGTGGGGATGTTTTTTCGTGGCGATGGGGATAACAGGTAGGGCATCCGTGGGTGAAACACCCTTGAAATTCGTAGACGGTGTGGGTGTCGGGGCAATAACCATCCACATAGATCTGGGTCCCGGGGATCTTATACTCGCCTTCATTTCGGACATGTTGGATGTATTGGTGATGATGAGGCTCTGGATTGCAACTGGCCAAGAGATCGTCGAGGCTGAGATCTTGGAGGGCGCGTTGACGTAGTTGGTGATCGCACCAGGTTAACCAGTGAAGGGCTGGGAGGGACTGGTTGATGTTGTTTCTCCACCCCTTATGACCAGCGGGTTCGCTGGCAATACTGTTCGGGATCATCCGGTTCATACGTAAATCTCGATTACAAGCGGAGGCAATGGTAACGTGATCGAAGGGATTGAAGCCTGTTAAGTCTTCAAACATGCGTTTGAAAGTCAGACATCCTTGTTTGAGGAGTCGTACATCGGAACTGCAATAGGCCAATAACTCTTTTTGGAAATGAAACACCACACCCTGGTCGCGTTGTTCTTGATGCCAGGTTTCAAAGGCTTGTCTTCCTTCGAGTGTCATGGCCTCAGGCATGTAGTAATCGCGTGAGGGGAGGATGCCCACGTAGTGTTGATACTCATCATTGGGTATGTTGAACTTGTGGGGGAAGTACCCTTTGCAGAGTTCTGTCAAACCAAAGGTTTTGGGAAACGCGGAGAGGGGCATCTGGAAGAAACTCATGGAATCAATGAAGCGGATGCGGTCATGTTTGATCTCTAAGAGTTTACACCCGTTGCGGAGTTGTTCAACGATGCGGTTGTCACCATAGTATTCTTGGATGATAAAGTACCCATCGTACCCTTGAAAATTATGAGCGATGACATTGACTTGACGGGTATCGTGAAGAGTCAAGGTATCCAACCATTCCAGAAAGTCACGGATACAGGTGGGACCTGGGAAAGGCTTGGGTTCATCGTTGTCTTCGGTTTCGGCCACGACGAGATTGGCAATGTGTTTTTCCTGGGGTTGCATGGCTTCGATATCAAAGAAGACGTGTAAGGGAGGCAGGTCTTCCTCCTCGTCCTCGTCCTCGGAGGCATGGGGTTCCGCGGCGGCACCTCGTTTGGCGCGAGGACCTTTTTGACGGGTCCTCTTTCTCTTCTTTTCGTCTTGAGGTTTGGGGGCTCTTTGTATGAAACAACGGTGATGGTCGGCGTGGACGTACTGATGACAAGAAGGGCAATCCACGTGGAAACAACGGTGACGTTGAATGCGGGACAAGCCCACATTTTGTTGATAACAGTCAATGCATCGGTGTCGTTGAGAGCACACGGAGGCCTGGAGGTCCGTGGCGGGTTTGCCAGCATGGGTCTTGCTGGCATGGGCTTCGAAACACGCGGGTCCGAAAAAGTCCCGATGACACGACTTGCAACGTTGAGTGGCTTTCAGGTGTCGGGGGTACGCATGTTGAAAGTCTGGACAATCTTTCTGTCGACAGGCTCCGCATACCTTGGTTTTGGTGCATCGATGCAGTCCCTCGGTGTTGTAGGGTTTCCAACAATCCGCACACACATAACTGGACCCGAAAAACCCCGGCAATTTGGTGATCACGTCGTAATGGTCTTGGTTGTGCAACAGGATCAGTTGTTTGTCAGAAAGGGGTCCAAACGTCGTGATGTGAAACGATCGCTGTGCATCCACCAGGATGATCTGGTAACCCGTGAGGGACGGGGCTTGACTGAATTGGGTCAAGGCATCATACCCACAGGGACCGAAGGGTACCTTGGCTTCATTCTGGAGGTCCCAAGCTAAGGTTCTCTGGAGTTGACTTCCATGTCGAATGGATTCCCATTTCGGGTGCTGGTCCACGCGAGCTTTGGCGACCACGAGGGCTCTGGCGCAACAGAGGTCATCGTCGTTGGTAATTGTTATGACAGACCGTTTTTTGGTTGTCAACATGGTCATGGTGGGATGCCCTGGTTTCCCACGACGGGGTCTTCCGGTGCCTTGAGGAGCATGATGAACTTGAGTGATGGAGACTTGAAAGGAGTCATCCATTTCAAATTGTTCGTTGCTGTTGAGGGCTTGGGCTAAACGTTGGAACAGAGCTTCCACACGTTCTGTGTCTCGACGCCATTCACCTGCACGTAATCCCCACCCCTGAAAATTATTGTGCAGGCGATCGGATGCTATTGTAAAGTAGAGGCGATCTTGATCGTGGAGGTCGGGGGTGGTGGTTAACACTTGATCGACGGCTCGACGTAATCCATCTTGGAGAGCTTGGGTTATATTTTGACCTGGCATCAAGGTCCCCCTTTGACGTAACTGGGTCTTGAAATGACGTTCTTGTACCCCCATGCGATCACTCTTCCGATTCACAAAAGGTTCTAAGTCAAATTGGAAGGTAACGTGTGCAGAGGGATCCAATCCACCCCCACTTTGTTCCCATTGGTTCAAGGCCTCTTCACAAATGTCGTCGTCACTGTCCGCCATGTTTTCGGGGCAAATCAAAGGCCCCATACAGGAATTTGTGTCGTCTTCCGAATCACTTAAGTCCAAACCGAGCATGGACATTATCTCACGTGTAGCGAGGCCGCTTGGCCCCGCCACATTGTCATTGCCGTGAGAGGACATGATCAGATGAAGTCACTGGAGATCGGGGCTCTGTTTTTATAGAGAACCAAAATGTCACGTGGGAGGGGAAGGAGCCAATCACTAAACAGGGTGCCCCCTAGAGAGGGGGTGCCCTAGGGAGGGGTGGGAGGGGGTGGGGGGGGACCCCCCTCCCCCCTCTCTAATGGGGGTCCCTGGTGCATCACGGGAACGAATGAGAGACTATAAAACAGATCGATCCTCGGGCTGGAACATCTCAACATGGACTCTCGCCATGAGAATTTGTTAGAGACCTTTGAAGAGTTCGAGCTCGATTTGGAAGTGGAGGAGGTCTTAGAGAAAGTGAAGCAGGAGGTGCTGTTGAAGGACGATCAGTTGGTTGAGTTTGCAGAAACTTTGAAGCAGTTGGAGCCGGAAAAAGTTGAAGCCCAGAGACGTCGAAGAGAACAGGCGGCTCCTTTTCACCCACTGTGCTACCCTCAATTAACGTGTGAGTGGTTTGTGGAGGGGCTGGATTATTGTTGCGATTACTGGCGGTACCAGTTCAAGAGACCACGGACACCTCCGCCAGCACCGCCCCCATCGCCCAATGCCCCCAGAAAGAGAGGGCCTCCGCCGCAGCAACCGTCGTCACAGACCCCCCGTGAAGTACCAACAAAACAACGACGACGACCTTAACGACTCTGACCCAGACGAGGACTTGAACGACGACTTGAACGACATTGACTATGTTCCCGACTATGACCCGAACGACGACGACGACCTTAACGACTCTGACCCAGACGAGGACTTGAACGACATAGACTATGTTCCTGACTATGACCCGAACGACGACGACGACGAAACGACAGAGTTACTGACGAAAGACGAACGACGACGGAGACGGAACGCAATCAAAAAAGCTAGGTACAATGGTCGTTACCCAGAGAAAGCCCGAGCGAGGAATATTGTGAAAAAAGCCAACTACCGACGCAAGTACCCTGAGAAAGTGCGTGCTGCCAAAAAACGATACCGAGAACAATATCCGGATCGAGTGCGGGAGTCCAAAAGGCGTTATGAGGAGACGCATAAGGAGCAACGGACTGCCACCAAAAAAAAATGGGCCCAAAAGAACCGAGCACGTTGTGCCGAATACGACCGGAAGTATAGAGAGAAACATCGGGAACGTTTGAGAGCCCAAGCGCGTGAATATCGTCAAAAGAATCGTGTACGAATATTGGCGTACAAAAGGATGTACAATAAAAGGGCCAAAGCACGGGCGGCTCGTCGGGCCTATCGTGCTGCGAACCATGAGAAACTGCATGCGCAAAGAAGAGAGTACTACTGGGCGAACCGCGAGAGGTTCTTGGAGCTCGCTAAAAGGTACTACCACAACAAAAGGAAGCAGGTGCCTCGCCCCAAAACGCCAAAAACACTGCGGGTGGTATTGACTAATTGTAGGACGCAACCTTCTCTGGAAACGTATTTGAATGACTTTTGTGCCTCCTTACCTTCTGTAGAGAGACAGAAAACGGAAGAGAAAATCAAAGCATTAGGACCCTTGAAACTGACCATTCCCTTGGAGGACTTTAAGAAATCGACGCCTAAAATGTCTGAGAACTTTTCTTTTTGTGAATCATTTCTGGATTCTTATACTCTCACGGATATGGATTCGGGGGGTGTGCAAGTCATGGACCCCCCTGACTTGGGCCCCCCTGACTTGGACCCCCCTGACTTGGAGGACTTTTCGTCTTTGTTGCAGAACATAACGCCTGACGAGTGGGCCGAGTTACTGAAGGATGTGGAGGACTCTTGTTCCTTTGATTTGGAGGCATTGGTGCCCCCTGAAGACCTCGTTCATGACATGTCACCCAACGAGGGCGTGGATTTCATGTTTGATTTAGTGACTTGAACATTCGTATTTGGCAGAACATTGAACGTTTTGAAGACACAACTCATGAACCAATGAGACAAGTGACATTGTTTTTATTTTATCAGGATTATTTTGTCTACATCACAATGGGTTCTGTCTCGCAAATCCTGTTTGAGACTCAACACGAACTACAGAAGACTACCGAACTGCAGAATAACAATGTGACATTTTCATTGTTTATTGACTCAACATGTTATTAAATTTTTACAATTTCAAACGTTTCTTGGCTTGCATGATTTTCTTGACCACCCGTTCGGTCTTGTTTTTCTTGCCGGGTAATCGATCAATGGCTTGGATCATCTTGGTATCGGCTTTCCATTTATCTTGCAAATTCTTAGCACGACTGTAATCAATGTCGTGTTGCTTAGCAATCTGGTCCAAGCGATTGATCCCGGGATCCCCACGTTTCAGACGTTTAGTCAAATGGGTGCCAGGGCCCATGTACTGATAACCGGGCCAATGAAATTCCTTCCCCGTTTTCGCAATCCATTTTTGCACATCCAAGGCCCCTCCTCGTTGGGGGCGTTTCCGTTTAATACCCCTTCTCCTCCTCTTGGTGGGCATGTTTATTCACTGTCGTATTGCAAACGTCTCCGTCGGGACTGTTTGGGTTTGGTCCAATCTTCCCAACCGGGTAAGGGTTTTAATCGTTGCACTTCACGGGAGACGCCTTTGCCTTTGCCTTTGCCTTTGCCTTTACCACTCTCAGCTAACTTTTTTTCCAAAGCCTTGCGCTGTTCTCGAATGACTTGTAAACGCGTTCGGGTATCCCCTCGACTGGTAGAAGGTCTCTCTTCTCCTCGACTGGTAGAAGGTCTCGGTTCTCTCGCGCCTTCCCTGGTAGCAGGGGTAATGGTGGGTTTGGGAGCCGACGGACCTCCTTTTATCATGCGCTTCAACCATTGTTCGACGGGCCCCGTCACCAAATCCCCGGCTTCTTCTTCTTCTTCACCCGGTGGACCACCCGGGGCACCCGGGGCACCAACCCCCACCCCGCCAGGAAATTGACGAATGCGTTTGGTTAACTTGATTAATTCTTGACTCAACGGTTTGGTTTGAGCATTGACCAGGGCTGGAGGTAATTGGGGGTTGGCTAATAACACATGTTTTTGGGCAGCGAGCGTCGCGGCTTTGTTCAACAAGGCATTTTCGGTGAGTTCTCCTTTGTAATATTGAATGAGTTGTTCCAAGTCCTTTTGGGGAATCATGTACACTTCGTCCATGATCGTTGACTACAGTCGGGGCAAAGTTCCCCGTCTTCCTGGTCACGGCAACTCTTACAAAGACGGGCCCTCAAGATGTGTTGGTACTCTCGATACAACAGGTGATATTTATGCTTCCAATAATGACACTCGTCTTTCCACTTGTCGGTGGCCCGATTGGCCTCTTGTAATAGAGCCATCCACGTAGGGAGGGTTAACGAACACATTGACATAGCACCTCGTGAAGTCCTTGAAACAACCCTTGTCCTTTTTGTTGGACTAACCACTGACGACGTTTTTTGACGGAATGTTGACGACGTCCCAAATCACGTAGTACCTTTTTATAGGGTTGAAGTTTAGCCAGCATGGGTGGGGTGACGGGAATCTTGTTTTTTAAGAAGTTCAACACCAGTTCACTCACAGCATTGATTTGATCGGCATTGGCATGTTGTAACAACTCTTGACGTTTGGAACCATTGGCTTCTTGTAACATGGACCGTAAAAACGGTAATTGACGTCGAAGACGTTTCATACTGCCCATGGTCTTCGTCGGAAATTAGACACAGCACCTCCCACACCGAGGGCTCCCATTCTTTTATAGTCCTTACTCTTGCCCAGTTTGATGCCCAGTTTGGCAGCGCCTTTCAGTAAAGAAAGAATACCTCCACCTCGTTGTCGTCGGTAATGTTGTACATTATCGGTAATGCCTTTCAAGGCTTGTCCGCCTAATTTGCCTAAAGCCAGTCCAAACCCAGGCGCTGGGCCTGATAGAAACATACTCATGCCATGGGCAATTTTATCCACCAAACGGGGTTTGCGACGCATTAAAGCCCCTCCTCTTTGTTTCCTTTTTCTGCGTCGTCGTCGTTGGACGGCCATGGTTCTAAGAGTGTGGGACTAGGAGGGAGCGGCTTTTTATGGATCCAATACTCTTTGGGTCTCAAGGGACGAGGACATCCGTCTACATAGCATAGGGCTTCCAAGGGTTGGTACACAAAATGACCATGGTAATCTTGGAGACATCGTTTGGGTAACGGAGGGATGAAATCCACAATGGTATCATCCAAGGTTTGCATCTTGATTAAAAATCGTTCCAGATCCTCCAAGGGAATACCCCGCACATGGGTTTTCAATTCGGTCAAGGCTTTGGCATAGGTGGTAAACGCAAATCGACTCATGGTCACTTTAAATCGGTATAGTTTAAAATCATTCCATCCGTTGACCACGGTCCCCACCGCCGCCAAACACGCTACCAATGTACTGTTTTCCAATAGCGGCCCAGCAATCATGCCGGCAGCCATCAGGAGTAAGGCCATGCCATTGAACAAGGCATTGACACACCTGTAATGATTCAACATTTTTCGATAACACCACCATTGTTGATGATAAAAAGCATACAAGGAATCCATCCGTTGTAATAATTCCGGGGGGAAGGGAAGACCATGATGTTTCGATCCATTCAATAACGACACGATGGTTTTCATCTTTACGGCGAAACACGGGACGACGAGGTTTGTACGCTCGGTGCTCCTCCTTGTTTATAACTGGTCACAATGCTATTGGTCATGGTGACATTAGCAATTTCACGTCCTTGGGCCAACTGTTCTTGATCTTGTAACAGCATGCGTAAACGTCGTTGTAAATCCGCTTGACGCAAGGTACGAGGGGGTCCTCGAGGAGTGGAGGGACTGGAGGAAGGTGTCCTAGGTGAACCGGGGAAAAGTCGTCGTCGTCTGCCACGTCGGCCACCACGACGGCCACCGCCACCACCACCGCCACCACCACCACCACCACCACCACCACCACCAGCTCCACCTGCTCCACCGCCAGCACCACCAGCACCTCCACCACCAGCTCCACCACCACCACCACCAGCACCTCCACCACCAGCACCACCAGCACCACCAGCACCACCACGTCCACCACCTCTAGTCCTAGGACCACGGCGTCCCCCACGTCCATTTCCACTTCCCCCACGTCCATTACCATTACCCCCTGCACCCGCTGCTGTTCGAGCACCCGCCACTGTTCTTCTTCGTGGATCGGGTGACACGCGTGCGCTTCCCCAAGTAAGGGGGCTGTCCACGGAAGACGGTGGGGTGGTTTGTATACTACCGAAGGATGGACTTCCTACCCCGGCTGGGGAAGAGGCCTGGGCAGGGGGCGCACCATCTCTACCCGTAGGGGGGAGGGACTCCATAAACTCCCAGAGGGGATCAGGATGCATTTCCTCCATGGCGACGTCGAGAAGGCCTTGGTCTCCTGTGAAATACAAATCTTGCCAGGCGCTTGGGGACATTTGATTACCGCTGGCCGCCCCCACCCCCGCCGGGGACACGGTATCGTACGATTGCGGAGGTTGACGGTCATCATCATCATCATCCGCCATGGTTGCTTTCTCTTTTTTTTCCTGTTCCAAGGGGCTCCCTTTATAGTCGTTTTTGATAGGTGCGAGTCCATCCTTCGTCTTTTAACAGGTGACTCAACACCCGTTGTTGATCGGACGAGGCGGGATGTAAATCCAAGACCAAATACCCATACGGTCGTGTGGTGGCTTGATGAAACGTCTCCAACGTGTCTTTCCAAGCGGTCGGAAACGATTGAAGCATGACATTGCGTACCCCTAATTGATCTCGGGGGTTCTTGAACGCCACGATGTAATGGGCATTGCGGGATATACTTTTAGCATAGCGACCCACGGGAAACATGTCTTGGCACAAGTATAGGACCGTCACCCCTTGATGATGCGAATGTTTGGTGAATAAATCCAACACGCGTTTATCATGGCTGCCTTCATCCATTAAATCATCCAAGACCAGGACCCCATGTCCTTCAGGAAACCATTGCACTAAGGCCTCATGATCGGGAATCCCTTCGTGAAACACCACCCCTTGATCTTGCATGCCTTGAAATCGATCTTGCCAGGCCCCATAACAATAATGCACTTGGGTCGGTGGGGTTTCAAACAACTCCGGGTTGTCTACCAAGAGTTTTTCCGTAAACACGGTTTTCCCACATCCCGAAGGACCCACCACCAAGATAGAGGAAGGCGTATGAAAACGAAACGGTTTCCCCGTTTGCATGATGACGAACTACCCTTAGAAAAAAAAAAGGCACCTTTTTATTGGAATCGGTGGGACTCGAACCCACGCACGACCCTCCTCATGTATTCGAGGGGGGATCCAAAGGCTCTACCCACTGAGCTACGACTCCAACACCACTTTTTTCCAACAAATTTTATTTAATGATTACATTGATGATACGGATGACAACAAAGTTGATACCATCTGGCTTCTTGGCCTACAATCAATTGTTGAAGGCGTTGACCCGCTTGATGGTCATTACTAACATAATCATGATCCGAAAACTCATTTAAAAACGCTTGCAAGGTCCGTCCACGGGCTTTGGCTTTCAAGTACAACAAGGCGTAATCACCACAACTCTTGCTTGAAATGGCTTGGAGGGACTTGCCATTGGTCACTACATACTTCCAATGTTGGACAATCCAATCTCGTAACGGGGTAGCTTGCACGTACGTATCCAATGGCAAAGCATAACTGTCCAGGACTTCACACACCTTTCCATCCGTCCACACCGCTAACCAATGTTGTCCCGGTTGATCGTGTGGGTCGGTATTCACAATGTACCCTTGGGGTTGGGTCTTGACAGGACTCTTGGGTAAACGATCACAGGCCACCGTCCCGTAAAAGACAGGGTTCAATTGGGGGTCGTCTCGGGCTAAATAATCCAACTGCACATTATTCAAGGCCACATGTTCCATTTTTAGTGCTGGTAAATGTTATACAACACGGCTCCGTTCCTGTCAATCTCTAGCAAGTTCTCAAATTCTCCATACACGAGTACGGTTATATTGACACCGGGGGCAGCTCCAAATTCCAAGACCAGTTGTAAATCGCCCGTTTGCTTGGGGTTGAGGTTTTGACTGTCAGCACATCCATTGGCCACATTGTCAAACATGTACAAGGTACAATTTTTAGCTTGGCCCCAATCCAGCAGTTCTACCATGTTGCCTTTCTTTTTACACCAAGCACCACTGGCTTGCAGAAAACGGAAGTAGCCTAGATTATCTCGGGTGCCATTGTTGTGCACTAACTGGAGGGTTTCATAAGGGTATTCTTCTCCTTTGACAATCTGTCGAATGGAGGTCAGACCAAATTTCTGGAAACAGAACGGATCTCGGGTCACATCTCCATTGAAGGCACGGCTGTCCAGTAATCCCACAATCAATCGGTCAGGTATTCTGTTTTGAAACAGGTTCGGGATATCAAAGCGGACCAGGTTGTTTTGCATGCTGAAGGTCCGGATTTCACTGCGGACGGTCGGGTAAGCCGCCACTTCTCCTTCATTGTGTCTTTTGCTAGATATACTCTGGTAGATGGCGTCATTCAAACGCAGTTGACAGAGATGAAACCGTAGTTTCACATCCCCTTCCATCAATCGGCCAGCTAGAGCCACTCCATTCAAAAACAAACTGGGGCCGTTGAAATGAAATTTCATCTTGATTTCGATACCAGGCACCAACAGTTTGCCAGTGTGAAAGACTTCCAAGTGCGGGGTAAACACTAGACTGTGGGTGACACCTCCAGCATACTTGGCCACTTCAGCTACCATGGCTTCATAGGCTGCTCTGTGATTGTCAGTGAGAGCTTGCCAGTGAGCATGGTCTCCTGCTTTGTCTGTGTTGGTGGGGGTCCATTGGGGTGGGGAATCCACTTGATTGTACCATCCTTGGGGTCCTAACACGGTCTTGCCATCTTCTCGGTCATAATTCAACAAGGTTTCTAGGTAAGCTTTGTAATGATACGTGTCGGATTGTGGACTGATCAACGTACCATTCAACTGCAAGTCAATTTGTTTGATGATGGAATGGGCCAAATTGTTGACGGGCCACAATTTCTGATTGGCCACCAAGTTCCCGGCATCTTGCTTTTTCAAACTCAATTCCATGGTAAAGTAACTGCGTCCCAAATCCACAAAATCGTCCAACCCTGGAATGATGAATTCCATGGGATTGATACCCGTGGTGGTGGGTTGGATGGTGACCATGCGATAGGCATTGATGCTAATGTCGGTCGGTGGCACCTTGAAAATCCGTAAGGCAGGGTTGACGGTCCCTTCGGAACGCTCGTGAGCCGGGGCGGTTTGTGTACTCACGTCAGGCATGTTTAACGTCGTCGAGTGGTACCCCGTCGTCGTCGTGAGGGGTTTTTATAGCGTCGTCGTCGTGCTAAACGTTGTCTCAAATCAAACCCGGGGACTCTCATCACCTCGGGACTTAACCATCCACCACGTTGTCGTCGCATGAGTTTCCAAAACGGATACAGTCCACCCCATTGAGACAACCCTCGATTACTACGAATCCGTCGAGGTCGTGAATGCACGGGTTCCATGTTCACACTCCCAAAATATCACGTGCACGTTTGGTTTGTTTGGGAAATAAAGCAGTGGCTACACGCACGGCGTCTTTCACGTTCTTATGACTCAACGCTTTCTTGGCTTGTTTGGTGATTTCTTTTTTAAGGACGTCTTCGGCTTTGCGTTTGATACCTTGTGTCAAACCCGTTTCCAAGCCTCTCTTGATATTACTAGGCAATTTTAAAGGATTTCGCGTCCTTATAAGACCTTGCAACCCCCCACGCATCAGATCCGTCAACACTCCTTTGCCTTGTTGATCATACCACTCGTCGGTTCGAAATCGTGTCAAACTTCCCCCACGCATGGTGTCTTCTTCACCAGGGATAAACGTTTTGTCTGTGCTTCACGTGACCCCCTTTTTATACCGTCATCGTTTTTTCCGAAAAGCGGCTTCCAACCCTTTTTTAGCCCCGTAACTCGCGGCACCACCCGCGGCACCCAACGCCACGGCTTTCCCTCCAGCAATCAAGGCTGGAATGAGGGCGGCCAGGGGCAAGAGACCCCCTCGTTGCCTTCTTCTTCTTCGTCTCATTCGACGCACTCTTGTCTTGGGCATCTTTGTTTGTTTTCACAACCCTTGTTTTCTTTTTATACTCACATGACGTTGCACGTAAACGATTCCCCCGCCCACCGTTTGCGTTTCCCACTTCGCATTTCTTCCATACGTTTCTTCGTTGATCTTAGGTAATTCTTTTTGGCTAACTTTTCTACCCCTTTGGTGATGGACCAAGCGGCCTTAGGAATCCCGGCAATCACCGCGTTGACCCCTTCCCCCGCTTGTGGACGCTGTGGTCGGCGTCGTCGTCGTCGTCGTCGTTTCGGAGGCATGATTGATTTGGGTTCCCTTCTCGTCTCTCTTTTTTATGTCTTTTTGAAGTGTAACGTGACAATGGTATGGCCGTCACCAAACTTGACCAAGTCTCCTCCGGCACCAATCGTTTCAGCCACTTGAACGTGAATCATTTCCACCACCTCGTTACGAAGAGACATGTATTGAATGTGCAACGGTTCAAAATACAGGGTGCCGCGTGCTTCTCGCTTGTACTGGATTTCACGTAACAAATCAGTCACGCGATTGCCCACCATCATACTGCCTGCCACGTCAGAGTACACGTGCAACGATCGTGTGGGTTCACCCACCACGGCACGAAACGCCACATTCAAGTTGGTGAAACGCCAACCACAACTCATACTCAATTCCATATAGTCTTCCACTCGACTGGTGGTCCAAAACACCGGGTTCCCCTCCTTATCGGTGATATCCTTCCAATCGCTGTTGTTGGTGATGTCGGGGACTTGATCCCCCATGAATTCTTGTTGTAAGTTCGGTCCCAAGATCCATCCACTGCTGATTTTACGTAACCATCCCATCTTGGCAGCTAACTTGGTATGAACGGCAAAGGAGGGCGTGCGAACGGAACCATCATGAGAGACGTTCGTGTTGTCAATGAGCAGATCCTCGCCTTCCCAACGAAACTTGACGTACGTGTGTTTGCCTTGATCGTCCAAAAACGTACCCCCTTGGATAACCGATTCCCGTCGTTTCTGTTCCACATGAGTAATGGCGGCTTTCATAAAACTCACCCCGTCCACCACCCAATCCCAGTCTTTAATATCGTCAACTTTGGTCACGGCCGCTCCATATTTGTTATAGGTACCTCCGCTTTTACTGGGTGCTTTCAGGTGCCATTTGATGCCTAAGACGTGTTGTCCTTTCATCACCAACTGATACAAATTGACGCGCGCATCCGGTAAGGAAATGGCACTCAACCCCACTTGCCATCCACCCCCTGTGAGCTGTAACGGTTGAGGTAAACGAATCTTGAAGGAATTGGGTTGGTTGTTGGGAAATTCACGTCGGTTGGCATGACTGGGTAACGTCACGTAGAACGACATTTTGTCTTCTTCACACCACCACTTCCCTTTTAAAGTGGAGGGTCAGGAGGGCATGGCCTTCACCAAATTTCACCAGATCCCCATTGGTTTCGGCCAACTGGGTTTCGACGATTTCCACCACTTCATTGCGTACTGGGATATATTGAATATGTCGAGGTTCAAAGTGGGTGGTGTTTTGAGGCTGGTACTTGATTTCTCGTAAGAGATCGGTGATGCGACCCCCTACCATACTGCTGGTCCCTACATCACAATACACGTGCAAAGGACGCGTGGAGGGAAATTCCAACGAGGGACGAAAGGTCTGGTTCACATTCACAAACCGCCAAGGGCACGATAGACTCAATTTCAGATAATCCCCCTCCACTTTCCAAAAGATGGGCTTGTTGGCGGCATCGCGGATATCCGTCGGGGTAGGAATGGTGGAAATGCCTTGAAATTCTTGCAAGAGATTCGGACCCAATCGATACTGGCCGGGGGACACTTGTTCAATCCATCCCATTCTCAGAGCCAAGGATCTGCCCCATGACACGTGCGCTACTTGTCGTTTGTAATCCACATTGGTCGTATTCAATAACAAATCCCCTTCGGAGGTCCATTCAAAGGTCGGGTATAATTTGACGCCATTGTCCTCGGTCCATTTGTTTTTGGGTTCGGTTTGTTTGGCACGGCTTTGCTCGTAACGGTACACCAGTTGATGAAAAAAGTGCAATCCCGTCGACGAGGCCAATTCCTTTCTCATATCTCGCCCGTAGACAGTGAATTCGCGGCGTTGATGCCACCATCGATCGTTGCCTTGATCGTCTTGGGCATACACCCGTTCGTGCCATCGTACGTACAACAGAGGATGGGAATCACCCACGCCTCCTTCTTCCGCTATGACGGGAATGGTGGGTAAGGATAAACTCACCATACCCACCATCCATCCTCGTCCCACAAATCGGATGGGTTTAGGCAATCGGTTTCTGAAATGATGACTCTTGTTCCCAGGAAACTCTTTGGTACTCGCATGACTCATCAACGTCACGTAAAACGAAGAGTTGGGTACCAATGTCATTGTTTTTAGCGGCGTCGGCGTCGTTTGCGGGGTCGAAGGGATGTCACGTCTCCACGAGCAATCCAACTATTGTACTTGTCGGGCCACCCTTTCCACTTGACCAACCAACGACCTTTTTGTCGCTTAAGTACCTTCTCGATCCGAAACACCTCGGATACATGGACTTTTTGTAAATCCTCTTCATAAAACGTACCTTGGACGGGGGTCTCATCCCATTCGCGAATCTTATACGTGGGGACAGCGCCCGGGACCACACGATGCACCACAAACACTTCTTCGGTCCAACCGGGTAAATACCCTTTTTCAAAGGTACGATGAATCGTATTGAGACGGACATGATCCCCCACCTTCAATTGGGGTTTTTTGTAGCCTTTCAATCGTTTGGCATACAATCGTTTCCACACGGCTTCTTCGTTGTCCCACGTCACGTTTTCGGGGGGCATACCAATACTTCGATGACGGGTGGCATTATACCCCTCCACCAACTCGGGTAAGACATCGTCAAATTTCAACGTGTTGGCCGCGGTCAAATAACGGTACAACCGTTCTTTCAAGGTGCGGTTAAATCGTTCCACCACACTGGCTTTGGCATCCCCTTCGGTCGAAAAATGATTGATGTCTTGCTCGTCGACCCATCGTTGAAAGGTCCGATTATAAAATTCTTTCCCTCGATCGGTTTGCAATCGATTCGGGTGACGTCCTCCTTGTCTCACAATCTTCTCAAAGGCTTTCACGAGGGCCACGCCGGTTTTGGTTTTCAACGGTTCCACCCACGCGTACTTGGACAACACATCCACGACCGTCAACAAGTAGCGTATACCCCGATTATGTTTGGCCAAACGTTGCACTTCCACTAAATCCGCGGCCCATTGATCATCCAACCCCTCTACGATCACGGGTAAGGTAGCAAAACGACGACGTCGGGGTTTATGCAAGGTGTAACCCACATCCTGTTCCAACACCCGTTGGGCTTTTTTCAAAGGGAGACCCTGGGCTTTAGCAAATCGTTGCACCCCACCTAAACTCCCCGGGGCACGAGGATCATGGTAACGGTTTAACCATTGTTGTTGCGAGACATTGGCCTTCTTCTTCTTCGTTGACGACACAGGGCGTTTGGTTTTCTTCAACCATGAGGACGACGAACTCCAGCGTTGGGTTCTCTTTCGAGGGGCCATACTTTTTGGCATTCACCCCATAAGGTCGATATGGTGGGGACCGTGTGGGGATGCGCCTTTTGAATGATTCGATACCATCGCCATGCCTCTGGGTGAGCTTTTAACCATAAGACAAACACCACCCATCGATATAGGTTGCGGTCGACATGGGTTTCTTCAAAGAGGTGGAGAGGATGCGTGTCCTCGGGACAAGGGGGAATGGGGATTTGGGACCCGGGTTGGTGATCATATAAGACTTGACAAAGGGTTTGATGACATTGCCATTGCCCCAGGGACAAGATAGACTCCCACGCATCACACACAGACTCCATGGTGACATTGATAAAAAATTTTATTCGTTCTCTCATTTAAAAGAGGCCTAGACAGCCGCAGCTGATGGTCTCTAGACCTTTCTGCCAGTTGTCCACACTGTCACTGTACTTAGGGGGTGGTGGAGCTGGGGCCACCATCATTTCCTGACGGTTCTTGAGATCTTGAATTTCTCGTAACAATTGTTTCTCATACTCTGTCAGGGGCCGTTCTCGTTCCACGTCCTCTTTCCTTCTGACTGGAGGACCAGGGATGTCTACTCCACGTTTGGGATATCCTTGAGCATCACGGGTGGGTGGTTCAGCTTGTTGATCGGCTTTTTTGGGAGGGTTGTCATGAAACCAACTCCAGTACTTGGGACCCAAGGGTTGATCGGCCCATCGGAAGAAGCCACACGTTTTCTTGGAACAAGTCAGAAACAACCGATCGGGGTTCTGAGTCGAATGACTCTGTTGTAGCGTGGCGGGTTCACGGCAAAAGCATTGTAAACCACCCCACATGTCCAACACTTCTACATGAGGTTGACTATACACGGCTTTCATATACTCCAGAACTTGATCTTGTCCACAAAACAGCAAACACGGTTGCATGGGACATTTCACATACTTCCATCCCTTTTGAGATTCTCGGGCCTCCAAACGCACCTCATGGCAAGGGCATACCATAGTGTCCACCGAACTAGGAGGAGGAGGAGGATCTTCGGCATACGTCACCATGTATTCAGATGGGGACACCATATCATTCAATTCTTTCATCATATCTTCCACCGCAGCTCGGGTGTCTTCCACGACCTCGCATACCACAGGATCACAGTCCACGGGCGTCATATGTTGAATGGCCTTCTTCTTCTTTTTCCCCTCTGGGGGATGGGTTGATTTTCTCTTCCGATCGGTGGACATCGTGCTCAAGGTTGATGTCACCCCTACCGACCATGCCTTTTTATACCTTAGACCCTTGACTGTCATTGGTCAGCTTATCCTACCCATATAAGGGCTTGTTATCTTCCCATTGGTCAGCTTGTTCAATCCAAATAAGGACCTCTTGTCTTCCCATTGGCCCGTTGTCCCTATTTAAGACGGTCCCTTGGTCACTAGATCTTCATTCTCAAAAGCCATGCCCCCAGACATTGACATGATCGGAGAACAAGATCTCGGTGCCTTGGAACTGCAAGTGGGTCATGGCCATGTGGTCTACACAGGGGGAGCCAAAGGTACGGATGCCCTCGTGGAAGAACATGCCAAACACTTTGGGATGCAACTAGAAGTCCTCGTCCCCCCGAACCATCCTCGAGCCACTTTCATCACCCCTTCTACGGTGGAAGTCCTGATGCTGGCCAACCCCCATCTTCACCAGGCGGCTGAGAAACTAGGCAAACAAATGCCCAGTCATTTTTACACCCTGCAATTGCTGCAACGCAATTATCAATTGGCCAAAAAAGCCCATACCATCTATGCCTTTGGCATCTTGGAACCGGATCATAAACGCGTGAAAGGAGGCACTGGTTGGACTGTGCAATTGGCTATGGATCAAGGCAAACCCGTCTACCTGTTTGACATACCCAGTCAATCATGGTACCGCTCGGACCATTACTACCAAGTCAATGAGAATGCCGCCACCCTGGTCACTGGCAGTCAATTTGTCCCTTGGGGACCTAAAAAGCCCACCCTTCATCAAAGCAGTGCTATTGTGGGATCCCGGGATGTGGACGAGAAAACCCGAGCCGAAATTCAAGCCTTATTCAACCGCACCTTCTGTCTACCCGAGAACATTGATCAATTACGTATGGAACTGGAAGACTTTCATTTGTAATTTCTTAGTTTTTATTTTTTTATTTTTTATTTTTTTCCAATTGTACATAGCTTTTCTTTTAGTTTTTATTTTTTCAAACTGTAGATAGCTTTTTCAAATTGTAAATAGGAGCGCCCCACCCCGCGTGGCAAAGAACACAGACCACCCTTTGTAAAAAACATCAACTCTTTTTTAATTAAAAAATAAAAAAATGACATCACTGAGTTTGCACTATGGTCATAAATAAATGTCTCTTGACGCACAGTAGCCTTGACTCACAATAATCTCAACAGGAATAAAAAAATGTTCAAGGAAATAAAACGCGTCGCACTTGATCCCGCATCCGCTCTCTCCTCTCCCGCTCCTCCCGCCGCCGCTGCTTCCGTACTCGCTCCATGTCCCCAAAATACAACCTGATTCTCTGCCATTGCTGACCCGCATACACCGTTGGCAAATACAATTCTAGTTCATTGTCCATTTCATGAAAATGGCCCAGGGTCATGGGCCACCGCCATTCCAAATGGGTCCAGATGCGGTGCTGGTCCACCCACGGAATGATCTTGCGGACCAGGGTACCCAGCAACGCTTGTACGATGTCTGGATGGGGCCGGCCCTCTCGCTCCCCATTCTCCGTCCGCACCATAGCCAGCAAAAACAACTCAAAAAATGCACCCACGCGCTGACGGGTCAGGGGGCGCCACGTTTCCTGCTGTCTTTCCCTCATCACTCTCGTCTGGCGTTCCACTCCTGTTCTCTCCCGTCCCGCTCTCCTCCTTAAGCTCTCCTCACCCCCCACGTTCATCTGACTGGCTAGACAACCCAAGGGCCTTCTCGTTGTGGACATTTTCGCTCTCTTGAACTGACATAAGTCAACACTGACTGAACCCAAAGCTAGGAGTGACGTCCTGTGGCCTCGCTTCACTTCTATACCCTGATTCGCGCAATGCACCATGGTCTATCTAAGGAGGGGGGAGGGGGGTCCCCCCACCTCTTCCCCTCCCACAGCATGATGGGCCTTTCTCCCATTGGTCCTTCCCTCCCACGTGACCCTTTTGTTTCTCTATAAAAAAAACCACATACGAAAGATCAATAAAAGATGTTGTGATCTTTATTGATTCTCTACATACATCGTTGACTTTTTCTGGAGAGTTCAAGGGTCATGATGGTTCTGCCTTGTTTGAAAGGAGCCGGTTGTCCATTCGCTGTTTGAATGTCCATCTCGATGCTGTCAAAGATGGTTTTGCCAAGAGGAAAATACATCCGTTGCGTCGTATCAAATTGATGATCGGTATTGCCGGCATCCAAGGTACGTAAAAATCCTTTCTCTTGAGTTCCCACAATGCTCTGGGACACCGGATCCGTGTAAATCATCAATTGTTGTTGTCCTTGTTGCGGTTTGACCGTTTGCGTACTGGGAAATACTTGTCGACTGAGATTCGGACCCAAGAACAAATAATAATTGAAATCGGGGTGGGTAAAACTGACGGACACATGACCAAAAGGTGGATATTTGTTAGCAGGACCGGTGGTTACTGTCCATTTGTGCCGATCGTTGTAATCCACGATATTTTTGACCAGATAATTTTTTTCTTGGACCACGCGTTCACTTGGTGTACCATCTTTCACCAGTCCCATCAGTCCAGCGAATTTCCATTCCATTTCAAATTGCATGTTGGCTGGAATCAGTACATACAACGAATCTAATTCGGGGGCGATGCTTGTATTGGTGATTTTCACGTAGGGTTGAGCCAGATTGAGAGCCGCGAGTTGTTGTCGTTTCGCTTGATCGTCCACGTCCATTTTGGTTATATCCATCATGACGTCCATGTGTTGTTTTTCCATTTCGTACGCAATGGCAATCCATGCTTCTTTCAAATTGGTGTAATACCCTGGGGGTAAATGGATTTGTTTGGTCACTTGAAGGGGAGCCGTTCCCTCCGCACGTTTTGGTATGTATCTCACATCTGTTTTCATCCAATGTTTTTGACTATCTTCTTGCGTCCAATTCTGTTTGGTTTGATCTCCCCATTGTTGATTAAACCCCGGGTGGGAAATATGAACTAGGGCTGCTTCCCAATCATCTTCTACCAAATAATAGGAACGAGGAAGTCGAGCCGTAAATTTTTGACCCGTGCCTTGTGCTTGATCACTGATCAGGGTGATGTAAAAACTCATGGTCACTACCTAACCCTAGGGTTTACCCTTTTATACCTACCCCCGTTCCACAAATTGGACTTTGGACTTGGAGCCCGCGTTTTTTCAGCGGTTTTACTTCCCCTTGAGCCCACGATCCTTTTTTCCTACTCGTCAGCGGTTTCTCATCTCAAAACACGTGACTTCCGGTTCCCATGAGCCCGCGATCCCTTTTTTCCACCTGGTCAGCGGTTTCTCATCTCAAAACACGTGACTTCCGGTTGTATGAGCCCGCGATCCCTTTTTTCCACCTGGTCAGCGGTTTCTCATCTCAAAACACGTGACTTCCGGTTGTATGAGCCAACGATCCTTTTTTCCCACTGGTCAGCGGTGTCCCATTCCACTTCCGGTGATGACGTCACTCGACCAATCAGAAGCCAGGAAATTACCCATACGAGCCCAATGTACTACTGGTCAGGGATGAGTTACCCATGGCCATGAAGAATGTTGAAGTCAACGTTTCTGGTTACACCAACTATGCTGCGGACAAGAATGGCGAGCATCTGGTCATAGATGGTGCTGAAGTCAAGATCCCTGGACTGACTAATGCGGACGCGAAAGGCGCGAGTGCAGATGCTAAAATACACAACTCCGATGTGAAAAATAAGGACAAATCTAGCGCCAATGGTACTACAAAGGACAAAGAGACCAACACCGCGACCCCTGTGGACAACAATCATGACGGTGAGGCATCAGTTAATGTCCATGTTTATCATTCTACTGACTGATTGATTGACCTACAAAACTTATGAGCGACTTAGCAAAAGAGTAACTGTTTGAATAACCGAACCAACGAACTAACAACTGAATGAATGCATGACTCAATGAATGGATGGATGGATGGATGGATGGATGGATGACCGGAATAAATGGTCAAATGATTTAACCAATTTCTCTTAGAATCTTTCTTTAGTCTGCTTTTATCGAGAAGAATAATCTCACGGCCAGCACCTAGAAACGGCCATTTGGCATAAGTTGTTCCCTCAAAAAAAGATTGGGGGAAATTTGCATGCACTCCGTGTACTTCAAGGTTATTTCCGACTTTAAAAAGGTGCGTTAAGGACATTGAAGTGCAGAGAAATCGTAAACCAGGTTTTAGCTAGGTGATAGTCTTTAGGTGAATCCTTATGATTATGCCATGTTCACATGAATTGTGCGAATGAAATACATTCAGCTGGTGCAAGAAAAGAAAAAAGACGTGAAAAAATTCGTGGCTGTTTCGCTTGCACCCGTATTTAACTCTGCTTGGTCTGAGTGATATGAGGTTTACTAGCAGGAACCCAAATTCAAATAACGGCTAAGAATTTGACAATTGGTAGATAAAGCTAAAAAGTTAGGTAAGCTTCCTTATACAACAATTTCCAGGAAAGTCACACGTTAAAAGCTGGTGCGACGACGACCTAACCACGGTTCTTGCTCGGCTCTGGGCGGAAACGAGATCTAGCGAGGACGCTAACAATTATAAACGGCTGGATAAAGGCGCTAAAGGCAAAGGCAAAGGTAAAAATACTTACCAAACGGAGGGATCAGGCAAAGGGTTGAATAACGAGGCTTCAAGGAAATCTGATGCCAACTTTGGAGAAAGCAATGTAAGTATTTGAAACAAGACAAGCGAGAGGAAGGGGAGGGGACCCTAGTGTATTAGTACGGACATCTAGTGTTGGTCCCTACCCTGCCTTTTTTCAGTCATTTTACTTTAACAAAACTCTCTGTAAGACAGACACCCCTCTAAGATGAGACGGTAGGAGCCGGTCCCGATGGTGTCTGTATTGGAGAGAGTTGACTGTAAGAGACTGATTGCGAGTACGACTTTTCAATTCCTCTCCCCAAAACGTGTCCTTCAGATGTCAATAATATTTGTGCTAATGCTAATTAATTCACGATATTATTTGTGTTTGTGATTTAAGCTGATGGAGGAAGACGAGAATAAAGATAAGAGGCAGGATGGCGAGAAACGTTCATGTAATGAAATTCCTTCTGTTTACCAGGTGAAAATTGCTCAAGTGGGGTGCCTGTGTCACTACTCCGAAAAATGCCAAAAGAAATCCAGTGGGCCTCGATTCTTCAAGCTTCCACGGTGAGTTACTGAATTCTTCTCTCAAACACCAGTGAAAGACGGTTCCTCCTAATACAGGGATATTTTTGCAAAGGTTATGATTATGGAGAAAAAGCAGACTGAACAAGAAAACTGTTTGTACCCAGCCATTGTAAGGCACTCCAGAGGCTATCTGAAGTATCGCAACGCAACAAAATTGCGTTTCGTCCCCGTCACCCGCCCACCCTACTTTGTTCCACACCAGAAACACGATGTTTGTTGAGAGTTAACAGTTTTCTTGTTTCCTTTTCCAGGAAACTGATGTCCTTACACTCTCAATCTTCCACCAAACATACAAAGACAAACCCTAAAAATTGTGCACCAGAAAATGACGCTGTTCCGATTTCTGAGGCTTGCACTGCTACAAAGGAGCCTCCCGCCTCTCCAGATACAATCTCTACCCCGGTGAGTAACCATCAAGCACGTTTAAAGACTTTTTAGTTGTATAGGTCTCTCAAATACTTCTGTTGATGACCTCTGGAATTATATTAATGCGAGAGGTTTTTGGCTGGAAACGGCCCTCTCTCACGGCAGGAACGGGGGAGAATCTCTTTAAATCAAACTACTTTAACTACCGACTTCCTCAATTCTTTTAACATCTAAATCCCACTGTTGACCCGGCCCGAAAGCAGTTTTGAACTGCTCAGTATTCTTTGACAGGGATTCGATTTGTCATGATTTTGTAAGCCGAAATTTAGAATCTTCATTATGACAAGGAACCTACAGCAATAGATAATAAAACAACAGTTGACAACACTTTTCGGGCTTGTTAAGTTGTCGAGAGTTTCGAAAAAAGAAGCCCTGCAGGCGTTTGAGTCGGAAAAAGGTTGCAGCTGACTTTGTTTTATTACAAACATTTCTGCTTTTTATGAAAGTGATGATTACTAGAAATTTGTTCTCGCAAGGCCCATATGATTATCATTTGAAAAGCAGGAAGGTATGTGTTAGCCTCACTTCCACTCAAAGGAAAGGACACGAAGCGCACGAATCACAAGTATATCCAACCTGCGTGCAGACGTCTCCTATTTCCTCGGCAATAGGAGATGTCTGCACGTAGGCTACTTTGCTTCACGCGGAAAAGAAAAAAGGAGAAACGAGGAAGCATCTTTCCAAATCAAAACTACTTTTAACTACCGACTTCCTCAATTGTGTTAACGACTAAGTTCCACTGTTGACCGGGCCCGAAAGTACTTTTGAACTGCACATTATTCTTTGACAGAGATTCGATTTTTCATGATTTTGGAAGCCGAAATATAATTACAAGGAAACTACAGCTATAGATAATAACAGAACAGTTAACAACACTTATCAACTTGTTAAGTTGTCGAGAGTTTTCGAAAAATGAAGCCCTGCAGGCGTGTGAGTCGAAGGAAGGTATGTGTTAGCCTCACTTCCACTCAAAGGCCCGGACATTAAGCGCACGACAGCCAAGCATATCCGACTTCCTATGTATGCGTTGTATCATGTCGGTAACTCGAGTAACGAGTGTGAAGGGAAGAGAATACATCTCCCATACCGACCCTTGTCCCGACATTCCATAGGAAGTCCGTCTTTTAGAAGTTGTTTTTGAGTCATCCACAATCATAGACCGATGATGGATTCTGTTATCCTCATCCTTCTGCCAACACCTAATACGCTTTTGGGCATGCAACTGACACATTTCTTGTGAAATTACAGATTTTAAATCCACAGAAGAAATCTCAAGAGCAAGATTTCGTATTTTCAGTGCCTTATTCTTATTGTTTACTGTTTTTTTTTTGGTAATTGTAGGTTCTTCACTGGAATGACTTTTATAAGAATCGCCCAAGGGTGACCTCATGGAAATGATGCTGATAATGTTAAACATAATATTCACTTTTGTTTAAAAACTTGAATATCTTTTATTTGAACAAAAAATTTAACCCGCCTTCGTTTTTTGTAAATATATTGTGAAACAAAAAAAAAAAGACAAACGAAAAGAAAAACAAAAGAATCAAACGCAACGTTTACTTTTGTTGGAAATGGACATATTTCATTCGACGAAGTAAATTTAACCTCCCTTTCTTTTTGTAAATAAATAGTTAAAAAAACACAAAAACGAAAAAATCAAAACAGAAAATAAACTTAATTGATATTGACCTTGTCAAGAAAACTATGGTCCCGAACATTTTTCAGAAGTGTTCTTACAAAATGGTCCAAGATAAGGACATATTTCATTCCTTATTTTATTATTATTCTTCTGTTGTTAATAAAGTAAAAAATAAACAAGATATATTCACATCCTGTTTACATCTACTTTAGCCTAGAAGCTGTGCGCTCTCTGAGCTGACGCTGGCATAAATCTCTGTCATTAAGCTCAATATCATACTACAAGAAAAAACAAAACTGCAAATTTCACACTCACCCCTTCCTGTCTTTGCTTCACTCACTGATCCCAACTTTAATTTAACGTGAAATCGAGTCCTTCCCCCCCCCCCCTTAAAACAAATCATCCATCCCCTACTCAGTGATGAATAATGACTAGTCTCTTATGTGCTAAAAAGACCCTTTGGATAAATATAAGCCCAGTGTTTATTACGGAATTTTACAGTATCGTTTAGCAACTGGTCAATCGCACTATACTTAAGTTTTTAGACTGCCACAAGCCAGCTTCCTGCCAAACTACATAACCAGTATAAATTGAGATCTTTATCCAAGCGGTAGTCGGTTTGATAATTCAAATTTAAGCTACAATGACATAATCACCACAGACACACAAGGGATTCAAATATACAAGGGTCTTTCCTTTGTGGGGGGAGGGGGAGGGGAGGAGGACGGGAGAAGAAGGAAGGAACGTATCTTAATATCTCGTATTATGGGAGAGGTCTAAAGACGTTCCAAAATATATTTGAACCTCTCTAGAAGGCACCACAAAGGGTAAACTACGATACGTCTCTCTTTCCACTCAGGGATAGTCGAGGAAAACAAACAAGCGAGAAACCGCGAAACCGCCTGCCGAGTTGAAAGGTGGCGCGCATGTCGAGCTGGTTCACTACACTAGCGGCTCGACACGCGCGTCACGTTTCAACGCAGCAGGCAATTTGGTGCTCACTCGCTTGTTCGTTTTCCTCGAATATCCCTGAGTGGAAAGAGGGACTGCTCTTAGTCTACACAAAGGGGTCAAACCCATTTTCAGCTACCTGAACATATCGAAAAAAAAAAGATGAAGACATAAGAACTCTATTGAGATACCTGGAAGACAACGAAATACTTGTAAAAGTTTAGCTTGACACGAAGATGTATTGAAACAGAATCGTTGCGGCTTCCATCGAACGGACAGTCACACAATTGATCAGTTTTGTCTCTCCACTTTTAAACAAACCTGTAGCTAGTGTCCGTAGGTTGAGTAGCAAACCAACAGCTACCCCTTGCATGTCATGTGACCGAGGTTCCAACAGAGAGGCCAATCCGGAGTGGTTATTTTGTACAAGGCCTGTAGGGCACCGTAGTATAGTTCTTCAAGATTCTGGTCGTAGAAGGTAGTTCAAGGACACGATGATTGATTAGTTGCTTAATGATATCCAGTGGGGGTGGGATGGAAGATGGCCCCTGTTTTGACCTTGGTTTTCTTGGGGAAAGCGATATATTATTGCAACGCGTTCCACGGTTGTATTTGGAGATTTTCGGGGAATCTAAAATAGAGTTTGTACGTCGATCAAAATTACATGTTAGAGCATTTTTCTCAAAGAGTAGGCCTATCCTTATGCCTGCGACTGAAAAAGGAACATACATTTCGCTGGACTTCCGCAACCACAACCTCATCGTTGCCAAGTTGAAATCAAGTTCTTACCGCAGATCACCTAATTAAAAGCAATCGTCATAATAATGCTCTGCAACAGTATTAAATCTATACTACACCGGCTTATCTGTTGCTGGCATGAGACTCGAACGCAGGAACAACCAGGTGTCGTAGTGGGTGTCGTACCACCGGTCTTCTAATCTCATACTTTGTGTCATAAACGCGGTGGTGTGGGGAAGGGCGGAGATTGGTGAACAGGGCGGTAGAAACCTCCCGCTTCCCGTGTCCTTTGGATCCCGGTTCCCGGCCTATTTTTGTTGCTTCTCGCCTGATTTGCGCTTTTTCGATAGTGAATTATTGTGCAAGGTCGGTTGCATATTTCCCCCTATTTCTCCAGCTTCCCGCCACCTTGAGAATTCGCTTCCTATCCCCTCTACATGAACGGGTTGATTTTCACCTTGTTTCTTTCTTCCAAAAAAGGAACATTTCTAAATCCCAAATTCATCTTAAAACAATGGAAGCAAATTTTACTTCCCGTTTAGTTTCAAAGTTTTATCAGTTAGAGAGAAAGGCCTACTGAACAGGAAACCGACACCACGCTACAAAAGCTACAATGTTTCCTCGCCCCATCCATGTCAGTCTCTTACCAGACTCCTTAGGCTTGTTGATCGTGGAGAGAGATTACAGTTAACAGTTCTTAGTTTTGTTACAGTTAACAGCCCAGAGCAGGCAATAAAAAAATCATTTTTTTGCCATTTCTTCAGATGCTCTCCCGACAATCACCCGCCGACCAAGAAGCCAGAGGACTCTTGGGACGAGATTGCCTCTACGCAGACTAAAATAAAAAATAAAGAAATGGATAGTTTGACTGTGCATGCGTTTTACTGCATACCGCAATTTGATTGGCCAGTTAGCTTCGCACAAAAGAGAATAAGGCATGTACTTGAACGGTCGCTCCTTTTTTTCTACTTTCATTTCAAATCATTCTTGGCTTGCGTTACACAGTTTTCCTTGCGTTACTCATTACCATGCGTGCACAATTAAACGCGCGAGCTAAAGAGCGTAGCGTCAACATTAGAATCTGCGTTTGTGACGCAAGTGTTCATTTTCGGAAGAAAATGGTTTGAATTTTCCGCTTATGTTAATTCAAAGCAAATATGGAAAAGAAAAAAGTTATTCTATTGGTTTTACTGATCTTTGCGATTTTGGAACGAGCATTTTGCGAATGTAAGAGCTCCTAAATTGTGAACTCATATTATCATTAAATGCACACTGGAGCCTTGAGTGCGAATTTTTTCTTTCCGTTTAATGTCGCTTTGCAACTTTAGGTTCGGGAAAACAAGTGCAAGGATATACGTACCTGACTGTAAACTATCACTCCAAACGACGAGAATAAATCACCCGAGCACAAGTTAAAAACTTGAAACAAGATCTGAGAACAAAAATTATGACCGCTGAAAATAAGTGCAAATTTTTTCTAAAAGAGAGATCAATGCCATAATATGGATGAGTCTAGCTCCAATCTGACTGCGAAGGACAGAGAGATCGAATTCGATTTCCATGTTCTTTGCAGTCAGATTGGCGCTATCTTGTCACAAGATTTTAACAGGTTGAGTTGATTTGTTGACTCTACGCGTTTCGTTTGAGACTTCAAACTTCGTCAGGGATATGTTACAACTACAAATCTTTACAAAGTTGGCTTTGATTTTTAAGCCATAAGCGTGATATACCTAGTTTTCTAGCGCTAAAATTCCCGAAGGGTGTGGTGTACCTGGAAATTTGTAAAGACTACGTGTGTGATGGATGAACGTTTATCATCCCCCAAAGTCACAAAACTCCCAAAGCCTGCAACTGATTTCGAAATTCCAGGCTTGGGACTTTTGCGACTTTGGATGAAAACAACAATAATGCTGGTAAGGTACTAGTTGATGTTCATAACTACCAAGTGATCGATGACTGACTTATTGATTGACTTACAAACCTAGCGAACACTTTAGTTTTGGTTTTACAGTGAAAACCTGTATTAAGCAGACACCCTTGGGAACCTCGCCAATGCGTAATACAGGGTTCTGATAAACTGCAAAAAGTAGTTGATTTGTTGACTTCTTTAAGCTTCACAATTATTTACCCGCACACCTCACATGCTCTATGCAGACCTCTTGCACCTGGCCGTTCCGGGTAGAATATACTAAATTACTTGGAAAACATGCTCTTCAAACCAGATAACAATGCCATAAATGACATAAAAGATACTTTGTGGGAAGGCTTAAAGTGCCCACTTAATGCAGGTTTTTCGTAGTAAAATGGCTTGATTTTGGTGTCCACGTCCGCTTAACAGAAGGGTCCGCTGAATACAGGTTCGTTTTAAAGTAAAAGTGGAAAGGAAGTTTAGGGACTTCTAATTAAACTGGTGTCCGCTTGGGTTCTTCGTGATATCAAAAGAAGTTTGTAAAGGTATACTTTCGCAAACTGCTCTTTTGAAATCACGAAGAGCTCTTAAATTTTGGAATTTTATTCCATTGATTTTTTACATGTGCACTGCAGCTTTCAATGCGTAACTTTTTCCCGCTTTAATCAAGCTTAAACTTTATCATTCGTTTATCAGGTACCCCAACACTACACGCTACAAATGTTTCAAAATTTTCCAAATTATACGACATGTCAATTCTACGAAAGCAACTGCCCTATTCTCTTTTTTAACTGGCGGGAAAATGCTCAAAGCACGAAACAAATTGCGTTGCTGTTATCGTCAGGTTCGCACTTATATAGCTGTAGTTACCTCATCTCCTATTAGCAATGTTAAAGCTTGCATACTGTCAAGTCTTCCTTCAGAATAAAAATACAGAACTCTCCTAAGTGAATTAGAGAAAATTATACTTATACTTTAAGTCCGTAAAGTAAAGGAATATAAGAAGCCTTGCTTACAAGTATCTCGATATATAAGCTCTCTCCTCCGCAGAGACCTCCTGTACTCCCTTGGGACAAAACGTGCGGAGGCTCCCCCGCTGCGCCCTTGTTTTCTGCCCCCCCCGCTCCCCCGCTCCCCCGCTCCCCGCTCCCCCCGCTCCCTGCTCCCCCGCTCCCCCGCTCCCCCGCTCCCCGCTCCCCATTCCGTTTTCTCTTTCACTGTTGTTTACTAATAGGAGCCTCTGCGGAGGAGAGAAATATATAAGACTAGTCGCTCTGGAAATTGTAGTAGTTAATCTGTCAGCGATGATGCACTTCATCTGTTTAAAGGTAAACGCACTTTGTTCTCATAACACCGCACCATTAAGAACATTGTGACTAAAAATACTTCCCTTTTTAATTGTTTTTGTTTGTTTCTTTCCTTTTTTACTGGAAGTATATTTTTAAACTTATACTCTAGCCTTGCAATGCCACTTAAGTTATAGAATGCTCAGTTACTTCGAATGAAGAGTTTTACCTTTAGTAAAAGTTCGCAAAGTGTTCCTGTCTTACGGAAACTTAACATATTGCCCATTCCACGAGCTCCGCACCAGTCGAACATGACTTCATGTTTTACATTAGACTTGAGCGGATCACGTGGAATGTCCCTGATGGCCGCGACGTTGGTGCCCCATAGAGCGACACCAACATGGCGGACACATACTGTGTCTTATAATTCTCTGAAAACTATTTTCACGATACCTTTGTCCTGGAAAGTACTGTAGTCACAGAAATTGTTGCTGTTGTTTGTGTTTATTTTCCGTTTAACTCTTTTGTTTCTGAGTGTTGCTCATCAAAGAAAACTCATTTTATCGTAACGGTGAAAATCAAGAAGACCACTGCCACTTGCCACCGTCTACATTCACGAATTGGAAATTCAGTACTATAGATGTGCTTATCAACTCGGCACACAAAACAGAAGTAGTCTCACAAAGGTTATTTCCTGTGCCGACTGTTATAGCTGCCAGTGAACCAAAGATGATTCGTCATGAATCGTCCCTTGGATTCACAGGCAGCTGTAGCAGCTATAGTGTCAATATAGCTAGTCTGTGCGTGAAGGAACAGAAATTTGTGCGCAGGATACAATATAGTTTTCGAAAATCCGTTTTTGAACAGCGTAAAGTACGTCTTTACTTCAATAGCAGCTCCAATATAAACCTGGCATAAAACTGCACTTTGAAGCCTAAATATCCCGTTAAGTTCAACTTTACGCTAATGAAAAGAAGTGTGATGTTGCGTAAATTATATATGGCACCAGTGTAAATTTGCTATTTCGTGCTGACAGACGACGACAAGAGTAACACAAACCACAGAGCAGAGGAGGATTATTCAGCACATGGCGGACCCCGAGTTGCGGAAAGTAAAAGCCCTTCTCAGAGTGGCACGAGTGGCAGTGAATCCAAGGAAAAACCGCTGACCACGGGCTTGCACCATGACATCACATCTGATGGAATACGCTGGAATGTTGCTCATGGCACTAGGACTGAAATTGAAGACAAAAGACGAACGCGTTTGAAACGGAAACGGAAATCCAGATCTGAACAAACTGGAGAAGAACAAAAGAGTGATACCGCTGACCCTGATGATTTGAATGAGTCACTATCTCCGATGACTGTTGTAGCAATTTGTGCTGGAGTGTTGGTGTTACTGTGCATCATAGTGGCTAGCGTATGGTACGTTGTTGTCGTTTTCTTTTTTAACATGTGTTGTGTGGTGAGTGAGTGCATGCATAGTGTATTATAATGCAGCGTCTTCAAGTCTTCGAAGACTATGGTGATCATGAAACGTGTTATGGTGTTACTCTATCATGTTGGTCTCTACAAGGCCTACTAGATACTCTTCTGGACAATCTCGTGTCAGAGTCCTCAGGCTTCCTGGTCAGCGGATAGTGGTCAACGCGCTAGACTCTCCACAGTGGTCAAATGCACGACGCGTGCGCAGTTCCCACCATAATTTTTCAAAGGAAAATACTAGACAAATGTCGAAAGCTTCACTTTAACCGCAAAACTTAACGCCATTTCTAAACACTTAAGCTTATTACTTCGAGCAGGTGTTCAGAATGAAGTAACTGGCATTCACAAGTTTTATCGGCCCCAAATTTTCTTTATCGGGACATTTTATGTATCGTTTTCATACGAACTTCGCGCTCGCAAAAGTGGGAACTGATTCAAACTTCAAGGCCCTGCAAAACCGAAGTGACGTTGGTTTTTGCGTTTGACCGCTGTGAAGCCAGACTCTGGGGTATTGAAAAAAAAAGATTTTTACTGGCTGTCGATTTGCTGTTCACTGTATCAAAACTTGCAAACATGCAAACGTTGACTACAGGATTACAGTGGTAAGAATCCCATTACCCAGAGTCTCTTGACAACCACCCGCTGACCAAGAAGCCTGAGGACTCTGCGTACGACGTTGTCTTGAAGTGCACTATCCATGTTATCACATATGTTTGCCCTCTTTTCCTATGTCTATGTTATGAATCCCTCCCAAAAACAAGTTCAACCTTAGCGTTGCTCATTATTTTGAAACTTTGTTTTTACACAGGAAAAATTGCAAGAAAAGGTGTCGTCGAAAGAAAGGTCCTGAAGTTGGAATAAAATTCAAATCAATGGATAATTTCAGTGAAATGGTCAGTGAGACGACTCTAATTGAGAAGACGGCCATAGAACATGAGAAACTGCGATCAAAGGACTCTCTTATATCTAACGGAAAAGAAAAATGTACCGTTACTGACGGACCAACACCGTTACCTCTCTTGACCACATCTGCAAATATTGACACTCCTCAAAAAGATGTTTCTACGGTTATTGAGATCCCAGAAGTGAGTTCTCCAGATACGTCTTTTACTTGCTCTTCTCTTTCGGATATACTGTCATGGCTATCAAGCGCAACTGCAACACCAAGATCCTCGCCCTCGTTGACATCTGTGTCTTCACTTCCGCTATCTGCAGAGCCTGAAATTTGTTCGGCATCTTCATCACAGACGTCCATAACTCAACAATCTCTGACACTGGAACCTGAAATTTGTGCTCATTCTCCACCTTTGACATCTGCTGCAACGTCAGTAACGCCTCAACTGGAAATTGTTACCGAAGTCCCTATGTCTACTAAAGCCTCCGTACCCGTATCTGAAGTTTCACTGACCGTCGAATCGGATGTTCCTCAAAAATCGGAACATGCAACAATATTGACCCCAGAGGCAAAATTTTCTTCTCCTGATTTGTCATCCACATCAAATTCTGGCTGTACCCTGGATGAAATGACAACTCATTGCTCAACAGAATCTACTCTTGCGCCTCCAATGGACACATCAACAAAAGCTTCACCCTTATCACACCCAGCCACACCCAAAGAGTCGTCCAGCATTGAATTGTTTTCTTCTGAGTCCAGTGACACGACTCAAAGCGTTTCTATAAAAACCAATGACAGCAGTTCCTCGACAGAGTCTTTCAAAGCGCCTGTAGCTCCGAGGGACGAAGTGATTACAGCCATTGAAGACGACGACAAGGATAACGAGATGTACAGGAACGAAAAACCAATCACGGAAAATGTTATAAACGAAATTTCTGGCGTGGCTAAAGTGAAGAAGGAACAGGAAGGCGTCAAAACGTTTGCGAAAACGGTTGTAATCGATGTCTCTGACGTTGTATGCGAGAAGGAGAGTGGCATTACGACAGCTGTGGAAGCTACCGTGATTGATATTCCTGCCGAGGTTAGCGTGACCAGTGAAGGCGAGGCAAAGGTTTTGGAAAGTGCTTTTGTTAGTATACCCGGTATGATGGAAAAGGATGGCTTATCGCAATCAGTTGAAAGAGTGGTGAGCGTCTCCAGTTTAAATAGTGTGGTCAGGGATGAGTTACCCATAGCCATGAAGAATGTTGAAGTCAACGTTTCTGGTTTCACCAACTGTGCTGCGGACAAGAATGGCGAGCATCTGGTCATAGATGGTGCTGAAGTCAAGATCCCTGGACTGACTAATGCGGACGCGAAAGGCGCGAGTGCAGATGCTAAAATACACAACTCCGATGTGAAAAATAAGGACAAATCTAGCGCCAATGGTACTACGAAGGACAAAGAGACCAACACCGCGACCCCTGTGGACAACAATAATGACGGTAAGGTATCAGTTAATGTCCATGTTTATCATTCTACTGACTGATTGATTGACTTACAAAACTTATAAACGACGTAGCAAAAGAGTAACTGTTTGAATAACCGAACAAACGAACTAACAACTGAATGAATGCATGACTGAATGGATGGATGGATGGATGGATGGATGGATGGATGACTGGAATAAATGGTCAAATGATTTAACCAATTTCTCTTAGAATCTTTCTTTAGTCTGCTTTTAACGAGAAGAATAATCTCACGGCCAGCACCTAGAAACGGCCATTTGGCATAAGTTGTTCCCTCAAAAAAAGATTGGGGGAAATTTGCATGCACTCCGTGTACTTCAAGGTTATTTCCGACTTTAAAAAGGTGCGTTAAGGACATTGCGGGTGCAGAGAAATCGTAAACCAGGTTTTAGCTAGGTGATAGTCTTTAGGTGAATCCTTATGATTATGCCATGTTCACATGAATTGTGCGAATGAAATACATTCAGCTGGTGCAAGAAAAGAAAAAAGACGTGAAAAACTTCGTGGCTGTTTCGCTTGCATCGGTATTTAACTCTGCTTGGTCTGAGTGATATGAGGTTTACTAGCAGGAGCCCAAATTCAAATAACGACTAAGAATTTGACAATTGGTAGATAAAGTTAAAAGTTAGGTGAGCTTCCTTATACTACAATTTTCAGGAAAGTCACACGTTAAAAGCTGGTGCGACGACGACCTAACCACGGTTCTTGCTCGGCTCTGGGCGGAAACGAGATCAAGCCAGGACGCTAACAATTATGAACGACTGGATAAAGGCGCTAAAGGCAAAGGCAAGGGTAAAAATACTTACCAAACGACGGAGGGATCAGGCAAAGGCTTGGATAACGAGGCTTCAAGGAAATCTGATGCAAACTTTGGAGAAAGGAATGTAAGTATTTGAAACAAGACAAGCGAGAGGAAGGGGAGGGGACTCTAGTGTATTAGTACGGACATCTACTGTTGGTCCCTTCCCTGCCTTTTTTCAGTCATTTTACTTTAACAAAACTCTCTATAAGACAGACACCCCTCTAAGATGGACGGTAGGAGCCGGTCCCGATGGTGTCCGTCTTGGAGAGAGTTGACTGTAAGAGACTGATTGCGAGTACGACTTTTCAATGCCTCTCCCCAAAACGTGTCCTTCAGATGTCGATAATATTTGTGCTAATGCTAATTAATTCATCGATATTATTTGTGTTTGTGATTTAAGCTGATGGAGGAAGACGAAAATAAAGATAAGAGGCAGGATGGCGAGAAACGTTCATGTAATGAAATTCCTTCTGTTTACCAGGTGAAAATTGCTCAAGTGGGGTGCCTGTGTCACTACTCCGAAAAATGCCAGAAGAAATCCAGTGGGCCTCGATTCTTCAAGCTTCCACGGTGAGTTACTGGATTCTTCTCTCAAGCACCAGTGAAGGACGGTTCCTCCTAATACAGGGGTATTTTTGCAAAGGTTATGATTATGGAGAAAAAGCAGACTTAACAAGAAAAATGTGGGTAGCCACCCATTGTAAGGCACTCCAGAGGCTATCTGAAGTGTCGCAACGCAACAAAATTGCGTTTCGTCCCCGTCACCCGCCCACCCTACTTTGTTTCACACCAGAGACACGATGTTTGTTGAGGGTTAACAGTTTTCTTGTTTCCTTCTCCAGTAAACTGATGTCCTTTCACTCTAAATCTTCCACCAAACATACAAAGACAAACCCTAAAAATTGTGCGCCAGAAAATGATGCTGTTCCGATCTCTGAGGCTTGCACTGCTACGAAGGAGCCTCCCGCCTCTCCAGATACAATCTCTACCCCGGTGAGTAGCCATCAAGCACGTTTAAAGACTTTTTAGTTGTATAGGTCTCTTAAATACTTCTGTTGATGACCTCTGGAATTATATTAACGCGAGAGGTTTTGGGCTGGAAACGGCCCTCTCTCACGGCAGGAACGGGGGAGAATCTCTTTAAATCAAAACTACTTTAATCTACCGACTTCCTCAATTGTTTTAAAATCTAAGTTCCACTGTTGACCGGGCCGGAAAGCACTTTTGGACTGCTCAATATTCTTTGACAGAGATTCGATTTTTCATGACTTTGGAAGTCGAAATTTAGAATCTTCATTATGACAAGGAACCTACAGCAATAGATAATAAAAGAACAGTTAACAACACTTTTCGGGCTTGTTAAGTTGTCGAGAGTTTTCGAAAAAAGAAACCCTGCAGGCGTTTGAGTCGGAAAAAGGTTGTAGCTGACTTTGTTTTATTACAAACATTCCTGCTTTTAAGGAAAGTGATGATTATTAGAAATTTGTTATCGTAAGGCCCATATGATTAACATTTGAAAAGCAGGAAGGTATGTGTTAGCCTCACTTCCACTCAAAAGCCAGGACACTAAGCGCACGACAGCTAAGTATATCTAACCTGCGTGCAGACGTCTCCTATTTCCGAGGAAATAGGAGACGTCTGGAAGCAGTCTACTTTGCTTCACGCGGAAAAGAAAAAAGGAGACCCCTGCACGCAGGCTAAGTATATCCGACTTCCTATGTATGCGTTGTACCATTCCGGTAACTCGAGTGACGAGTTTGAAGGGAAGAGAACCCATCTCCCATACCGACCCTTGTCCCGACCATTCCATTAGGTAATTCGGCTTTTAAAAGTTGTTTTTGAGTCATCCACAATCGTAGACCGATAATGGATTCTCTGATCATCATCCTTCTGCCAGCACCTAATAATATGCTTTTAGGCATGCAACGGACACACCTCCTGTGAAATTACAGGTTTTTAATCCACAGAAAAAAATCTCATGGGCAAGATTTCGTATTTTGTTTCAGTGCCTTATTCTTACTGTGTACTTTTTTTTGTATTTGTATTTGTAGGTTCTTCACTGGAATGACTTTTATAAGAATCGCCCAAGGGTGACGTCATGGAAATGATGCTAATAATGTTAAACACAACGTTCACTTCTGTTTGAAAACATGAATATCTTTTATTTGAACAAAATAATTAACCTGCCTTTTTTGTAAATATATTATTAAACAAAACAAAAATACAACCAAAAAAAAAAAACAAAACAAAACAAACGAAGGAAAAAACAAATGAATCAAACGCAACATTTACTTTTGTTGGAGATGGACAAATTTCGTTCGACGAAATAAATTTAACCTGCCTTTCTTTTTGTAAATAAATTGTTAAACAAAAAACCAAAACATTTTACAGTGTTCCTACAAAACGATCCAAGACATATCAGTAGTAAGGGACGCTCACATAGCACTCGTTCTGGCTTCTGATTGTTCGAGAGGAAATCAATGACGTCACCGGAACTGGAAGTGACCGGAAGTGTCTGGAACCGGAAGTCACGTGTTTTTAAGAGGGGAAACCGCTGACCAGGTGTAAAAAAGGGATCGCGGGCTCATGGGCACCGGAAGTCACGTGTTTTAGGATGGGAAACCGCTGGCGAGTGTGAAAATAGGAGCGTGGACTCAAGGTGGGTTAAAACCGCTGAGAAAACGCGGGCTCCAGGTCCAAAGTCCAAGTTTTGGAACGGGGGTAACCCTTGGAGTGAAAACAACACAAAATTAATAAATCACGTTTATTGTTATACGTTTTACAATAACTGAGAAAATGGTTTTCCTGAGTGTTCCTTAATGTTCAATAGAGGGTCCACGATCTTGTTTGGGCAATGTCTTTCACTGGTAGCCATAGGGGTAGGTGTTGAAGGTGCAGGGATCGATGACTCTTTTGTCATATACCAGTTGGTACCATTTGTGTTGGGGTTGAGTGAGCAAGGTGTAGTTTTTCGGGTTCCGGACAATGTGGTGACTTTTGGTGACTTGGATTTCGCGTGGTTTGGGAAGGGGTCTTTGTATGTCATCTTGGACATTCTGACGCATGACATCGTAATTCAACTGGGTGTGTCCTTCACTGTTGAGTCGGAAGCCTCTGACCTTGCATTCCACCTTTCCTTTATTAGTAGTATACCCGTAGTTCTTAGGTCCTCCACTGACAAATTCTTGGATGTATTCATCGTCCTCTAATTCGGAGTCGAAGTCCCCTAGATAGGAACCCAAGGTAGGTTGGAATTGAGTGGGTGTTTCCTCCAGGTAGATGACAGAGTCGGTGTCGAAGTAGAGGACTCTCTCCCCTAAGCGTTCGAGGGCGTCATACAATTTAAGGCGGGCGTGGCAGGTGGTGAAGCAGGCCACAAAAATGTTGAGGTTGGGTGAGACGCGGATGTCCTCTTTTTGGTTTTGGTAATGTACTTCGACCGTGTTGTTATTGATAACGGACACGTGACGTACGTCTAAGGCATCTGTATCCAAGAAACAGTGGAAGGCATGAGGATCATCAAAGGCTTGAATTTGGGTCTTGTTGAGGCGTTGTCCAAACTTGCCCCACATGGAGTTCAACATCAGCTTGGCTAATGTTCGTAGGCCTGGGTTCTTTTTGATGTTGTTGTATTCTAACTGGATACCCTCCTTCTCATAGTAATCCTGAATGTATTTCCTTTTTTCTTCTTCGGACATGTTTTGTTTAGGCCACCCACTAGCTTCTTGTTTGATTTTAAGCCAGGTGTTGACATAATCGGCGAAGAGGCCCTCACAGGTTTCTTCAAAATGCCAGACTTCATAGATGTATTGGACTTGGTACCCCAATTCGACGGCTTTCTTTTATTCGGGACTGCACCAGGTACTGGTGAGGGCGCGTTGTTCGTCGGGGTGAGGGCAATGATAGGATCTGTCCAAAAGAGGTTTGTCCATTTCTTCTTCCACACAACGGGCACAGAGGGGAAAGAGCAGTTTGTCGTCATGACGGTAAGGCAGCACGGGATGGTACAATTCACGGGGAGGCAGGACTTTGCATTGGATTAGTCCAAAGTACTGGTGTATGTCAGTGTGACCCGGTTGAGAAAGGATGGTGGGATGTCCTTTGGGGTAGGTGGAGGTTTTGTTCACCCACGGGTACAAGGAGGTGACATCGATGTAGTGAATTTTTTGGCCGGGGGTGATATGATGGTAGAGTTTGATGGCATTGGTACGACCTCCACAGAAAGCGTCCCGAGGTTGAAGAGGTTGGATAAAGTTGAGTTCCCGGACGAAGGAGTCGATCTCTGGGTTGGTTTGTTGGAGGTGCTTCCATTCACATCCCCACATTTGAATGACGTTGTACCCTTGCTTGGTAAGCTTTTGGACTTTGTCTTGGGTGACGTCATAGAGGTCCTGCATGGTTCGATCATAGTTGCGGGGATGTTTTTCGTGGCGATGGGGATAACAGGTAGGGCATCCGTGGGTGAAACACCCTTGAAATTCGTAGACGGTGTGGGTGTCGGGGCAATAACCATCCACATGGAAGTTGGTCCCGGGGATCTTATACTCGCCTTCATTTCGGACATGTTGTATGTACTGGTGAGCGGGGGTAAGATCTTGGAGGGCGCGTTGACGTAGTTGGTGATCGCACCAGGTTAACCAGTGAAGGGCTGGGATGGACTGGTTGATGTTGTTTCTCCACCCCTTATGACCGGCGGGTTCGCTGGCAATACTGTTCGGGATCATCCGGTTCATACGTAAATCTCGATTACAAGCGGAGGCAATGGTGACGTGATCGAAGGGATTGAAGCCTGTTAAGTTTTCAAACATGCGTTTGAAAGTCAGACATCCTTGTTTCAAGAGTCGTACATCGGAGCTGCAATAGTCCAACAACTCTTTTTGGAAATTAAACACCACGCCCTGGTTGCGTTGTTCTTGATGCCAGGTTTCGAAGGCTTGTCTTCCTTCGAGTGACATGGTCTCAGGCATGTAGTAATCGCGTGAGGGGAGGATGCCCACGTAGTTTTGATGCTCATCACCGGGTACGTTGAACTTGTGTGGGAAATACCCTTTGCAGAGTTCTGTCAAACCAAAGGTTTTGGGAAACGCGGAGAGGGGCATCTGGAAGAAACTCATCGAATCAATGAACCGGATGCGGTCATGTTTGATCTCTAAGAGTTTACACCCGTTGCGGAGTTGTTGGACGATGCGGTTGTTACCATAGTATTCTTGGATGATAAAGTACCCATCGTACCCTTGAAAATTATGAGCGATGACATTGACTTGACGGGTATCGTGGAGAGTCAAGGTATCCAACCATTCCAGAAAGTCACGGATACAGGTGGGACCTGGGAAAGGCTTGGGTTCATGGTTGTCTTCGGTTTCGGCCACGACGAGATTCGCAATGTGTTTTTCGTGGGGTTGCATGGCTTCGATATCAAAGAAGACGTGTAAGGGAGGTAGGACGTCTTCCTCGTCCTCGGAGGCATGGGGTTCCGCGGCGGCGGCACCTCGTTTGGCGCGAGGACCTTTTTGACGGGTCCTCTTTCTCTTCTTTTCGTCTTGAGGTTTGGGGGCTTTTTGTATGAAACAACGGTGTTTGTCGGCGTGGACGTACTGGTGACAAGACGGGCAATCCACGTGGTAACAACGGTGACGTTCAATGCGGGACAAGCCTACATTTTGTTGATAACAGTCAGGGCATCGGTGTCGTTGAGAGCACACGGAGGACTGGAGGTCCGTGGCGGGTTTGCCAGCATGGGTCTTGCTGGTATGGGCTTCCAAACACGCGGGTCCGAAAAAGTCCCGATGACACGACTGGCAACGTTGAGTGGCTTTGAGGTGTCGGGGGTAAGCATGTTGAAAGTCTGGACAATCTTTCTGTCGACAGGCTCCACACAACTTGGTCTTGGTGCATCGATGCTTTTCCGCATGGTCATAGGGTTTCCAACAATCCGCACACACATAACTGGACCCGAAAAATCCGGGTAGACGAGTGATCACGTCGTAATGGTCTTGGTTGTGCAACAGGATCAGTTGTTTGTCAGAAAGGGGCCCAAACGTCGTGATGTGGAACGATCGCTGCGCATCCACCAGGATGATTTGGTAACCGGTGAGGGACGGAGCTTGACTGAATTGGGTCAAGGCATCATAGCTGCAAGGACCCCACGGTACCTTCGCTTCATCCTGGAGGTCCCAAGCGAGACGTCTCTGCAGCGGACCCTTCCCCTGGCGAATGCTGCTCCATTTCGGGTGCTGGTCCACGCGAGCTTTGGCGACCACGAGGGCTCTGGCGCAACAGAGTTGATCGTCGTTGGTAATCCGGATGATGGATTTGGAATTTTTTCTCAACAGGTTCATGGTGGGATGACCTGGTTTCCCACGACGGGGTCTGCCGGTACCTTGAGGAGCATGATGGACTTGAGTGATGGAGACTTGAAAGGAGTCATCCATTTCAAATTGTTCGTTGCTGTTGAGGGCTTGGGCTAAACGTTGGAACAGGGCCTCCACACGCTCTGTGTCTCGACGCCATTCACCCGCACGTAATCCCCACCCCTGAAAATTATTGTGCAGGCGATCGGATGCTATTGTAAAGTAGAGTCGATCTTGATCGTGGAGGTCGGGGGTGGTGGTTAACACTTGATCGACGGCTCGACGTAATCCGTCTTGGAGAGCTTGGGTAATGTTTTGACCTGGAATCAAGTTCCCCCTTTGACGTAACTGGGTCTTGAAATGACGTTCTTGTACCCCCATGCGATCACTCTTCCGATTCACAAAAGGTTCTAAGTCAAATTGGAAGGTAACTTGCGCAGAGGGATCCAATCCACCCCCGCTTTGTTCCCATTGGTCCAAGGCCTCTTCACAAATGTCGTCGTCACTGTCGGCCATGTTTTCGGTGCAAATCAAAGGTCCCACACAGGAATTTGTGTCGTCTTCTGAATCACTTATCTCCAAACCAAGCATTGACATGATCTCACGACGTGTAGCGAGGTCGCTTGGCCCCGCCAGATCGTTGTCTTCGTGAGAGGACATGATCAGATGAACTCACTGGAGATCAGGGCTCTGTTTTTATAGAGAACAAAAAATGTCACGTGGGAGGGGAAGGAGCCAATCACTAAACAGGGTGCCCCCTAGAGAGGGGGTGCCCTAGGGAGGGGAGGGACGGGGTGGGGGGACCCCCCTCCCCCCTCTCTAGTTAGGGTCCCTGGTGCATCACGGGAATGAATGAGAGACTATAAAACAGATCGAAGTTCGAGGTGAGTCATCTCAAAATGGACTCTAACCATGAGAAGCTGTTAGAAGAGTTCGAGACATTCGAAGTCCAAGAAATTTTAAATGAGGTTAAGAAGTGGACAGTCGACGACCAAGACATCAGGGAGTATGGGGAAGAGTTATTGGAAGAACGGAGGAAAAGGAGGCAGCTCGCCCAAGCAGCTCAGGCAGCACGGCACACCTACGTGCAACAGCACTGGAACCCGGGCTGCTACCCACAATTCACCACCGAGTGGTACATCCGGGGCCTCGACTTCTGTTGCCCCTATTGGCGCCATGAGTTTAAGCGGCCCCAGACACCCCCGCCAGCCCCACCGCCGCCCTCGCCCGAGCTCTGTCGTAAGCTGCTTCCCATGCGGTCGCCAAGGCCTGACGAGCTCCCAACAAAACGACAGCGACAGCGATGAGGACAACGACGAAGATAGCGACGACGACGAATACGACATCAACAATAAAGTCAAAGCGATCCTGGCGAAAGAAGCACGACGACTGGCACTAAAACGAGCCTACAGAGCCAGGTACCGGGCCAGAGATCCGGAGCGATTCGCCGAGCTGAAACGACGGTCTCAAGCCAGGTACCGGGCCAAACATCGTGATAAAATTGCTGAGCAGAACCGACGATATCGGGCCAAAAACCGCGAGCGATTAATCGAGATTAGTCGACAATATCGGATCAAAAACCGCGAGCGAATAGCCGAGCAGAGGCGGGCCTACATTAAAGAGTACTATAAGGACCATGCAGAACAACTCCGGGCGCATAAAAGGGACTTTTACCGATCGGAAGCGGGTCAACGGTGGCAGAAACAATACTTAGCGAGAAAGCGTGAGAGCGCGGCCCTCTTACGTCGACAAAGAGGTCCCATGGTCCAAAAGACAACGGAGGAGAAACGCCAAGCCTTAGGGCCCCTCAAATTAACCGTGACGCTAGAAGATTTTATGAAGGACTTTCATGATTCCCTCTCGCCCAGCCCGGAGGATTCTGTGGACCAACCTAGTACCCTCATGGACATGGATTCAGGGGTCTTTCATCCTCTGGATTATTCCGTAGGCGACGAATCGTCCCTTTCTTCTTGTGACATGTGGGACGATGGGAAAGGATTTTTAGACAATTTAGTCGATGACTTGCCGTCATCATCATCGGACGACTCCTTGTTGAACAATTTACTGGAGGAGCTCGAGGACTTGTCGTCGTCGGACGACTGTTTATTTGACTTTTTAATTGACAGGATGGAGGAGAATTCTTCGTTTGATTTGGATGACTTTGTCACTTAAACCCCCTCGTCTTTGTATTTTTGGCAGAACATTGAATCGTCTCAGTATTTGGAAGAACATCCGTCTCAGTATTTGGCAGAACATTTTCGTATTAGTATTTTTGACAGAACAAGGAACTTGACAACTCATGAATCAAATGACACAAGTGACATTGTTTTTATTTTATCTGGATTAATGTTGTCTACACCACAATGGGTTTTGTCTCGCAAATCCTGCTTGAGACTCAACACGAACTACAGAAGAACAGACTGCAGAATAACAATGAGACATTTTCATTTTGTACTCAACATGTAACTAGGGGTGTCATTAAATGTTTACAATTTTAAACGTTTCTTGGCTTGCATAATTTTCTTGACCACCCGTTCCGTCTTGTTTTTCTTCCCGGGTAATCGATCAATGGCTTGGATCATCTTGGTATCGGCTTTCCATTTATCTTGCAAATTCTTGGCACGGCTGTAATCAATGTCGTGTTGCTTAGCAATCTGGTCCAAGCGATTGATGCCGGGATCCCCCCGTTTCAGACGTTTAGCCAAATGCGTGCCAGGGCCCATGTACTGATACCCAGGCCAATGAAATTCTTTGCCGGTTTTCGCAATCCATTTTTGGACATCCAAGGCTCCTCCTCGTTGGGGGCGTTTCCGTTTGATACCCCTTTTTCTCTTGGTGGGCATGTTTTAGTCACTGTCGTAATCCAATCGACGTCGTAACTTTTTGCCACGAGCCCAATCTTCCCAACCGGGTAAAGGTTTCAATCGTTCCACTTCACGAGCGGGTCCTTTGCCTTTGCGACTCTCGGCTAACTTTTTTTCCAAGGTCTTGCGCTGTTCTCGAATGGCTTCTAAACGCGACCGGGTATCCCCTCGACTGGTGGATGGGCTCCCTTTCTTGACAATCTTACTGGTAGTGGCTGCTCCTTTGCCTTTCTTGGTTGCAGGGGTAATGGGTGGTTTGGGAGTCGACGGGCTGCCTTTTATCATGCGCTTCAACCATTGTTCCACAGGTCCCGTCACCAAATCCCCGGCCTCTTCCTCGCCTTCACCTGGCGGACCACCCGGGGCACCAACCCCCACCCCGCCAGGAAATTGACGAATGCGTTTGGTTAACTTGATTAATTCTTGACTCAACGGTTTGGTTTGAGCATTGACCAGGGCTGGAGGTAATTGGGGGTTGGCTAATAACACATGTTTTTTGGCGGCGAGCGTCGCGGCTTTGTTCAACAAGGCATTTTCGGTGAGTTCTCCTTTGTAATATTGAATGAGTTGTTCCAAGTCCTTTTGGGGAATCATGTAGACCTCGTCCATGGTCTTCCAATGCACGACAGCTGTCACAACAGGTGATATTTATGCTTCCATGTCTTGACACGTTAACGAACACATTGACATAACACCTCGTGAAGTCCTTGAAACAACCCTTGTCCTTTTTGTCGGACTAACCACTGACGACGTTTTTTGACGGAATGTCGACGACGTCCCAAATCACGTAGTACCTTTTTATAGGGTTGAAGTTTAGCCAGCATGGGTGGGGTCACAGGAATCTTGTTTTTTAAAAAGTTCAACACCAATTCACTCACAGCATTGATTTGATCGGCATTGGCATGTTGTAACAACTCTTGACGTTTGGAACCATTGGCTTCTTGTAACATGGACCGTAAAAACGGTAATTGACGTCGAAGACGTTGCATCCTTTATCGATGACGACGACGATACCGTTGATTGGCTTTTTGAATCGTGCGTTTTATACGTTTATCCGTTTCCAAGGCCACGGCTTTCCCCAATCCTGCCATGGCGGGCACCAATAGATTTAAAAAACCGCCTCGTTGACGACGGCGTCGTCGTCTTCTCCTCCTCACCATGGTCGACCCGTCAACAGACGTTGAAGGGCTTTGTCTTGTTTGATCACGTCTCGCGACTCTTTATAGCCTTGACGGGTATTGCGTTTCAAATCTTGCCACCAACCCCCACCTCGTTGTCGTCGGTAATGTTGCACATTATCGGTAATGCCTTTCAAGGCTTGACCGCCTAATTTGCCTAAAGCGAGTCCAAACCCAGGCGCTGGCCCTGATAGAAACATACTCATGCCATGGGCAATTTTATCCACCAAACGGGGTTTGCGGCGCATTAAAGCCCCTCCTCGTTGTTTCCTTTTTCTGCGTCGTCGTCGTCGTTGGACGGCCATGGTTCTAAGAGTGTAGGACTAGGAGGGAGCGGCTTTTTATTGATCCAATAATCTTTGGGTCTCAAGGGACGAGGACATCCGTCCACATAGCATAGGGCTTCCACGGGTTGGTACACAAAATGACTGTAGTAATCTTGCACACATCGTTTAGGTAATGGAGGGGTGAAATCCACAATGGTATCATCCAAGGTTTGCATCTTGATTAAAAATCGTTCCAGATCCTCTAAGGGAACACCACGGACATGGGTTTTCAATTCGGTCAAGGCTTTGGCATAGGTGGTAAACGCAAATCGACTCATGGTCACTTTAAATCGGTATTGTTTAAAATCATTCCATCCTTTGACCACGGTGCCTACGGCCGCCAAACAGGCTACCAACGTACTGTTTTCCAAAAGCGGCCCGGCAATCATACCAGCGGCCATCAGGAGTAATGCCATACCATTGAACAAGGCATTCATCCACTTGTAATGATTCAACATTTTTCGATAACACCACCATTGTTGATGATAAAAAGCATACAAGGAATCCATCCGTTGTAATAATTCCGGGGGGAAGGGAAGAGCATGATGTTTCGATCCATTCAATAACGACACGACTGTTTTCATCTTTTACGGCGAAACACGGGACGACGAGGTTTGTACGCTCGGTGCTCCTCCTTGTTTATAACTGGTCACAATGCTATTGGTCATGGTGACATTGGCAATTTCACGTCCTTGGGCCAACTGTTCTTGATCTTGTAACAGCATACGTAAACGTCGTTGTAAATCCGCTTGACGCAAGGTACGAGGGGGTGGAGTCTGAGATCCTCGAGGAGTGGATGGACTGGAGGCAGGTGTCCTAGGTGAACCGGGGAAAAGTCGTCGTCGTCGTCCACGTCGACCACCACGACGGCCACCGCCACCACCACCACCACCACCTCCTCCACCTCCTCCACCACCACCACCACCAGCACCTCCACCACCACCACCACCACCACCACCACCACCACCACCAGCACCACCAGCACCACCACCACCAGCACCAGCACCACTACCACCACCTCCACCACCACGTCCACCACCTCTAGTCCTAGGACCACGACGTCCTCCACGTCCATTACCATTACCCCCTGCACCCGCTGCTGTCCGACCACTTGGGGCTGTTCGCCAACCAGGTGGACTTCTCGGGGACTCCGGGGTGGTCTGGGGGCTATGGAATGAGGCTGAATGGGATGCTCGACTTCCTACCCCAGCAGGGGAAGAGGCCTGTGCAGGGGGCGCACCATCCAAATCGGGCCAGGTGGCGACTGTCCTGGGGGAGGGGAGACTTCTCAAAAACTCCCTGAGGACCTCGGGGTGCATTTCCTCCATGGCCACGTCAACAAGGCCTTCGTCTCCCGTGAAATACAGTTGTTGCAGGGTCCCTGGGGACATTTGATTACCGCTGGATGCCCCCACCCCCGCCGGGGACACGGTATCGTACGATTGCGGAGGTTGACGGTCATCATCATCATCGGCCATGGTCGCTCTCTCTTTTTACCTGTTCCAAGGGGGTGCCTTTATAGTCGTTTTTGATAGGTGCGAGTCCATCCTTCGTCTTTTAACAGGTGACTCAACAAACGTTGTTGATCGGACGAGGCGGGGTGTAAATCCAAGACCAAATAGCCATACGGTCGTGTGGTGGCTTGATGAAACGTCTCCAACGTGTCTTTCCAAGTGGTCGGAAACGATTGAAGCATGACATTGCGTACCCCTAATTGATCTCGGGGGTTCTTGAACGCCACGATGTAATGGGCATTGCGGGAAATACTTTTAGCATAGCGACCCACGGGAAACATGTCTTGGCACAAGTATAGGACGGTCACCCCTTGATGATGCGAATGTTTGGTGAATAAATCCAACACGCGTTTATCGTGACTCCCTTCATCCATTAAATCATCCAAGACCAGGACCCCATGTCCTTGAGGAAACCATTGGACCAACGCCTCATGATCGGGAATCCCTTCGTGAAACACCACCCCTTGATCTTGCATGCTTCGAAATCGATCTTGCCAGGCCCCATAACAATAATGTAGTTGGGTCGGTGGGGTTTCAAACAACTCTGGGTTGTCTACCAAGAGTTTTTCCGTAAACACAGTTTTACCACATCCCGAAGGACCCACCACCAAGATAGAGGAAGGCGTATGAAAACGAAACGGTTTCCCCGTTTGCATGATGACGAAATACCCTTAGAAAAAAAAGGCACCTTTTTATTGGAATCGGTGGGACTCGAACCCACGCACGATCTCCTCATGTATTCGGGGGGATCCAAAGGCTCTACCCACTGAGCTACGACTCCGACACACTTTTCCAACGAACTTTTTTATTTAATGATTACATTGATGATACGGATGACAACAAAGTTGATACCATCTGGCTTCTTGACCTACAATCAATTGTTGAAGGCGTTGACCCGCTTGATGGTCATTACTAACATAATCATGATCCGAAAACTCATTTAAAAACTCTTGCAAGGTTCGTCCACGGGCTTTGGCTTTCAAGTACAACAAGGCGTAATCACCACAACTCTTGCTTGAAATGGCTTGGAGGGACTTGCCATTGGTCACCACATACTTCCAATGTTGGACAATCCAATCTCGTAACGGGGTAGCTTGCACGTACGTGTCCATGGGCAAAGCATAACTGTCCAGGACTTCACACACCTTTCCATCCGTCCACACCGCTAACCAATGTTGTCCGGGTTGATCGTGTGGGTCCGTATTCACAATGTACCCTTGGGGTTGGGTCTTGACAGGACTCTTGGGTAAACGATCACAGGCCACCGTTCCGTAAAAGACAGGGTTCAATTGGGGGTCGTCTCGGGCTAAATAATCCAATTGCACATTATTCAAGGCCACATGTTCCATCTTTAGTGCTGGTAAATGTTATACAACACGGCTCCGTTCCTGTCAATCTCCAGCAAATTCTCAAATTCCCCATACACGAGTACGGTTATATTGACACCGGGGGCAGCTCCAAATTCCAAGACCAGTTGTAAATCGCCCGTTTGCTTGGGGTTGAGGTTTTGACTGTCAGCACATCCATTGGCCACATTGTCAAACATGTACAAGGTACAATTTTTAGCTTGGCCCCAATCCAGCAGTTCTACCATATTGCCTTTCTTTTTACACCAGGCACCACTGGCTTGCAGAAAACGGAAGTAACCTAGATTATCTCGGGTGCCATTGTTGTGCACTAACTGTAGGGTTTCATAAGGGTATTCTTCTCCTTTGACAATCTGTCGAATGGAGGTCAGACCAAATTTCTGGAAACAGAACGGATCTCGGGTCACATCTCCATTGAAGGCACGGCTGTCCAGTAACCCCACAATCAATCGGTCAGGTATTCTGTTTTGAAACAGGTTCGGGATATCAAAGCGGACCAGGTTGTTTTGCATGCTGAAGGTCCGGATTTCACTGCGGACGGTCGGGTAAGCCGCCACTTCTCCTTCATTGTGTCTTTTGCTAGATATACTCTGGTAGATGGCGTCATTCAAACGCAGTTGGCAGAGATGAAACCGTAGTTTCACATCCCCTTCCATCAATCGGCCAGCTAGAGCCACTCCATTCAAAAACAGGCTGGGGCCATTGAAATGAAATTTCATCTTGATTTCTATGCCAGGCACCAACAGTTTGCCGGTATGAAACACTTCCAAGTGGGGGGTAAACACTAGACTGTGGGTGACACCTCCAGCATACTTGGCCACTTCAGCTACCATGGCGTCCAAGGCTCCTTTGTGATTGGCACTGAGAGCTTGCCAGGCTACATGGTCTCCTGCTTTGTCTGTGTTGTTGTTGGTCCATTGGGGTGGGGAATCCACTTGATTGAACCAGCCTTGGGGTCCTAACACGGTCTTGCCATCTTCTCGATCATAATTCAGCAAGGTTTCTAGGTAAGCTTTGTAATGATAAGTGTCGGATTGAGGACTGATCAACGTGCCATTCAACTGCAAGTCAATTTGTTTGATGATGGAATGGGCCAAATTATTGACGGGCCACAATTTTTGACCGGCGTTCAAGTTCCCGGCATCGTCCTTTTTCAAACTAAATTCCATGGTAAAGTAACTGCGTCCCAAATCCACAAAATCGTCCAACCCTGGAATGATGAATTCCATGGGATTGATACCCGTGGTGGTGGGTTGAATGGTGACCATGCGATAGGCATTGATGCTAATGTCGGTCGGTGGCACCTTGAAAATCCGTAATGCAGGGTTGACGGTCCCTTCGGAACGCTCGTGAGCCGGGGCGGTTTGCGTACTCACGTCAGGCATGTTTAACGTCGTCGAGTGGTACCCCGTCGTCGTCGTGAGGGGTTTTTATAGCGTCGTCGTGCTAAGCGTTGTCTCAAATCAAACCCGGGGACTCTCATCACCTCGGGACTCAACCATCCACCACGTTGTCGTCGCATGAGTTTCCAAAACGGATACAGTCCACCCCATTGAGACAACCCTCGATCACTACGAATCCGTCGAGGTCGTGAATGCACGGGTTCCATGTTCACACTCCCAAAATATCACGTGCACGTTTGGTTTGTTTGGGAAATAAGGCAGTGGCCACACGCACGGCGTCTTTCACGTTCTTATGACTCAACGCTTTCTTGGCTTGTTTGGTGATTTCCTTTTTAAGGACGTCTTCGGCTTTGCGTTTGATACCTCGTGTCAAACCCGTTTCCAATCCTCTCTTGATATTACTAGGCAATTTTAAAGGATTTCGCGTCCTTATAAGACCTTGCAACCCCCCACGCATCAGATCCGTCATCAATCCTTTGCCTTGTTGATCATACCACTCGTCGGTTCGAAATCGTGTCAAACTTCCCCCACGCATGGTGTCTTCTTCACCAGGGATAAACGTTTTGTCTGTGCTTCACGTGACCCCCTTTTTATACCGTCATCATCGTCTTCTTTTCCGAAAAGCGGCTTCCAACCCTTTTTTAGCCCCGTAACTCGCGGCACCACCCGCGGCACCCAACGCCACGGCTTTTCCTCCAGCGATCAAGGCTGGAATGAGGGCCGCCAGGGGGAATAAACCCCCTCGTTGCCTTCTTCTTCTTCGTCTCATTCGACGCACTCTTGTCTTGGGCATCTTGTGATTGGGACACTCCCTTGGCCACCCTCTTTTTATGTCTTTTTGAAGTGTAACGTGACAATGGTATGACCTTCACCAAACTTGACCAAGTCTCCTCCTCTACCAATCGTTTCAGCCACTTGAACGTGAATCATTTCCACCACCTCGTTACGAAGAGACATGTATTGAATGTGCAACGGTTCAAAATACAGGTTGCCGCGTGCTTCTCGCTTGTACTGGATTTCACGTAACAAATCAGTCACGCGATTGCCCACCACAGTGCTGCCTGCCACGTCGGAGTACACGTGCAACGATCGTGTGGGTTCACCCACCACTGAACGAAACGCCACATTCAAGTTGGTGAAACGCCACCCACAACTCATACTCAATTGTAAATAATCCGGTAAAATAGAACGCACCGTCCAAAAGACCGCGTTCCCCTGACCGTCGGTGACATCGTTCCAATCATTGTCAGCGGGTTTTGTCATGTTGGGGATTTGATCCCCCATGAATTCTTGTTGTAAGTTCGGTCCCAAAATCAATACACTGTCAATTTTACGTAACCATCCCATTTTGAGAGCCAACTTGGTGTAGATGGTCAGGGCTGGCGTGTCGGTTTTGCAATGACAGATATTCGTGTTGTCGATGAGCAGATCCTCGCCTTCCCACTTGAACTTGACGTAGGTGTGTTTGCCTTGATCATTGGTAAACCGACCACCTTGAACGGCCATTTCCATACGTTGTTGTTCCAAGTGAGTAATGATGGCTTTCATGAAACTCACGCCATCCACCACCCAATCCAAATCTTGGACGTCATTGATGATGGTTCGCGCGGTGTCTACTCGCGAGGTCATTTCCCCGTCTTTTCCATTCGGTTTGCGGTAGGTTTGGCCCCATGACGTCCCCATGACGTACCCATTTTTCTTCACCAACTCATACAAATTGACGCGAGCATCCGGTAAGGAAATGGCACTCAACCCCACTTGCCATCCACCTCCCGTGAGCTGTAACGGTTGAGGTAAACGAATCTTGAAGGAATTGGGTTGGTTGTTGGGAAATTCACGTCGGTTGGCATGACTCGGTAACGTCACGTAGAACGACATTTTGTCTTCTTCACACCACCACTTCCCTTTTAAAGTGGAGGGTCAGGAGGGCATGTCCTTCACCAAATTTCACCAGATCCCCATTGGTTTCGGCCATCTGGGTTTCGACGATTTCCACCACTTCGTTGCGTACTGGGATATATTGAATATGTCGAGGTTCAAAGTGCGTGGTGTTTTGAGGCTGGTACTTGATTTCTCGTAAGAGATCGGTGATGCGACCCCCTACCATGCTGCTGGTGCCTACATCACAATACACGTGCAAAGGACGCGCCGAGGGAAATTCCAACGAGGGACGAAAGGTCTGGTTCACATTCACAAACCGCCAAGGGCACGATAGACTCAATTTCAGATAATCCCCCTCGACTTTCCAAAAGATGGGCTTGTTGGCGGCATCGCGGATATCCGTCGGGGTGGGAATGGTGGAAATGCCTTGAAATTCTTGCAAGAGATTCGGACCTAATCGATACTGGCCGGGGGACACTTGTTCAATCCATCCCATTCTCAGGGCCAAGGATCTGCCCCATGACACGTGCGCTACTTGTCGTTTGTAATCCACATTGGTCGTATTCAATAACAAATCCCCTTCGGAGGTCCATTCAAACGTCGGGTATAATTTGACGCCATTGTCCTCGGTCCATTTGTTTTTGGGTTCGGTTTGTTTGGCACGGCTTTGCTCGTAACGGTACACCAGTTGATGAAAAAAGTGTGATCCCGTCGACGAGGCCATCTCCTTTCTCATATCTCTCCCGTAGACAGTGAATTCGCGACGTTGATGCCACCATCGATCGTTGCCTTGATCGTCTTGGGCATACACCCGTTCGTGCCATCGTACATACAACAGAGGATGGGAATCGCCCACGCCTCCTTCTTCCGCTATCACTGGAATGGTGGGTAAGGATAAACTCACCATACCCACCATCCATCCTCGTCCCACAAATCGGATGGGTTTAGGCAATCGGTTTCTGAAATGATGACTCTTGTTCCCAGGAAACTCTTTGGTACTCGCATGACTCATCAACGTCACGTAAAACGAAGAGTTGGGTACCAATGTCATTGTTTTAGCGGCGTCGGCGTCGTTTGCGGGGTCGAAGGGATGTCACGTCTCCACGAGCAATCCAACTATTGTACTTGTCGGGCCACCCTTTCCACTTGACCAACCAACGACCTTTTTGTCGCTTAAGTACCTTCTCGATCCGAAACACATCAGACACATGGACTTTTTGTAAATCCTCTTCATAAAACGTACCTTGGACGGGGGTCTCATCCCATTCGCGAATCTTATACGTGGGTACAGGGCCCGGCACCACACGATGCACCACAAACACTTCTTCGGTCCAACCGGGTAAATACCCTTTTTCAAAGGTACGATGAATCGTATTGAGACGGACATGATCCCCCACCTTCAATTGGGGTTTTTTGTAGCCTTTCAATCGTTTGCTGTACAATCGTTTCCACACGGCTTCTTCGTTGTCCCACGTCACGTTTTCGGGGGGCATACCAATACTTCGATGACGGGTGGCATTATACCCCTGCACCAACTCGGGTAAGACATCGTCAAATTTCAACGTGTTGGCCGCGGTCAAATAACGGTACAACCGTTCTTTCAAGGTGCGGTTAAATCGTTCCACTACACTGGCTTTGGCATCCCCTTCGGTCGAAAAATGTTGAATGTCTTGCTCGTCGACCCATCGTTGAAAGGTCCGATTATAAAATTCTTTCCCTCGATCCGTTTGCAATCGATTCGGGTGACGTCCTCCTTGTCTCACAATCTTCTCAAAGGCTTTCACGAGGGCCACGCCGGTTTTGGTTTTCAACGGTTCGACCCACGCGTACTTGGACAACACATCCACGACGGTCAACAAGTAGCGTATACCCCGATTATGTTTGGCCAAACGTTGCACTTCCACTAAATCCGCGGCCCATTGATCATCCAAGCCCCCTACGATCACGGGTAAGGTAGCAAAACGACGACGTCGGGGTTTATGCAAGGTGTAACCCACATCCTGTTCCAACACCCGTTGGGCTTTTTTCAAAGGGAGACCCTGGGCTTTAGCAAATCGTTGCACCCCACCTAAACTCCCCGGGGCACGAGGATCATGGTAACGGTTTAACCATTGTTGCGAGACATTGGCCTTCTTCTTCGTTGACGAGACCTTGGTTTTCTTCAACCATGATGACGACGAACTCCAGCGTTGGGTTCTCTTTCGAGGGGCCATACTTTTTGGCATTCACCCCATAAGGTCGATATGGTGGGGACCGTGTGGGGATGCGCCTTTTGAATGATTCGATACCATCGCCATGCCTCTGGGTGAGCTTTTAACCATAAGACAAACACGACCCATCGATACAGGTTGCGGTCCACATGGGTTTCTTCAAAGAGGTGGAGAGGATGCGTGTCCTCGGGACATGGGGGTATGGGGATTTGGGTGCCGGGTTGATGATCATATAAGACTTGACAAAGGGTTTGATGACATTGCCATTGCCCCAGGGACAAGATAGACTCCCACGCATCACACACAGACTCCATGGACTAAATAAAAACATTTTATTCGTTCTCTCATTTAAAAGAGACCTAGACGGCCACAGCTGATGGTCTCTAGACCTTTCTGCCAGTTCTCCACACTGTCACTGTACTTAGGGGCGGTGGAGCTGGGGCTACCATCATTTCTTGACGGTTCTTGAGATCTTGAATTTCTCGTAACAATTGTTTCTCATACTCTGTCAGGGGTCGATCCTCTTTCCTTCTGACTGGAGGACCAGGGATGTCTACTCCACGTTTGGGATATCCTTGAGCATCACGGGTGGGTGGTTCAGCTTGTTGGTCGGCTTTTTTGGGAGGGTTGTCATGAAACCAAGTCCAGTACTTGGGACCCAAGGGTTGATCAGCCCATCGGAAGAAGCCACACGTTTTCTTGGAACAAGTCAGAAACAACCGATCGGGGTTCTGAATCGAATGACTCTGTTGAAGCGTGGCGGGTTCACGGCAAAAGCATTGTAAACCACCCCACATGTCCAACACTTCTACATGAGGTTGACTATACACGGCTTTCATATACTCCAAGGCTTGATCTTGTCCACAAAACAGCAAACACGGTTGCATGGGACATTTCACATACTTCCATCCTTTTTGAGATTCTCGGGCCTCCAAACGCACATCATGGCAAGGGCATACCATATAGTCCATCGAACTAGCTAGGGCTCTGTCGGCTTTCGCTTGAGCATAGTCCTCCGCATTGTCATACACGGTCGTCAGAGTGAATTGAGGTGATGGGGGTGATTGCTCCACCATGTCATTCAATTCTTTCATCATGTCTTCCACAGCAGCTCGGGTGTCTTCCACCACTTCGCACACCACAGGATCACAGTCCACGGGCGTCATATGTTGAATGCTCTTCTTCTTCTTTTTCCCCTCTGGGGGATGGGTTGATTTTCTCTTCCGATCCACAGACATCGTGCTCAAGGTTGATTTCACCCCTACTGCCCATGCCTTTTTATACGTTGGACCCTTGACTGTCATTGGTCAGCTTATCCTACCCATATAAGGACATCTCATCGTCCCATTGGTCAGCTTATTCAATCCATATAAGGACCTCTTGTCTTCCCATTGGTCAGCTTTTCCCTATCCATAGTGAGTCCTTCTCGTGTTCCCATTGGTCCGTTGTCCCTATTTAAGGAGCTCCCTTGGTCCCTGAGTTATCATTCTCAAAGCCATGCCCCCAGACATTGACATGATCGGAGAACAAGATCTCGGTGCCTTGGAACTGCAAGTGGGTCATGGCCATGTGGTCTACACAGGGGGAGCCAAAGGAACGGATGCCCTCGTGGAAGAACAGGCCAAACACTTTGGGATGCAACTAGAAGTCCTCGTCCCCCCGAACCATCCTCGATCCACTTTCATCACCCCTTCTACCGTGGAAGTCCTGATGCTGGCCAACCCCCATCTTCACCAGGCAGCGGAGAAACTAGGCAAACAAATGCCCAGTCATTTTTACACCCTGCAATTGCTGCAACGCAATTATCAAATTGCCAAAAAAGCCCATACCATCTATGCCTTTGGCATCTTGGAACCGGATCATAAACGCGTGAAAGGAGGCACTGGTTGGACTGTGCAATTGGCTATGGATCAAGGCAAACCCGTCTACCTGTTTGACATCCCCAGTCAATCATGGTACCGTTCGGACCATTACTACCAAGTCAATGAGAATGCCGCCACCCTGGTGACTGGCAGTCAATTTGTTCCTTGGGGACCTAAAAAGCCCACCCTTCATCAAAGCAGTGCTATTGTGGGATCCCGGGATGTGGACGAGAAAACCCGAGCAGAAATTCAAGCCTTGTTCAACCGCACGTTCTGTTTACCCGAGAACATTGATCAATTACGCATGGAACTGGAAGACTTTCATTTGTAATTGTACATAGTCATTTTTAGTTTTTTATTTTTCAATCTGTACATAGCTTTTCTTTTAGTTTTTATTTTTCCAATTGTACATAGCTTTCTTTTTATTTTTTCAAATTGTAGATAGCTTTTCCAATTTGTACATAGGTGCGCCCCACCCCGCGTGGCAAAGAACACAGACAACCCTTTGTAAAAAACATCAACTCTTTTTTAATTAAAAAATAAAAAAACTTTACTTACAAATGTTATCTGGTTCTTAACTCACATAATTAAATGTTCCAGTCTATTTTACAAGTCCAACACTCGTCGTACTTGGTCGAGTCTGCTGCACCTCAGCCTCCTCTCACGCTCCTCTTGCAACCGCCGCTCCCTCACCCTTGCCATGTCACCAAAATAAACTCTGATCCTTTGCCATGGTCGGCTCGCATACACAGAAGGCAGGTACAAGTTCAGTTCATTGTCCATTTCCCTGAAATGTTCTAATGACATGGGCCAACGCTTCTCGCAGTTTGACCACACCCGGTGTTGGTCCACCCACGGAATGATGCGGTTGGCAAGAACCCCCAGAAAAGCTTCGCACGTGGTGGGGTGTGGACAGCCTTCCCGGTCCCCATTCTCTGTCCATACCATGGACCGCAAAAACAATTCAAAAAAAGCCGCCACGCGCCCACGGGTTAGATGACGCCAGGTTTGTTCGCGCCTCTCCACCATTCGCACCGTCTGGCGTTCCACGGCCGTACGCTCGGCTCCGACTCTTGTCCTCAGCACCTCCTCTCCTTCCACGTTCACAGTACTGGCTAGCGAACCTAAGACTTTTCTAGATTTGACCATTTTTTCAAAGAGACGACACACATAAGTTGGTCAGACCGAACTCAAAGCTAGGAGTGACGTCCTGTGGCCTCCCTTGACTTATATACCCCAATCCGCGCAATGCACCATGGTCTATCTAAGGAGGGGGGAGGGGGGTCCCCCCACCCCTTCCCCTCCCAAAGCATGATGGGGTCTTTCTCTCATTGGTCCATTCCCTCTCACGTGACCCCCTTCTTTCTCTATAAAAACCACCGTCCCATTTCATGTTTTCACACTCATCGATGATCCAGGCCTCAGTCCAGAAACCCAACAAGGGGATTCTCATGAAAAAAGAGGGATGTACTCTTTTTGATGTTGAAAGTGAACCTCAACCATGTCGTCATTATGGCTACCTGCCGTATATCAATGGCATCGGTATCCAAGAATTGGTGGAAGGTTTCTCTCATTGGCCCCTTCCCTCCCATGTCCTCTTTTTAATGTTGAAAGTGGACCTCAACCATTTCGTCATTATGGCTACCTGCCGTATATCAATGGTATCCGTTTCTAAGAATTGGTGGAAGGCTTTGCAGAAACGGAGAAAGGAATGCTCATTATGGAATAGGAACACTCATTAAAAGGAACTCATCAAAAAGGAACACTCGTATTATCAAAAGGAACTCATCAAAAAAGGAACACTCATATTATCAAAAAGGAACTTATATTATTAAATAGGAACTCATATTATCAAAAAGGAACTAATAGAAACACTCATATTATCAAATCAAGCAGAGTATGAGAGTCCTCCTTAAGAAGTTGATGAGTCCGTCATTATGGAAACCTGCCGTATATCAAGGGTATCCGTTTCTAAGAATTGGTGGAAGGCTTTGCAGAAACGGAGAAAGGAATGCTCATTATGGAATAGGAACACTCATATCAAAAAGGAATACTCATTACATCATGGAACAGGAACACTCATTAAAAGGAACTCATCAAAAAGGAACACTCATATTATCAAAAAGGAACTTATATTATTAAATAGGAACTCATATTATCAAAAAGAACTAATAGAAACACTCATATTATCAAATCAAGCAGAGTATGAGAGTCCTCCTTAAGAAGTTGATGATTCCAACACCTTCAAGTGTTTTAACCCACCTTGAGCCCACGATCCTTTTTTCACACTCACCAGCGGTTTCCCATTCCAAAACATTCAGTTATTGTAAAACTTTCTGGGTCAAACCAAAACCCAAGTCATTCCACGAATGAAAAACCTGGTTCAACTTCTCGTAAAAGGACGGTGCTAGGATTAGACTTTTTTCTCATGTCAAACATAGGAATAAAACAATCAATAAAAGCAATGACATTTGATTGTGTTTTTATTCATTCTCTACATACATCATGGTCGTTGACTTTTTCTGGACAGTTCAAGGGTAATGATCGTTCTGCCTTGTTTGAAAGGAGCCGGTTGTCCGTCCGCTGTTTGAATATCCATGGCAATGCTGTCAAAGATGGTTTTGCCAAGAGGAAAATACATCCGTTGCGTCGTATCAAATTGATGATCGGTATTGCCGGCATCCAAGGTACGTAAAAATCCTTTCTCTTGATTTCCCACAATGCTCTGGGACACCAGATCCGTGTAAATCATCAATTGTTGTTGCCCTTGTTGGGGTTTGACCGTTTGCGTACTGGGAAATGGTTGTCGACTGAGATTCGGACCCAAGAACAAATAATAATTGAAATCGGGGTGGGTAAAACTGACGGACACAATGCCATACGGTGGGTATTTGTTGGCAGGACCGCGGGTGGGTGTCCATTTATGACGATCGTCGTAATCCACGATATTTTTGACCAAATAATTTTTTTCTTCCACAATTTGTTGCGTTGGCGTTCCATCTTTCACCAGTCCCATCAGTCCAGCGAATTTCCATTCCATTTCAAATTGCATATTGGCTGGTATGAGTACATACAACGAATCTAATTCGGGGGCGATGCTTGTATTGGTGATTTTCACGTAGGGTTGAGCCAGGTTGAGAGCGGCTAGTTGCTGTCGTTTCGCTTGATCGTCCACGTCCATTTTAGTTATATCCATCATGACGTCCATGTGTTGTTTTTCTATTTCGTACGCAATGGCAATCCATGCTTCTTTCAAATTGGTGTAATACCCTGGGGGTAAATGGATTTGTTTGGTGACTTGAATCGGAGCCGTTCCCTCCGCACGTTTTGGTATGTATCTCACATCTGTTTTCATCCAATGTTTTTGACTATCTTCTTGCGTCCAATTCTGTTTGGTTTGATCTCCCCATTGTTGATTAAACCCCGGGTGGGAGATATGAACCAAAGCCACTTCCCAATCATCTTCCACCAAATAATAGGAACGAGGAAGTCTGGCCGTAAATTTTTGTCCCGTGCCTTGTGCTTGATCACTAATAAGGGTAATGTAAAAACTCATCGTGATTACTCCCTCACCCTGGGTTTACCCTTTTATACCTACCCCCGTTCCAAACATTGGACTTTGGACTTGGAGCCCGCGTTTTCTTAGCGGTTTTAACCCACCTTGAGCCCACGATCCTATTTTCACACTTGCCAGCGGTTTCCCATCCTAAAACACGTGACTTCCGGTGCCCATGAGCCCGCGATCCCTTTTTTACACCTGGTCAGCGGTTTCCCCTCTTAAAAACACGTGACTTCCGGTTCCAGACACTTCCGGTCACTTCCGGTTCCGGTGACGTCATTGATTTCCTCTCGACCAATCAGAAGCCAGAACGAGTGCTATGTGAGCGTCCCTTACTACTCATATCTCATTCGTTATTTTATTATTCTTGTTATATTGTAAACAAAGTAAAAAATAAACAAGATATATTCACATCTTATTGTTTACATCAACTGTAGCCTAGAAGCTGTGCGCTCTCTGAGCTGAGGCTGGCATAAATCTCTGTCATGAAGCTCACTATCATACTACAAGAAAAAACGAAAGGGTGCAAATTTGACACTCACCCCTTCCTGTCTTTGCTTCACTCACTGATCCCATCTTTAATTTAACGTGAAATCGAGTCCTCCCCCCCCCCCCCCTTAAAACAAATCATCCATCCTCTACTCAGTGATGAATAATGACTGGTCTCTTATGTGCTAAAAAGACCCTTTGGATAAATATAAGCCCAGTGCTTATTACGGAATTTTACAGTATCGTTTAGCAAATGGTCAATCGCACTATACTTAAGTTTTTAGACTGCCACAAGCCAGCTTCCTGCCAAACTACATAACCAGTATAAATTGAGATCTTTATCCAAGCAGTAGTCGGTTTGATAATTCAAATGCAAGCTACAATGACATAATCACCACAGACACACAAGGGATTCAAATATACAAGGGTCTTTCCTTTGACACTCACCCCTTTCCGTCTTCGCTTCACTCACTGGTCCCATCTTTAAATTAACGTGAAATCGAGTTCCCCCCCCCCCCCTAAAAAATCATTTGTCCCCAGCTCAGTGACGAATAATGACCGGTCTGTTATGTGCCAAAAAAGCCCTTTGGATAAATATAAGCCCAGCATTTTTTACGGAATTTTTCAATATCTTTTAGGAACTGGATAATCGTACTATACTTATTTTTGGGGGAGATAGCCACAAGGCAGTTTCTTTCCAAACTACATAACCAGCATAATTTGGGATCTTCATCCAAGCGGTAGTCGGTTTGATAATTCAGTTGCAATCTACAATGACAGGCTTAGAGTAAGGAATCTGCGGGAAAGGGTGGCAAGATTAAGAAAAGGTTGAGAATTTCTTCGGAGCTTCCAATCGAACGCCAAATTTTATAATTTTACAGTGAGAATGGCCCAAACTTTAAATCAAATTAGAAGCCTAAGAAAAATGCAGCATCAATTATATATGTATAAAGCAATTTCAAATGAGTCACATTTTCACAGAAATATGCAGGTTACACTTTTTCTTTTAGATAGATGAAGTGAATTTCCCTTTAATTTGTAGTGTGCATTTGAATATTTTTACAGAAAATGAACAACATCAACAGAAATGATGATGCCATATGAGCACCACAAACGAAAAGCAGAAGCAGCGGATGGAAAACAAACATGTCGTCGAAAACAAACCCGTGTGTGGACGGGCGGAAACGATTCGAAAACGCCACGTGAGGACGCAAATTATATTGAAAACATACACAAGTTCGTTTTCAAACGAAAACGGATACGTGTTAACGAGGCCTTATTTAAACAATAGAATTTCTGTCGAGGGCACTATCGTGTGGTTGCCCGGGGAAATTTGATGTTCACAACAAATATTAGATTACATGAAGTTTGAACATCAAATTTCCGAGGGAACCTATCAAACATAGGAGACAGAATAACTCTATTGTTTTTATTGTACAACGCTAAATTTTGAGCGAAAATTGCCAGAAACGGGCACTGTGCGCTGATAGGCGCCCGCTGAGGAGAGACGCTATCGCGCCACGTGATCGATTTCGACCAATGGGAGCACGCCAAAATTTAGCGTTGTACTATAATTTCCAGCAAAGACAGTAAAAGGTAATGATAAGGCCAACATGGGTGAAAAGTTAACACTGACAGGAATATTTATCATGCTTTCTTTCACTGTATGTAAGTCATATCATGATTTATTTTTGGCCTAGTTCAGACGCCGTTCCTCTCATGTGCCGTACCAAATACATTTTTACTCTGAGGTCGTATTAAGCGGCAACCTTTGCAGTCGTACCCTGAGATTTTGCCCTGGCTGATTGAAATCTGTCAAAAAAAACCAATTTGGAGACCGTACCACTGCCAAATAACTACGTACTACTTGGTACGGCACATGAGAGGTACGGCGTCTGAACACAGTTTGACTGTATGTGGACTGGTTTTCTTACTGATTAGTAGAACCTTGACTGCAGTAATGCAGACGCCAAATAAAACCAGCCTTCAAATACTTCCGCAGGTTGAAGCAATAGGTAAGACACCGAAACGTCTGTATGGGCGAAAAAACCTTCGGCAAACCATTAGCGGCCCAAGCTTACGATCTGATGGCGTAAACTTGACTCTTACCCGTAAGCGATAATAAACGCAATTAGTGGCCATTCAAGCGACTTTATGGTTCCGGTGTTCTTCGCGGTGTTAATTTCCCATAAGAAGTCTATAAATCAATTATACCGCTTACGCGTAAGAGTCACGTTTTTTCAGATCGTGAGCTTGGGTCACCTGTGGGCAAACAAAGTCACTTCATCTGGTTATGCGTCTCGTAGTTCGTCTGTATAAGACGGACGTATTGACGAATTATTAAGGTTCTAGCCGAACTAACAGTTTTAGTGCATTCTGAACAGCCTGTTCCGGGGTTCGAAATGGAAGGAAAAGCGAACGGCAAAAGAAGCGCGAAAAAAATGCGTGGGGGCTGAGCTCCCTTTTTCTTCACATCCCACGCATCCTATTTTGGCGGTCCGTTGCCAACTTTCGCCGTCCCTGGCAAGCGCATGAAACTGGCAATTTTTGAAAGAAGTACCGAGTTGTTGGACACATAATCCGTCTTGTCCCCGATTTTGTTGTAGAGGAACGACGGGGCACGCAAACAGACAAACAACCATTGTTTGCCCAACTTCGTCCCGGACGGATAATGCGCCTCTAGTATAAAACGAGCACAATATTACGACCTCAAAATCAAAATAAGCCAATCAAAATTGAGGCAAACACCAAAAAAAGGAGCCGAACTAAATGACGTTTGACACCTAAAATCTGGATTTATCAACTGAGTTGACAAGGTAAATTGGCCACCGTAGAGAAATTGATGTTTCGGGCGTTAGCAATTTACCTTTAATATCAACTCAGTGGATAAATCCAAATATTGTTTTACTTCCCTACCGACGCTGAATCACAGTTTCTTTAGAAAATAACCCCCTTAAATGACGTTTGGTTCGGTTCTTCATTTCTCTGCGTCTGATTCCCCGTAAAGCAACTTCGCCACTGTGCCCGTCATTGGGTTAAGGAAATTGCTTGAGTTTGACCTTTATTGCAGATTTATCTTTCATCACTGGTTAGTGTCTTTTGTTATGGTATTTTTAGCCTTAACTTTACAATTGGGTTCGATTAAGCCTTGTCCCCAGGCCTTCATGCGCTATCGAGTGACTGAGGGAGGCTTGGAGCCGAACGCGATCGTCGGGTGACGTCATAATTGATATTTCGCCGAGGACTACTAGGAACGAGGCTGCCTTCCATCTGGTAAGTGCCCCCACCAAGATGGGAAAAAGAATCATCGTTATTGTCATTCTCAGCTGTTTCAATGTATTTATCTTAGTACCTTTCAGTCTTTCAGTCCCATTCTAGTCGTTATGTTTGCTATATCATTGCATATATTACATAGTTCTTACATTTTAAACGAGGTCCACAATAAGGCCTTCGGCCAAATACTCTGACACTCAAAGTTCTTTCTCACGTTCAGTTCAGTCCACAACATTCCCCCCCCCCCCACCTCCCGTATCTCTGTTGATTGAATGACGACGAAATAAATTAAATGCCACTAATTAACGCACGCTGTCTCCACAGTGACTGCTTTCCCTTGACCTCCAAAAATAAAACTACTGCTCTATTCTCTACGCAATTTGTCAATCATCTCTTTTCCAGTGTCATATCATTACTACTTCACATATAAAGATTACCTCATTCTGATTGTCTTTAGAGGAGATGCAACTTTCACGTAGCCTCCCAAGAAGTCGTTTAGCCAGGAGGGTAATACGACTTCTCTAAAGCCGACTGCGAAAAACCCCCAAGACAAAACATAGGTACGTAAGGCGTGCAGATGTAATCACGTCAGTAATCCTTCAGAGCTCGTTTCCAGTGTTTTCTGTACTCTGGACAGACACCCAAGGTGCAGCGAGTCTTGTTCGCTTACCACCAACGCTAACGATGAGTACATAAAAATCGGTTTTCGATAGTCAACTGGGTAATTCCGCAGACGTCCGAGGTTTATCCGAACACTTCCGTTTACCAAAGTTTACGCCAAAGTAGGTTCGAGGGCTGTCAAAAAATGTCACGTTAGATTAGACTGGGAATATTTCTGAGCATTCTTTTTAGGCTTAATTAATTCATTTATTTATTTAAGTTGAAGCCTCCCCCCCCCCCAAATCTATCAAGCTCCTCTTAAGTCTTCCTACCTTATAAGGCCCTCTCTTTAAGCCTCCTTCCCTCATCCCATGAAGAAATAGTTACTAAACTACTGTACTGGTTAAAACATTGGAACAAAACCAAAGAAATGCTTTAAAACTTGGATAGACAGAGGAGCAAACCTCTGTCGACGAAAGTCAATTTTTAGACTGTAAAGAAACTTGGCCTAAAATCTCCAGAAGTATATTATAAATGACATCCTATTTGTGATACACAACCTGTTAAGCGTGAAGTTTCAGTATTAAAGTTTTGTTTAAAATTCATTACTCACGCATAATCCTCCTTCCTGCTTGAGGCTAGACGCCCCTTCAATACTCGGGAGGAACTTAACAAAAGCTTTACACTTCCGATCCTTCTCAATGGTAAATATTTAAAACTGTTCTTTTCTAAGGTATTTAAAACTGCTTCAGTAGTAAAAAAATGCACGTCCTGGACAATGAAGCACGCTGTAGCGCCAAAATCTTTCCCTCCATAAAGAAGCTCCCCTTCCACATGTTCCGGAAAACTAGTAAAGTGATTTTAAACAAAGCTGGATTATTCTTTTTGGGTTACTTTGATTCCAGTGTATCTAAAGTAATTCAATAAATGGGTGACAAACACGAAAATTTAGTCACGTAGAGCAGTGCAGCGTAAAATAATCTTACTTGCTCCCATTTTGTGACCAATTTTCCATCGTAAGAATTGCTAAGTAACGTTTCGTTTGTCAAAGTTTTGAGACTTACTTGCTTTCCATATATCGAAAATGGACTTTATCGAAAATGGACTTTGTTGTCTCTGTACCCGCGGAAAGACCGGAAGTGGTTGCCTGGTCGAAAGAATTTTGTATCAGACTGCTTGTACCAAGAAAATAGAGTGTTGTGCACGATAGAGGAACTTCAGTTGCGTATCTGAAGGTCTGTGATCAATTTGGGCCCAATTGTCTAATAGGCTATCCTCTCCTTAACACCCGTTCAACGGCAACGCTGACAGAAATGGATTAAAGTCTTCTAGTTCAACTGAGAAAATTTTCCAACTCTAGTGGGACAATCTCACAGGAAACCAAACTTGAAATCCCCTAAAAACACACTCACCACATAGTTGTCAAGATACGTGCATGAAAGATTTTCCTTGGCAATGGCAGAACCACCGCCGGCACTCTTCCTACGAAAGCCGAGTCATCACGCTGCTCTACAGAACCTCTAATTCATTGAACCTTGTTATCACGCAGCTCTATTGTTTTTAGGGCTGGCGTCCTTGTTTCTGTTGTTTACCCTCGGTTTATCGTTTTCTTAGCCAATTCTGTAAGGCGTTCTCGAGAGCTTCGTGCTACCATGAAAGAAGCTGTGGTAGTAAGAATTTTGAAACGAAATTCAAAGCAACAACTGAGCGTTGTATGCTGGCAAGGTAACAAGTACACCAAACCCAAGAGAGTTTAAGATCGGTAAATCCGTGCCCAAATTTCAGAAAACAAGGGCAGGTTAACAGAATGTTTGTATCGCACTGCGATTGACCCCGACCAATTATGCAAAATACCAACTTACTTTGCGATATCAGCTGATTTGACTTCGAGATCATTTCGCGATTGGTTTAAAGAAATCTACACTTTCTTGGCTTTGGACTGACAAAATAAGGTTACCTTGTTACATGCGAGCTCGACAAAGCAAGCTACTTCTTGAAGTATGAAGTTTCACGCAAACTGACCGATCAGGTATTGAGCTGGGATTGTTCTCCAAATAACCACCAATTTGACCGATACTCTCTTGACCCACCTCAAAGGCACAGCTTCCTTTCAACATACACTTACATCCCTGTGACACGATTTTGATGAGGTAAAGTCCAGCAAAAGAAGTCAAGAAGAGTCTGGACTGTTGGCATGCCAAAGCTGAACGCAAATCATAATCACAAGGGGTCGAAAGAGTTACTCATAATTCAGCGCTGCTGACGAGTGGAGCGATATAGCCAAAATGTGACGAATTTGTCTTTGGGTTCGATACCTTCAGATGAGCAATGTTAAAGCAAATCCCCGAATAAGGACCTGAAGGCTAAACTTTATACCCCAATACATGATCACCTTTTTTAGCCCAAAACAGAAACAGGAACTCATTTTAAAAAAAGTGGCACATAAAAAGCTTATAAAAAGCTAATCTGACAACCAAACTGTGCCCGAGTGTCTAAAGCAAGGGCTGTATTTCTTTAGAATACAGTTGTTATAGGCATTACCACACAAGAAACAAGAGACCGCCACATTAAATAAGTTCTCCGACCGGCAAAAAGCAATCCCACCTTCAAATTAGGAACCTAAAAAGCCAAATATCGCATTAGAAACCAAACATACGACTTCACCTTGAGAGGGAAACAACTCCAACCAGAGCTCCTGTTCAAGTCACGAAAATTGACCAAATTCTTCTTTTTCTCCAAAGCTTTCACTTTGGCAACAAATGGTGACAACCTGTTCACTCGACCAAATCCAAATAGAAGTAACATTTTCAATCCGAGAAAGGAAACGAAAACTGAAGAAGAAAATTTGGGGGAGTGCCAAAGTAAAGCAATTGGTGATGTAATAACCAATCCTGACAAGGTGAATTTTCTTCAGTGAAAGATCACTCACTAATTAAGTTCTCTCAACGTGAAACGCCATTGTCTAACGACATCCGGGAAAGTTGTTTGGTCGAACGGCACAAAAAGCTCCCCGACATTCTCGATGCTTTTTTGTAGACGATCCTGCAACTGTTTGAATGAAGAAGCCGAGACATATTACCAGCCTTTCACATCACATATTTAATATCATACTCTTATGGCTTGAATTAACATCAGACAAAATTTGTAGTAATTTATAGACAGCAGCAAACATAACAAGACTCAAAGTATAAAATATATTTTATTTTCTACCAGAATAAAATACAAAAGAGGCTCAAATCCCCACTTTTTGCCATTTCATACTGGTTATAGAAATGACTGATTCTTCGGTCTGTTCGTAGAATATGCCTATGGAAACGGTATTTATGCTGATCACCACGTGTTGATTCTAACGAAGGTTTAACGGTAAATACGTCAGCTGATTACCAATGAAACTACGACCCTTCACGTCGAATAGACCTTAACTTTGGTTGAATAGAATATCCATATTGTCAATCGACAACACCGAATAAGCGACTTTGTCAAATAATTCAAAACGAAGCATCTTCAAGTAAGATTCTCTTATTTTTTGAATACTAGTCGGGTTTTTTCGGTGCCTTAAAAAATCAAACTCGTTACTAGATAGTGACTTCGAATGGCAATCTATGTACAAAAATAAGCTGCAAGAAAAATGAACATTTAAATGCCCTCAAAACTAAAAGTTAAAAAAGGAATGCAAATACTACGAAAACATCATGTTGAACAAACAAAAAACAACATAAATTCCCACCAGTCCCCAACAATACAAAGATAGTATATCTTTTTACAAATAATGTATTGTCTATAAAAGGATTATGGGAACTAGGCAACACCACAACATTAAACTACACTTCCACCATAAAACTACAGGTTACTAAAATTCATAAATCCCTATCAATTATTTCAGTCTGTAGTTAGTCTCAGACTGACCAACTGATGCCACAAACTAAAATCGATCGTCGGGCACAATTTTAGTTTGTGATTAAAAAAATCTGTTACATATCCCTTGGTTACAACACAAAAGCAGGGTTTAGCAACGTGGCTACTTGCGTGCGCACAGTAGACAAAAAATAAAGTTGCGCCCATACTTGGTCTCGTAAGACACAATAGAAAATGCTTATACCTCCTAATCTAATACATAAAATCTTACCGAATACATACCAAAAAGAAGCAGAGTTAATTTATTAACTTTAAGAAGCAGCATTTTCTGAGTTTCACAACCTAAAACACCGTCAGGTGTAATTATAGTCTTGGGTGTTTTCACCAAGAAATAGAACTGGTCAGGAAAAATCATAATAAAACGTCTGAAGAATACAATAGCTTTGCCAGTAAAAACTTCAAAATTGCCCACTAAAAATTAGCCATTTACACTATGCATACATTCGATGAAATAGGCCCTGCCTGGGAGCTACCGCTAAATATAAGCCAGGTAGATGGAATTTTTGCGCAATGGTTTCTATTATGTACAACAAAACTGAATTTATGACTGTTAAGTATGATACTCTACAACCATTTTTGTTAAGAATAGTGTATAAATAGTATTTTGTTTGTAAAACATCTGATACAGATGAACATTATTACATCTATCTGATAGACAACTTGTTGTTTTCGAAGAAACAGCCACAATCGGCAACTTGTCGATTTGTCATGCACAATTGTACTATTCGTAACACTAGCCCACTAACCCACCATTATTTACAATCACTTAATAAGACCAAAGGAAGGAGCAAAGACAATAGGGAATAGGCTTCTTTTCCAGTATTGAGATCGTGAAAAGAGACGATATATCATCGACACAGGAAAAAACTAAGCTCCCTTTAGTCAAAAACAAAATCTCTTGCTAGCGGTGATAATTACATCTATGCCTATAATAATGTCAGAATAATGAAACTGAAACAATAAAGAGAATAACACACTGAATAACGTCAGTTAAAGAAGAGACGATTTGCCTAATGAAAATGGATGTACAAGAAGTATTTATGCATTTATGCAATAGCAGAGTATTTACCAAGTGAGTGCTGAGAACTAATCGCATCTCAAAATAATAAATTCATCCAAAGAATTCAGACAGTTACCAGTAAGGGTGAGTAAGGCCCGAACACATATTGCATCATCGCGCACAGTTAAGTTGCCGGGAGTGTTTACCCCAGATCCTGATTCAAAATTGTACAATAGAACGATTTGCGCAACAGTTTGAGGGGTAGAGTTAAGGAACAATTTAGGCGTTACACGCGATTCTGCACTGTGTCCACACCTTAACAATACCACAGCACTTGACTGATTCAAATACATTTGGTTAGAATCATTGTTTCAGTTAAGCAATGTGATTTGAGTTTCGTTTTTTAAGTGATCCTGCGGACAACGGTCAAGCAACAGAATTCATCCACATGATAATTTTCATAAACAACAGTGGAAATACTGCTTTTCTCCTTTTCCAAAACTTGGAGCTACTTTAAAGTATTTCATTAATATGTTAACATTTTGTTTTATATGTACACCACGGTTGAGTTAAATAACACGTATGAATGGATATGTATGAATATATGAGGTGTGTGTGATAAGACCATATACACAAACTAGTTTATAAAGAACGTAATTTAAACTTTCTAAAATGTACAAATTCAATCTAACTCTTTTCAAACCTTATAAAACATACTCAAAAAGAATATAAATATATTTGGTAAAGGATTCCACTAACACGCCCCATTATATGATCGCAGAAAACCACTTTTGTAACGTGAAGCACTTATTATACCAACGTCAGCTCTTTAAATTATCAGTCTGAATAACTGTCCCAATGATTATACATTCAGTTATATACAAACTCATCAATTTTATATATTAAATGTAAAACTGAAGTCAAATTTATGGCCATTTTGCTTCTCTTAGATAAGAGAAATGGGCCATTGGAATATAAAAAAATCTCATTCACAAGAAAGAAAAACAAACAAACAAACAAACAAACAAAATGAATAATATGAAAAGTATCCTAGAAAACAAAGGTTGGTTTCGTTTTGTTTTGCTTGGTCTGCGAAATATTCTGAGCCAGCAAAAACAGCAAACTACAAGGTTTAGTTTTCTAGGGTACCGTCAAGGCTGCAATAGGAATGTTGGACAATATAGACTATTATAGAAGTCCCACTTTGAGTGTACAGTTTGTAAGAACAAACAAAGATATAATTTGTATATATAACCCCTGCGCCCACGAATGAAGTGAAAGCTAGAGATTCGTGTATTTCATAAATCGTATTAGTCTTTATGAAGTAAGTTATAACTTAAACAGAAAAAATTAAAACTTAAAATTAAAAAAAAAAAGGTTGATAGGGCCCCAGTTGGCTCATGTATTAAGCCAACCTACAAACTATAGCAGTAGATTACGCTTCACGTCACACAAGACCAAGTTAGGGTAATATGTGGCCGAATGGCACTCTCGGGCGTTCAAGATTTACAACTTTTGGTACATTTATAACTGGCTTATGGTGCTTAATTCGACCAGAAATACAGCCCTTGGAAGGTATGTCCACTGACACAGAAAGTGCATTTTAAACAGTTCATGAAAAGGGAACTAACATGCTAGCATACCGTTATCTACCACCTTTGAAGTTATCGACCCAATAATCTATAACTACTATACCAAATTAATTAAATCAATCATATGTACCGTATTTCATAATTGAATCATTGTCTTATATATTACTTGTATGGATTGAAAATTCTATTGACGTAACCTTAAGCACAAAATTTATTCCGTAACTAATTAAATAATTAAACCATGTTGGCCTTTTGGGGAACTGTGGACCTTAGAAGGTTTATGCCTCAATTACCGTGTTTGGCAAAGTGAGAATAAAGAGTAATTTCAGTAGTTGTCTCTTGTAATACTTTATCAAAACCACACCATACTACGTCAGATTTAGAAAAAGCAACGTATCTTTAGGCAATAAACCTTCCTGATTTATTTACTTTAATCATTTTACCTTGTAACAAAGCATTTAAAATACAGTTAGTTTCTAATAAGCAGCCTTGACACAAGATATGGACAAAAAATGTGTGAAAACTAATATACAACAGATACTGAAAAAAAAACCTGTTTCTTGTATGATCCCACAGTTCGTGTCCTTAGTGAAGTAGGTCCATTCCAACTTTTCCACGCTGTTATGAAAGTGTCCACTTCTCAAATCCGTGGAATCCCACCTCCAGGCAAATGAACGACGTGGCTTGTTTTCTATCAGTTTTCCTGACGCATTTTGTTTTTCTTAGGCACAAGTCTTTGAGATCTGGTTTGGTTCATTTATAACTTGAATAAAAGTTCTTCATCTTGCACGTACATTAATCTATAACCGTCTTTAAAAAGTACAGTTACAAAAACACAAACACGAAACGGACCGTACAACACAACACGACATAAAACCTGGCAGTCACTAAAAAAAATCATTTGTATGTAGTTACTAACAATATTCAATTGCACGTAATAACACCGTGATTGTCTTCATTACCTTGCATGCATCTAGAGCTTGCCTATAAAGTGTTACAAGCCTGTACAAAAAAACTTTCTTTTTCTCGTGACTAGGAACGATAAATTTTACTTCATCATCAAGCTTTCTGTATATTTTTGGATTATTGAAAGGAAAGTTAAAATTTATTGATTTTTTTTCCACAGTGGGCTACTCGACTTTGACCACCAATATTTTGTTTTTATAACTACTAATTTCTACACTTTCATAGGAAAAATCGCGGAAACGTAAACCCATAATTTCTTCTCAGTATCACAACTTTACACACAGGTAAAGAGTTAAGAGAACCGCTTTCCTCAGCATCAGAAAGGACTACAAAAAAAAATATACTGCAAAATGCTTATATATAGCACAGTATGCATATGTATGTAATCAGTTGACCCAGTGAACACATTAGGTGACTCTGATCAAAAAGTTCAGTGGACATCATGAGCAGTTTTCCACTGAGTTTTGGAAGGTGTTGAGTGGTTGCTCTTTGTTTCGTTATGTATATTTAGACCATTTTTCTTTTTTGGCCAATCAGGCTAAGCCCAGTATCAAATATGTGCTTCACATTCTAGTTGGATTATTCCCCTAGTTTTTTTAAGGATTATCTGTGTGTTCACTTCTGTCAGGGTTGAGTCACTGGGAAACTGCTCAAACGACGCCTTGTACAGAAGAAAGAAGTTTACCTATACTATGAAGCTGTCGTGTACTGAAGACTGTTTTCATTCTAAATGTGTATGGTGGACGAGCTGCAAAACTCAAGTAGAAAACTCACGTAGCAGTTTAGGAGAACGAAAAACTGTTGGAAAAAAGTGTAGGCGATTGTTTTGAGTTCTCCTGAACTTCTACATATTTCTATACATTCTGTAGAAACATGTGCAAACTGTGTGAAAACTATGAGTTTTTTGTTTACCTTTTTAGAAGTACTAAAAAAAACCAATCAACAAATAAGAGCGTGTTTCCTATTTTCTACCATTTCATCCACTTTCAAGTTTAATGTAATCAAAACCCTGAAGCTACTACCAATTGGTTCTTATCAAGCAAAATAACTGGCCGACTTGTATAACTGATTAATTTTTCGCTTTCATACTTAAACTTCATTCTTTTCACTTTATATTAAAATATGTTGGGAAACAAACATACCGTTGCTCGCATTCAGCTTCAGTTTATGTCGTTGTCTGCACATTATAATAAATAGTTAAACCTCTCTTTAAACTTGTTTCAAACTAGGATTTGAGCCCAGATGTAGGTTATAAAAGTAAAACAATAGCAAAAGTATTAGAACACAATATCTAACACTGAGAACAGAGGGGTTTCTCGTTTTCAAAAAAAGCAATTTCTTTTCTTTCACATCCTAATAAACGCTCTAGCTCTCAGAATTAATAAGTGAGATATAAGTTCTCAAACAAGCCATAAACTAAAGAATAATAGGAAAAATAAAGACACCAACATCTGTGCCAAGAAAAGACATATAACCTACATTTATGTCTCGATTATCCTTTCCTTTCTTTTCATTCGACAAAAAAATTATGAATTAGAGGACAAATTATCAAATGACATGGACAATTTTCTCCTTCTCAAGATATTTGTATGCAAGTAGTAAGTATGGTCATTCAGTGAAGAAAATTTTCTCAGTCAAGTAACATTAATAAATGTTGTGTAAAAGATGATTGCAGAGTTCTTCTATGTAACTTAAAGCCAGGCTTTACGCACACGAACAATAACAAATGACACATTACGACACTGACACGACGAACAAACAACAAAATCCAGGTGAGTTTCTTAAAAAATCAGAGAAAGTCAACGGTCACTTGACTGTCGTCCACCACGGTCCTGAAAATTAAGGACAGAGAGAACGTTAGACATTGTTTAAAAAGTCAATAACAAAGTAAAATTTACGTAGATAGATAGATTAGGAGATGGACAGCATACAGAACGTTTTCATATATCCAAAAAACCTTACTCCTTTGCATCAAGCAATGTTGTAGCGCCTTACAATAACTTTCCTCGAGGTAGAAGAGGACAAAAGTATAATTTAAATAAACAATACTTGCCGCCAAGACAGTAAACGGATCTGGACAAATCAAGGTCAATATTTTTTCCTTCCCTGAATTACTATTCCGTTCTGTCTTTTGCAGAGGAGCAAAAAATTTCCCAGCTATGGATCGTCATTCATGTGCATAATGCATTTATTTTCATCAGCTGGATCATCAGTTTATTCACACAACGAAAACATCAACTAAATCAGTTACGTGCCATTTTGAAACCAAGTAGTCTTAAAAGAAGTTTTTACAAATTTAGTGGGAGTCTTCACTGATTGTAGATTAGACATGCATGTACAGGGAAATAGGAAATATGAAACAAACAGGCAAAGTGGCACATTACCTGTGAAATTTGCGGCGACAAGCCAATGCATGTTCATTCTTTTCAAACGTCACCAAAGCCTTGTGTTTTGTTGTGGACATCTTCAGTTGCTGTGATGGCAAAGAAATAGAGCTTCCTGTCAAAACACTATTATGGCTAAAAAACAAAAGAAAATTCCCACGCGCTAAAGCCACAGCTATACGCGTATGCTGCAAATGATTCCACCCCAGATATAAGACGTGTGTCCACTCTATCAGATTGAGTGCAGGGTTTTCATCAAGGTCAGTACTCAGATCCGGCTTTTGCCGCATGAAGCATGAGAAGCATTACAACCCCTCCCTAGACGGGATGCTATTCCATCCCATGGCTACCCCCCAGGATTTTCTTTGGATTCCCTAACAGTCTGTTGGTACCACTTTTTTATTAAGACGACTTCCGCTCAACGTTCGAGCAGTAAGTGCAAAAATTAAGTTACCAAAAAAATACTTGCAGCACTGTCACATTTTGAGAACAGATAAGAAGAACTTATCGTTACTGACCCCGCGAGAGAAAATTGGATTTGAAGTTATCCATATTTCAATTAAAAAGACGCTTCATGTCAGTTCAAAACAAAATGGCGCCCGTTTTTAACATACTTTTACTAGATTTGAAATTAATTTTCTTGAGAATGCTTGAGAATTTCATCGCGGGGTCACTTGGGCAAGTGAACTACAGTGAGATGTTTCAAATAGCATTTAAAATGTTACCGTGCTATGTGTAGTTTTTTGGTAAATAATTTTTGCACTTATTGCTCGAACGTTGAGCGGAATCCGTCTTAAACACCTGGGCCTAGCTGTTCAAAACAGGATTAAGCTAACCCAGGATTAGTGTCAATCAAGTGGGTTGAAAACACTAGGGGCAACCGAGTTTCTTGACCGACTTCGAGGTGTGTGGATGCCTGATTAAACACTCTTTCAAGAGTTTGATACAGCTTCTCAAACCATCAAAAATTTCTTGGAGAAATTCAAGCAAAAGTTCGCAAAATTCTACGCTAATCAAGATCAGGTATCCAAACCACTGCCACGGTTATAATTTTTCTCTGTTTTCTTTTTATTAATTATTAATGAGTTTGAGAATAGGGCGCAAAGGATGAGTCTGTCGTACCTGAATTGGTCCAATCCCCTGCAGAAGTTCTTTCAGTCTGCTTGGTGTTATTGCCTCAGGCAGTGAACCGATCACCACACGGTTTGAAGGTTTGCCACTGCTGGATGCCTTGGTAACAACAACACGGTTTGCTTTCGAGTCAGGCGTGGAACCAGATGCTTTACTCTTACTCTCAGAAGGGCCAACCACGATACGCTGTCAAATAAAGAACATTTATTATATAGACAAGAGTGTTTTAGTGGAAAATAGACCACTCGTAAAGTTCCTACGAAACTACATCCGGGACTCGAGTGGCGTATTTTCCATATCCTCACTGGTGAGGATATCGATGACGTCATTTCCCGCTTTTACACTGTTTTTTGTGCAAAAACGCTCTTGTCTATATAACAAAACGAAAATTACACGGTGGCTTGAAAATATGAATTTTATTTTCTCGTGGTAAAAAAACAGTATTTTACTGACTCACTGCGCTCGTTCGTAAAATAATGTTTTTACCACTCGAGAATAAAATTCATCTCTTCGCGCCGCCGTGTAATATCCTCTATATCTTTAGGTATACACTATAGTATTGCAACGATACACCGATGCATCGGTGAACGACGATATTTTTTCCAACGATACGAATATCGATAATTAAGTAAGATATCGCGATATTACGATACCATAAAATACGCTACATCAAGAAATTTGGGAAATCACTGTCTTTAATAATTCCTTGTGTTATTTCTGGGTTAAATTTATTATTATGGAAATAAATTAGCTAAAAGTATTGTAAAATGTTGATTACTAGTTCTGTCGCATACAGTAATGTATCGTATCGTGGAAGAATGTATTGTGGCAGTCCTAACACACTCCGTGCAAAAATGGCTACTGTTGATTTTTGTTGCTCAGAAGAACATTATATTGTAAACCGAATACAACGATTTTCATACACCAAAAAATCACGGACGCCCCAAAAAAACTTGTGAATGACAGTTACTTTATTTTGAACATATACTCAACGTAAATAACTTGAGGTATGAAAAACTGCCGTTTAAGAGAAACTATCTACGTTTGTCTGAATTTTTTCTGTGCAAAGCAGCCCACCTTAGATGAATTATTTTCAGAATGTCTTGACTCCCTGCTCTCTCGCCGGTGGGATGACCGATCTCTGCTTCGACTTCTTCTGTGGCTACTATCTTTAGGTTTCTCTCTTTCCTTCGCTCTATCCCTTTCTTTCGCTTTATCGCGCTCCCCTCTATCCCTCTCTCGCTCTCTCTCCCGGGATCTGTCCCGGCGTGCTTCACGAGTTTCCCGCTGCTCGCGTTGCTCTCGTTGCTCTCGTTCCCGCTCTCTTGGTTTTTCTCTGTCGTTTCTCTCACGGCTCCTGTATGGTTCTCTGCTTCTCTCTGGCCTCTCCCTACTGTAAACAATAATACACAAATAATATCCAATTCAATTGTTAGTACTTTGATTTAGGCCCCTCTTTAGGCGTTTGTTTCACTAGAATAACCGAAAACGGACATGTTTAGTGATCAAAACAGAGATTTTCGAAAATGCTCTTCCAAGTGGAGACTTTTGATTTGGTTTTGGTTTTAAGACAAAAACGCACCTTTCCGAAAACGCTGACGTCACAACTAATTATGCAGTCGCCGGAAGTATCACAGATGACATTGAATCACCCAAACTAGACACCTAAAGGTCCGAAAAGATCCGGGAACACAAACGCATGTTTCGATATCCGTTTTTCATTCCATAGATCTTTTAATCCATTTCCGAGACAAAATGGATGTTTTCAAAACAGCATTAGAATTGACAGGGCCTTAGAGTGTCAAAGCGAAACAATGATAAACAAAGTCTCTAGATTCCAGCTGAAAGAAAATTAAAATCCTTTCCTTATTTGCAGAGGTCAGAAAGCAACATACAATACAGTGCTGCCGCAAAATGTAGCTCTACAATCAAAGCAAATTGAATACAATCTACTTAAAAAAAGGGGATAGCCCTGGTTCTCTCAAGGTTTGAAAGGGGGCAATTGGATGGTTTGGTAACAGTGTCAAAATGTAGGACGTTCTGACTTAAATCAATTAGGGAAATAATTGTACAAACCTTGGCCTGTCCCTTTCTCGATCACGGTTTCTTTCTGGTCTTTCCCTTTCGCGCTCTCTGCGTCTTGGAGGGGGTGGAGCAGGTTTTGCCATGCGAACAGGTGATCTTGGTTGCGGGCTTCGAGGTGAGACTGACCTGGAGAATGACCTTGACTTGGATGACGACCTAAAATACATAAAAAAAGTGAAAATTAACAACATTCCTTTCTTGATCTAGTCTAGCTTGGACACGAACAAACATTGCCGGAGTGTTAGTCAGTCGCAGGGCTGTGCTTAGCACTAGATATTTTTGTCAGGTTTTCCTGATGTGATGAAATATCATTGTGGTACTGTGAACAAGTGCATGTGGAGTTTAGAGAACAAAGCACTCATGAAGTTTAATACTGAAGAGAAGTACTTCAAGTAAGGCCACAAATTATGTCCCAGGCAAAACATTGCTCACTGAATAAGTTAGTCTTGGTCGAACTACGTAAGAGTTGGGCTAACTTAGCGAGGTAGGGGTGTGAGGCGCGGAGTGTGAAACACACCAGACAGATCAATGCGATACAATCGATCTAACATGAGCACCATAGTTTTTTTTCTTTCTTCCCTTCTTTTTTTTCTTAAGTTGAAGCGACTTGTGTCGTGACATCGTGGCTAATGAAGAGTGGTACTGCTTTATCCTTTGAATTTTGAATCCTAACTGGCAGTAAGGGGCTATAGAAATACAAGTGAAAAATTTTTGAACGCATTGTTTCTAGGTTTTCTGTGGGATTAATTGTTAACTTTTCCTTACGTGTAAGTTACTTCCGACTAAGTGAAAGACTCATCTACGCAGGCAAGGAAAAAGTAAACACGGAGCGTTTAAGGGTACAGACAGAACATTTTAACGTCTCATTGTAGATAGATAATTAAAACTAAATTCAGGCTTTTCTAATTTCTTTGTGTTAATCACTGTAATCCTAACATTTGTTGTAGGAGTATCTAAATACCGATTTAGAAACCAATGAAGATCACCAGGGCCTATTTTACCTTGATCGTGACCGTGAAAGTGATAACGATCGTGACCGAGACCAAGACCTGGCCGGAGATCTGGAGTATGACCGTGAGGCTGATCTTGATGCAGATCTTGATGCACTGCTGAAGTCACTCTCTGCACTGTCAGCACTGTAGCGTCTGCGATGTTTCTTTGTTTTGTGGCTCTGAAGACCGGAAAATGAATATTGCATTACACTAATGCTCATTTGCCTTTCAAACAAACTTCACCAGATTCATCCGGGGGTTTCAATAAAATTTGAAGTAGGCAGCTGGTGTGAGTAGGGTAGCCGACTGCATCAATAAGGTTTGAAAGAAATCTTTATTTCATTACTTCAATTTAGGGAAAATAGTAGCCGACTTCTTTGAGCGAACTTGCAGATGTTTTTCGTCGGAAGGTCAGTGGTAAGTACTGGATTTATACAAATCCAAACTAACCTCTCACACATGGCAATGTCACTCATGTTCACAGTATTCCAGATAACAGCTGAAGCTAATACAAAGAATTATCCCAAAGTTCTTAAAGTGCATATGACAGATTTTTTTTTATTTGCCTGATCGAATCTAAATGATATCCTGATATGAATATCAAAAATTATTTTTCGATTTCGATTTTCCTTCCCCGCGCTTTTGCCGTTTAAAAACGTGAAATTTTACTTCCGGTCATGTCAAAAACCGCGCAAAGGGAGACCTGGGCATAGTCACGTTGTGACGTCATACAAGGAACGAAGTCGATGCCAAAACAAGCTACGTGGGCCGCATTGCGGAGATCTAATACATTTTGTTTTTCTTTATTCCGCAACTGCCAAATTAAGAACGAAATTATGTGAAACTGCTAATGTTACAAGTAATCTGGGCAGTGATTTGAAGCTTTTAGAGTTCATAGAATGCGAATCGCCAACCTCTGAAGTTGAAAGCGAAACAGAACTCGAGATCGAGAAAGAAGTTATTCAGAACCAGAAGATCCTTACATAGACAAGGCGCTTGCCGATGAATATTGACTTAGAGAATACTATCAAGAAAAAAAGGAGGTAGAACAAATAATTCACACGCTAGAAAATATATTTGATGGCACCGAAGCGCTGGAGACATAGCAAGAAATGCAACGATTTCTCATCTCTAGGTGTAAATATTAACGCAAAACAGAACTCGGGAAGGAGAAGGAAGACTATTCAGAACCAGAAGGTCCTTACACAGACAAGCCGCTTGCCTATTAAAATTGACTTAGATAATACTATCAAGAGATAGAGGAGGCAGAACGAAGAAAACAGAATCTAGAAAACCTATGTGATGGTACCGAAGCGCTCGAGACGCGGGAAGAAATGCCACGATTGCTCATCTCCTGGTGTAAATATTATAATCGTGCTAAGCTAAATTAACGCCTGTTATGCAGGTTATACTTTCATACTCTTACACGTGTAGATGTAGTAACTGTGCCTTAAACCATCTGCAAAGAAGTTCAGAAACGCGCAGGGATTCAAATTTTTATCACTCAATTCTAATTTTTAAGTTCAGAAATGTGTCGAATCTCCCGAAGCGCTGTTGTCTCGCACGAAACCGCGAACTTGACACAACAACAGGATGTGAAGCAATGCACCCGGGATTCAGTGTTGTCTGAACAGATGGTCGCTACGATCAGATGCAGCAAAATATAATGCAATAGACGGAAGAAATTGTTGTCAGATTATTTCGGAAGGGAAGTGAGAATTTGTCTGCGTTCTTGTGGACTCTCTGAAACATTCGTGTTGCATTTAATACGTCTAGGCAAATTGACACTCGAAATTTCTGCACTGTTTACGTCCGATATACTGACCAGTGTTGATTCATAACTGAGGTAAAGATTATAACATCCCTCATTTTTGCACAACTGGACTACGGATAATTATAAAATTATGATGAAAACATGTCTGTCTAAGTTTTGAAAGGCATGAGCAAACTCTAATCTTCATTTAATAATCTTACTGCAGCTTATTCTTATTGAAAGACCTGAAATATCAATCAGATTTGCTATTGCACAATTTACGTAGACATAAAACAACAACGTTTCAGAGAGTCCACAAGAACGCAGAGAATTACTCACTTCTCTTCCGAACCAATCTACTGAACGATACTTTCTTTCATCTATCGTATTATATTTTCTGCATCTAATCGTAGCGACCATCAGGGTCCATCAGTTTTAAAGTCAGACAACACTGAACAGTGCCGGGTAGGTTGTTACACATCCTGTTGTTGTGTTAAGTTTGCGGCTTCGCGCGAAACATACAACGGCGCTTCGAGAGATTCGACACATTTCTGAATTTCTTTGAAGCAAAGACAATCTACGGCGTTTTGCAGATGGTTTAAAGCACAGTTACCACATCTACACCTGTAAGAGTATGAAATTATAACCTGCATAACAGGCGTTTATTTAGCCGAGCGCGAACAAGGTTTATTTAGCCGAGCACAAATATAATATTTACACCGGGAGATGAGAAATCGTGGCACTTCTTACTACGTCTCGACCGCTACGGTACCATCAAATAGGTTTTTCTAGATTCTATTTTCTTCGTTCTGTCTCCTCTACCTCTTGATAGTATTCTCTAAGTCAATTTTCATCGGCAAGCGGATTGTCTATGTAAGGACCTTTTGGTTCTGAATAGCTTCTTTCTCGATCTCGAGTTCTGTTTCGCTTTCAACTTCAGAAGTTAGCGATTCGCATTCTATGGACTCTAAAAGCTCCAAATCACTGCCCAGATTACTTGTAACATCAGCAGTTTCACATAATTTCGTGATTAATTTGGCGGTTGCGGAATAAAGAAAAATAAAATGAATTAGATCCCCGCAATGCGGCCCACGTAGCTTGTTTTGGCATTGACTCCGTTCCTGGTATGACGTCACAACGTGACTATGCCCAGGTCTCCCTTTGCGCGGTTTTTGACATGACCGGAAGTAAAATTTCACGTTTTTAAACGGCAAAAGCGCGGGGAAGGAAAATCGAAATCGAAAAATAAGTTTTGATATTCATATCAGGATGTCATTTAGATTCGATCAGGCAAATAAAAAAAAAACTGTCATAAGCACTTTAAGTGAATATGCTTGTTCCAAAACAAATATCCTACCTTTGCATGTTTATCCAGGCCATAAGCAGCAGCATAAGCTGCATCTCTTTGCTGCTGCATCAACTGCTGCCACTCGGCACCATACATGGCAGTATAATCATAAGGAAACTGCTGTCCATAAGGGAACTGCTGCTGTCTAGCAGCTGCAGCAGCAGCTGCGGCTAAATTGGCTCCTTGGGCTGCAGCTGCCGCAGCTGCTGCTGCTGCTGCCCCTGCAGCACCATAACCTGCCGGTGGACCACCTCCTCGCATCGCTGCACTGGCTGCCTCCAAGTTGGGTACTGTCACACGATGACCAATGACAATCCGTTCAGGTTCAGACATTGCTACATCAGCATTCGGGTGCATTCCTGGTGGCCGCATCCCAGGCTGCATGGCACCTGGGTGCATGGGGCCTCCTGGGGGTACTGCTGGAGGTGCCATCCCTGAAGCAGGGCCCCTGGGTGGCATGGCTGGGTGCTGCTGACCTGGTAAGGGACCAGGGCCTCCTGGTGCACTGCCATGAGGTACTGCACCTGGTCCTCCTGGTGCTGGGCCACGCCCTGGTGTGGGCCCCTGTGGTGGAATCATATTTGGTGCACCTGGAGGAGCTCCCTAAACATTACAATTATATCAGTTAAATAAGCATTTCACCCCCCCCCTCCCCCACCCAAGTGATCAAGATCAAAATTGTGTGTAGAAATAAATTCCCCATTTAGTAAATATTGAAAACACAAGCAACACCACAGAAAAGTATTTGAAATAATTTGTTCATTAGACTTTTGATGCTTTAAGTTTAAGTTGGAGCTTGGCAGAAGACCTTGTGTTGTACTTTAACACATTCACTCCAACCTACAAACATGTTCATCTGTAAATGGTTTGAACCCAGGAGTCATATCATAATTCGGTCAATTGTGATCGTCCGGGTGAGTGTAGTCCTGAGAAGGACTGTTTGAGGTGACATTGACTGACGTTTCGACAACCTGAGCGGAAGTCATCATCAGAGTCAAGTGAACTGTGAATCATCAGTAGATGTTATAGGTCTCTGGTCGTTGTCCTGATTTGTCGACGATCTCCTGATGCTATTGGTCATCTGTCAGTTAAGCCGTGATGTTACTGGCTGTGAAGACCGTTATACCTGATTGATGCATTTCGATCCATCTTTTGTTAGTCAAATGTCCGTTGGTCTATTGCTAGTCAAATAAGTCGGTTTGTCTATTGTTTGTCTGTCTTGTTATTGTTGGCAATCAGCAGAGTCCCAGTCGATTCTGTGGTTTGTTTTTAAATGGTGCTCAGCAATGTGATTGTTGATATCACCATTTCTAGTCGCTCGTTTGTGTTCAGTCAGTCGGACGTTCAGATTTCTGCCGGTCTCACCAATATAAGTGGCCTGGCAGTCGCAGCATTTGATTTTATAAACTGCTCCCCGTCTGTCGCTCGGTTCGTCTTTGTCTTTAACGTTCGTCAGTAGCTGTCGTAAAGTAGTGATAGGTTTGTGAGCAATGCGGATGTTGTAGGGTTGTAGGATTCGTGCAATAGTTTCAGAAGTCCCTTTGACGTAAGGTATGGGGTTGCAGTAGTGACAGGTGTCGCATTAGTGTTCGTAGCGTTTGGTTCGGAGTTTCTTTAAGTGTTGTGTCTTTATTAGCACCATCTAAAAACAAACCACAGAATCGACTGGGACTCTGCTGAATGCGTTACCTACAGTACGGACTACTATCAACGAATCACTCTGGAAAGCTGGTTTACTAACTTAGAACAAACACCACTGAACCGTTGCCAACAGCTACCTGCATCTTACAAACGACTGATTGCCGACAATAACAAGACAGACAAACAATAGACAAACCGACTTATTTGACTAACAATAGACCAACGGACATTTGACTAACAAAAGACGGATCGAAACGCACCAATCACATATAACAGTCTTCACAGCCAATAACATCACGGCTTAACTGACAGAAGACCAATACCATCAAGAGATCGTCGAGAAATCAGGACAACGACCAGAGACTTATAACATCTACTGACGATTCACAGTTCTGTTCACTTGACTCTGATGATGACTTCTGCTCAGGTTGTCGAAACGTCAGTCAATGTCACCTCAAACAGACCTTCTCAGGACTACACTCACCCGGACGATCACAATTTACCGAATTAAAACATGTTCACGTTGGGCACTCTTGCTGGCAAATGTCATCACTTTAAAATGGAATTTTAAAACTTTAAAGTTTTCTTCAAGTTTGACTGCTACTGTGAAATGTTGCTTCATCTGATACTCAATCAACATCACAACTGTTACAATTCAAGGTAATGGCTGTTAATTTATTACATAAGAATAGTGGGGGAGTAGATTCAAAAGCTTACGATTCTCACCCTAGGATGTGAGTGATGACCAGGGCCCATTCCATGGGGCGGCCTCATTTCACTCTCAGGAAAGTGACCAGGGCCAGGTCTTGGACCAGGTCCTTGCCCAGGACCTGGCATGGGGCCATGACCTCCAGGGCCCATAGGCCGTGGGCCAGACTCAGGACCCATTCCAGGTCTGGGTCCCTGCTCTGATGGAGGTCCTCTTGCTGGAGGAGGTCCTCTGGGACCAAAGTCTCCTCCTCCAGGACCTGGTGGGAAGGCACCTTCTGGACGTGCTGGTCCTGGTTGGGGGACAGGCATCCGGGGTCCTGGCATTTCTGGTCTTGGGGGACCTACATGTGGTCCTCGCATGGGAGGTGGACCTGTAATGAACAACATGACAATGGAAGCAAGCTGTTATGTAATATTGAAAAGTATCCTCACACACACTTAGAACAACATCAACACAAGGAAAATAGCATTTGCTGATTTCCCACTTTCTGGAAATGTTGACCTTTACTGACTTTCATAAACACTCTTATGACAGACAAACCTGAGGCCCCTGGCTTCCAGATTGAATGGATTTCAGTTTCTGTTGGTTGAGGAACAAGGACAAGAACCAACAACACAGATTTAAAGCTAGGCAAAAGACTTGGGAGTCAAACGTTGTCACCACGGCATGATCCCTGCCCTCGCCCCTACCCTCCCAATCCAGACAATGCAAGTCATTTTTTTGACTGTAACAAGTGAACATGTGTTTCACTGTAAGGTATCACATACCACTTACTTTTCAAAGTCATCATGTGACCTTTCACTTTTTTGCAGGGATTTTATTTTTTAGTTATTCATGCACATCAGTAAAGGATTCTGATAACTAAACCTGCAACAAACAAACTGTTAAGGTATTACTCCCCTTCACTAACATGTACTAGGAGGTAATGTTTACAATTTACACAAGTCTCATCTCTGTGAAAATAGAAATTATTAATATTATTATGGAGTCACAAAGGAGAGTAATTTTCAATTGACTACCTTCAGGCATTCCTCTGTCACCAGGGGGAGGTCGGAAATGTGGATTGATGTGGATATTCTTGCCTTGTGGTGGCCCTAAAGAGAAGAATCATTAAACTAACTTTGGCAACATTTGACCAAGGATCAAAGTAGGCTGAACCAGTTGGTAGCACTTGCAACTAGAATGAATGATTTTAAGTTGTTTCCTCTAGCTTCAACTTCCCAGTCTACCTTCCAACCTTAAGCTTTTTCACTTTTGCTCATGTATTTGGGTAAAGAGCAGTATTTTCCTGATTTTTAAGATAAAAAATGTTTGCCAAAAATTGTAGCTGCATACCTAGAATTTGAGAGCTGGTTGTACGTTTGCCTCCAACACATAAATGAACTTTCAGCCCCTTTGAGAATTACACTGAAAAATGGATCATTCCATGTTTCTGGGAAACCCCCCACCTACCCCTCCCCTAATCAAAGATTTTGCTCTAAGTGATAATTAGTAAAAAAAATTGGGTTAGGGGAGATGTAGGTGGGGGGTTTCCCAGATCCATAATTTTCACTTGCAGACTTACTTGGTGGCCCAGGCATGTGACCATCAGGCGGTCCCGGCATATGACCAGGGTGTGGCCCATTAGGTCCCATTGGAAAACGAGGCCTGGGACCAAATCCAGGCCCATGATCTGGCCCTGGACCCATTCCTGGTCTAGGACCATGCATGAAAGGATCTGGTCCTCTTGGAGGAAAGGGTGGATGCATTCCTGGCCGAATCATCCCTGGTGGAGGTGGCTCCCTGAAACAAAAGACAAAGTCATGAATGATAAGTAGAGTGGACTCCTACAATCTTAAACACACAAGCAAAACCAAAAAAAAATTGTTTGTGGTACCCAGGGTAAATAAATGGGCAACAACAAGGACAAAGGAAGAGTCAGTTCAAGATGGCCAGGGCTTCAAGATCACTGGTCCAAGTAGAGGTGTGGTCTACTGTAATTGACAATCAGAAAATGAAATGCACAGGATCCTTCATGACTGTTTTATAAAGAGAGGTGTCTTTTAGGTAGGAAAGTGTCTTTAATCACCTTTATTTCTTTAATATTTTTCTAGGGGGGTGGGTGGGTATGCATCTTAAGGGCTGGGTCTAGGAATGGGTTGAGGGGGACAAGTCCTTTTGTGTGATCTAAAACACAAAAGCCAAGTTGCAAGGACCAAAAGTTGGTCCCTAAAAGCTTGTCCACTCCGCATGTTACCCTTTCATAAACAGTCAATGCCAAATAGCAACACTTAGAAGTTAGAATTGCCTCATCTTGGCCTAATTTTATCTAACAATCAGAGCCCAATTTTGACCTAATAAAGGCCTAAATTTGAGCAGAAGTGGGATCAACCATTATGAAAGGCTTAGTTAATGGCACTGGGCATTACCAAAAGGGAAAATTAATGCCCCTCCATTCAAATTGGTCTCTTCACTAAAATTTGATTGCCCAAGGGTGTTCTGTCTTTTCACTGCAAATGGTCTCTTTGTGTAAATACTAAAGGGGAGGACTTTCCTCTGGGACAGGACTGCAGACAAAGTCCCTCCATGTGTGAAGACCTTAAGGAGGGATGTTAACATTGGGTTACATTATGGAAAATAAAACAGAATTCAAATGGTTGAAACATACATCATTGGTCCTCCTCTTCCACGACCTCTTCCCTGATCTCTTCTGTTCCAGTTCCTATCATCTTGTCTTTTGAAGTCCCTCCCTAATATTGAAAAAGACAAACAATGAATGATATGAACACATGTATATGAAGGGCCCGGTGGAAAAAGGGCGTAAGTGACGATTTGAGGTTAAAATCGAAATTGCTCCTATTTAGCTGAACATTGGCACACAGGCTGGTTTTCATGTGAGGAACGCCGTTGCGCACTTATTTCTTGACCTGAGATTTAAAATTTGAAGAATTAGCGTATTACTTTTGCGTGAAAAGTGTTGTTGAACTGAACTCGCTCAAGTGATGCGTGAAAGATTTCTTTTGTTCTCTGCCTGAACTAAAACAAAGGAATTCAACCTAGAATCCGCGGTCCTGTTGTTTTCTTTGTGTCAGTTTTAAGCAAAAGTAATGTGCTAATTCTTCAAATTTTAGATCTCGGGTCAAGAAATAAGTGCGCTACGGCGTTCCTCACATGAAAACCAGCCTGTGTGCCAATGTTCAGCTAAATAGGAGCAATTTCGATTTTAACCTCAAATCGTCACTTACGCCCTTTTTCCACCGAGCCCTTCAGATGTTAATCTTTGAAAGATAGGTCCAAATAACTTACAACCAATAAGAAATAAGAAAAGTATTGTTTTCTTTGTTTGTTTGTTTGTTTTTTCTTGGGGGGGGGGGATTTAAAACTGTTTTTAAACAGTACCATAAGCTACAAACTGTACCAGGTTCCTTTCATTTCTCAAGACATGAAGATAGTGTCTCTCCATGGATGAAAGACTTAAGCGATTGAAAGACTTAAGAGGTGCAAGTTTTGCCTCGCAAGAATCAATATAATACGGAAAAAAGTACATTGTGCAAGATTGTACATTTTGCAAGACTTGCGAGAAACTTCTTGAGACAGCTTGTCACAGCCTGATGATTACATACTTGGCTCATGTTTCTCAATCTTATGTTGCTGCTCCTTGGGCCTTTCAGACTTGAAGCGCTGTCTGTTCTTCTTCCCTTCATCTTCACTGTCACTGTCATTCTTTATCTTCTCTTTTCCTATGGCAACTTGAGGTGACTCCTTCTTCTCTTCAACTGCAAATAAAAGTTAGAGTTACACTTCCAGGCAACCTCAACAGAATATCACAGCTTCCCTTATGCATTTCATTTTTGTGTTATTTTTGCTATCTTTATGCACATTAGAGGTTCAAGACAATTGATCCACAAAAATACCACGAACATTACTTGCTTGGTATATGTACTACTGAAACGGAACGCAGGATAGTAAATATAGATGTACCTGCATAAATGGTTTCAACCCACGATTAACATCATAAATGAAGTACAACAGCATTTTAACTGTTAATTGTGTACCCACTTATACACCTGGGTGAAGTGAGATGATGATTTCTTAGGTGGTGTTCTCATGAGACTGGCATTAATACAAATCTTCAGTTCCTGATTAAATGAGTCTAGTTCAAACATTTATTTCTACCCAGTTCTACTCATTCTGGGAGTCAAACTGGGTTGACTGAGTCAGACTGGTTTCAAATGAAGATACACTGGTGTGGGTAGCTTTTTCTTGTGTCGCTGGACACCGAGTCATGCCAGTCTGAGTTTAAATCTTTTGAGATGAATTTTTGGTCTCATGGAATCAGAAACAAAAACTTGTATGGAAAATCATTTGAATTCTAGTGACCAGACAGAGTCCCTACAGTCTATATGGGTACTTTTCTAATAATAAAAATTGATGAAAATTGCTATTAATTTTGTAAATGCCTTGAGCCCAGGATTCATGTCATAAGTGAAGTACAACAGCATTTTAACTGTTAACTGGGTACCCACTTGTTGTAAGAGGTGCATTCTCATTTATAAAATGTAAAAATTCCAGTACCAAGCTGAGTTTGCACCCACCAGATTCTTATGTAATTACCATCTTATTCACAACAACAGGGCTGCAATAAAACAATTATTGATTATCCAGACAAAAGTTTGATGCACTCAGTTACTGTTTGATGATGGTGCCTTCTCAGGTGCCACAGTGCATAACTTTTTAAGACCCAATAGTGATCAGCAACAATTTTCTCCTCATCATATCGGTTGTATTATAACACATACAGGTCATGAGAATTAAGGAAATCATCATCACAGATGAACTGTCTTGATTTTTAAACAGATTCTAACAATTTTTACTCAATGAAATGTATGGAGACCAGTAAGGAGAATTTGTAAATATGATGCCACAGCTTAAAGGGTTAATCCTCACCTTTTTGAGGTGTTTTCTTGCTACTTTCAGCTGCTCCACCAGCAAGTTCTTTGATCTCTTTATCAATGTCGTCCAGCTCATCATCACCATGTATGCTAACGGCATCCAAATCTACATTGTTAGCCCTGTGAAATGATAAACAACTTAGCCTTACTTATGGAACCACATTAGGTAACAACCAACCCCTCTGAACTCTGAACTCTCTGAACAACTCTGAACTCTGGCAAACTGTTTTAATCTGAAATCATCTCCTTCGAATTGGGATTATTAACACGTGTATCTTCCCAACTGCATTCTTGAATGGGTTAGGTCACACTCAGGCAACAGTTACCCAATGATGGTTTCAAAGAGAAAAGACAAACCATCACCAACAGGATATCAGTAATGAGACTTAAGACACTGACTTCTGTTTACAAGGCACCATTTAGAAAACAGGGCGGTCACTAAGTTCTGAATCACCTGTTTTGTTGAATTAAACACCTGTGACAAACTTGGAGTTTTGTCAGTAAACTGAGTCTAAAACAGACAAGATCGCCCATAATATATAGTTCACATCAAGTGTATTCTGCCGCATCGGTAATAGGTCACCACTTTTTATGACAGTGCTGGAACAGGTTTTTGTTTAGTCACCAAGAACATGATCATTAGTTGAGCAGTGTACTTCAGAGTTCTTGTGCAGTAACAATGATAATCATTACAACAAACTGTTACATGTTCTTGAAAAGAATTCAACTCACCCTTCTCCTTCATCATCACTCTTCAACAACTTTTCCTCATCAAGTTCCTCCAAGTCATCTTCCGATTTTCTTGGCTGAAATAAGATTATGCATATTGTTTGTAACTTTTGCACCATTATCAGGAGAGTAAATAAAATGTGCTAGCACTAAGGTGCACCTGTAAGTAAAATATATATTCAACAATAAACATAATAATGAACTATACAAGTAAGCATAGAATCTGGGTATTAGGACCCTGAAGACTAAAAATAATTGGGTTTTACAAATTATGACCCACACTGAAAGGAAGGGCTGGTGAAAAGAGACACTTTAAGAGAGTTTGGTTGGGAATGTGGATGTCATTTGTATGTGTTTTTTTAACATGGATGATGGTGATCATCAAAGTTTTAGAGACATGAGATTTGAAAATGCCCACAGGAACAAAAGACAAACAACATTATGATACCTTTTTAGCAGCCGGTTCTGAACTCGCTTTTTCAGCAGTCTTCGAATCTTCTTTTCTAAATATAAAATAGGAAATAATCATACTGTATTTTCTTGAACAAGTTGCATCCTTAATAACCCACATAAACAAGTATGAAAGATTGCATGAGATATAATTTACCCTGTAAACTCAACAATGAAGGACGCAGTTATTCTTTGGTAGCACGGAATTCTGCTTAAAACGCCTCTTCCATATACATGTACATGAACATTTTCCTGAAGTCTAATAGAAGAATCTTGGGAATTTTCAATTAGCCTTAACCCATTAATGTCCCTGCCAGCCTGAGCCGGCCTTGATTTTGCGTGTGTTCGTCTTTGGCCCCAGCCTCCCCTAGAAAGGCTTTTTTGGTCCCCTTTTGTCCTAGTTGTCTTTGGGAATGTTCAACCAATTAGAATCCACCTACTGCGCATATATTTGAAGGCTTGAGGGGGGTCCTAGAAGGGAAGACTTCTTGTCACTCTCCAAAAAGATCACATTTCACTCAAAATGGCTGCCATGCTCTTCCCGCGTGAGTTTTCAAGATGGCAATATCTCACTCTAGGAAGGAAGGATTACCTTTTGAAACTTAAAAATCGAAAGAAGAAGCTCTAAGGAACACTCGACGAGTTAAGCGATGGAATTTAGAGCTCTTAGAGTGAAGAAAACATCTTTCGAGGACAAACAGCCGTTTTGTCAAAGCGAAGGACAATCTTCCATCGCAAGAGCTTTTTCCAGCTGCGGACTTTCTGGGAAATGCTCAAGCACTTCTATGAGTCTACGGTAGGGTAAATTACACATTTGATCATAAATTTTTACAGAAATAACTTCTTAATTGAAGGATTCTTCGTATTTCTTAAAGTTTTCGTAAAAGTTTTGAAAAACGTGCACAGGTCACATCAGTATGTGCTCCTCAAAATAACTTGCTTGCTTGCTTGCGCGTAGCTTCCCTCAAAGAAAGAATTGAACACATTTGGTTTTCAGAAATGAATAAAGGCGTGTATTAATAAATGTATTATTTAGAAAAGCTTACTGTCTCCTCTTCTGTGAATCTACATTCATGAAATTTCGAAAAATAGTAATCTGACCTAATTAGACACAAATCCTCTGTTGTGGTTTGATTTCACGCGCGAGACAACATGTGAAATCTCTTGCGTAAATTTACAAAATTTTGACTTTGAGATTGTATGTTTGGCTAATTCTTAATTGACAACTGGTGCATATTATTCGAAAGTTAGAAATTTCAACTATTCTAGATCAATTAAGTGTTGTTTTTTCGAGCCTATAAATTGTCGTTTCATACTGCACATGGGGTTGCTTATTACCAACTGCTAATTTAGCGAGGCGATCAAAAAACACCCGGACGTTAATGGGCTAATTAAATTGCATTTTTAGCCTCAGGACTTATTTTATCAGTAGCTGATGAGGGCCACAGTATCTAACTAAAACCCGAAATGTCCACGTTCAAATATTTTAAGCTAGTTTCAACTTTTCTCTTTACAAATTTACATGCACTTGCATAAATTTTGACTCTGTGATGATTTCTGCTCAGGATGTCAAAACATCAGTCAATGTCATTACAAACAGTCCTTCTCAGGACTACACTTACCAGGACAATCGTAATTTACCGACCTATGAAAACAACATGGCAACCACACTAACAGTGAACTAACCACAAAACATGTTAGACATCACCTTTACATCTCAAGATGAAAAATCTTACTTTGTTTGTTCAACAGCTGGACCCTTCTTCATCTTAGGACTTTCCCTACTCTGTTGCCGTTGAGGTGGCGGCTTGCCAGGTCTCCTTCCCCTCCCTCTGTCACCCCACATGTGAGGCCCGTTGGGCTCTCCTGGAGGCATCCTTGGTCGCATGTGCCCTGGTGGCATCCCCATAGGGCCTGGTGGACCATGTGGGCCAGGCATGTGACCACGCATCATGGGCCCTAGAGGCCCACGTGGGTGAGGTCCTGGGGGACCCATCATCATAGGACCTGGGTGTCTCGGCATGGGACCTCCAGGTGGCATCCGAGGTCCATGTGGCCCTCCAGGACCAAAAGGAGGAAATGGGTGTGGTCCATGATGTCTGAAGGGTGGTCTAGGACCTCCCATTCCATGTTCTGAGTAAGAGAGCAACAATACCATATGATAATGACCTTCAAATCCAATTTTCCCCAAATAAGCTCTATTTTGGCAGACTGGTTTCAAGCAAAAAATGTAGCTACATATTTATTTTTTTACCCAAAGGTGTAAGTAGGAATAACTACTTTACAAGGCTTTGAATAACTGGATGTTGTGATGATAAACTAAAAAAATAGTCTTACCAAAGTCAACTCCAAGACTTCCTAGTTCATCTGTTTCAAAAAATAAAATAAAGAAACAAGGAAAACAGATATTTAATACCAATAAAATAGAAATAATTTTTATAATAATTGTACTAAAGACAAGGAAACTACAGTTGCAACCAGGAAGTTGTATCTAATTACATGTAGTAATAGCATGCTTCTCCATCAGCAAAGTGCCAAGAATGAAATCAGGTTCCTTATAAAACTTCTTCTAACTTTGATCATTGCAGCATTTGGTGCAATCTTGCAATAAGTATATTTCTTTAAGTCTACATTCCAACTTTTCACCAGTTTGCCAAAATAATGTTTTTATGACAAATTAATGCGCCGATCAATTCGAAACTTCAACATCCCCCCCCCCGGGCAAACCCCGGGCATTTGACTTTGGATCGTGCCCGGGGAGAAGGGAATTTGAACCTTGCGTTGGAAGGGTGGGGAATTTGAACCGGATTTAGCTCTTGTTCTGACGTAATACGTTTGTTGAGTTTTTTCGGTTTTTGCAGGGTTTGACGGATTTACAAGATAGAATTTTGCCTTTGTTAGTGAATATCTCTTTCAAGGGGTCTTTAAAAGAAGTTTGAAGGTGTCATTACAGCATATCTATCTCTGAAAGGCGTGTAAAGTGTTTGATTGAAGACGAAATTTGTCTTTGAGGAGAAGTAGTTCAGTACTAATTGGTGGGGCATTTGAACGGCTTTTTTGCCCCGAGGGGAGGGAATTTGAACAATTCAATATTCAAAAGTTCAAATGCCCGGGTGGGGGGGATGTTGAACTTTCGAATTGATCGGCGCATAAGACAAAGCAAATGGTAATTCCTTTTGCTGCACTTCAAACTTGGCCATAAATGTACTTGATTAGATTCGCATTTCACCAAAAGAAACTACCTTCAATTTAACTGCAATCACCCTGGTAAAACAAACAGAATGGTAAAATCACTGGGGTAAATGTACAACAAGAGATCAAATTTACCAAGGTGTGTGTACCATGGCTGTAATATGTAAATTACCGGGAGATCCAAATATTGAAAATTATTAATACAGTAACTGTAATTTACATCAATCAAATAACTGTAAATAGAGGGGAAAAAACTGGTATGGCCATAAATGTACAGGACTTGAAGATCAAGGGACTTAAACTCTTTTTATCGTTCATTTCCTTTAGCGGATTTCACACCGTTTGAATAACCAGAGCCGTCATATTTTAGACTGAGCTGGCGGAAGGGAAGCACTCACCTTGTTCCAGTATATTAACAAAGCACCAGTTAGCAGTAATAATCGAGTTTCCTGAATGAACTGACTGAATCTGCGCTGGAAATTGATGATCAAATGTTGCCTTGAAATGTTGACTAGAAATTTGCATGGACCGGCCGTCAATTGACGTCATTCTACATTTAGAACTTCGAATATTATATTTATATTGCGTTCGGCGATCATTTCAGTCAAAAAATGCAGCCAGTGTGACGTTTAAACGTTTGGACGTCACCCAGTAAGTTACTGGCATCGTTAGCGGCCTCGAAAATGAAATATGGTGCCGACACGAGCCCCGAGGTGGCGTGCAGTGTCGGGCTTGCTTTGTCAAGAACGAGCACAATCTTACCTTCGTGGATTTCTGAGAAATCCATCCTCTAGATTGAAAAGAACAACGCAAGCTCCTCTACTACACTTAAGGCATGTAAAATACGTTAAAATAACTGCTCCAATGTTTGTTTTCCTTGCAAAGTTGAGCAATGTTCGAGATGTTCACGTCAAATACTGCCCCGCCATTTTCCTTGAGCTCGAAGTAGTTCGAACGCACGAGAAGGCGAGGCTACAAGGCGACATGGAATTGAGGCTCATCAGCATGTGGAGCGGAGGGGAGGGGAGGGGAGAGTACAAAGACGGAAATACCCTTTTTTTTTCTGCATATAAAATTAAAACAACCTAAAATTTGACCAAAATGTCGATATTCTTCTTTTTTTAAAATCTTACGCTTCAGGCACAGAAGAATGCTATGGCAAGTGTTTTAGAGTTAATTTCGTGCTGTTTCGGTGCTGGCGAATTGTTTTATTTAGCGCAGTAGAAAAACAGTTTCGGTTACCATGGTAACGCAAAATAGCATTTTTTGGTTTTACATCGATTTCTGTCCCTACAGTCCATCCAATTCCTGAAAATCCTTATCCACTCCTGTAAGGAAACTATATGACTTATTACATGACCTCTAGGCCTAACTGAGAGCTCATGGGATCGAAGTTCAGCGAACAAAACTTGTTATCACAACAGTGGAGACTGTGAGAAGGAGAGATGGCTTTCTAACGGCGATATTTTTTCTGAAATGACCGGAAAGAAGAAGAATACTGTGTACAGAAGAAAAAGGAAAGGAAATCCTTCACTGCAGTTCAGATACACGCGAAAAAAGTGAAGAAAACGCCCGCCGATTGATGGTGAAATTCCCGAGGCAACTCCTGGTATTAGTGTGAAGAGGTTTCATCAGATTTCGAAAATTCTCAATCGCTGAGTGCATCTCTACTAAAAATGGAGCCTGAAGATTATTCGGATGGTTGTTCAGAATGTTCTGATGATAAAACAGCTTGCCTTGGAGGGGGATATAGCCTCACAGACCTCAAGAAACAGTGAAGAAATTGTCTTCAACACTGTCCGAAGCTTATGTGTGCGAGAGAGGTGAGAAAAATTGACGTGGAACGTGAGCCAGTGTACTATCTCTGTCAAATGTTTCCTCATTCGTTGTTGTTTATTAGACGTAGCATATATTGCAGGCTAAACTATGTTCATTTATTTTAGATGGGGTTGATCCTCTTGGAGAGAATTGCCTTTGATAATTTTAAAATATTTCATTAATAATTAAGATCACTTTTAAATGTCAAATCATCTTCTTGTACTTAGGGTCTTTAACTGTGAAGAAAAACCCTTCTCGGAGAAATGCTTTAATGGCAAACCTCTCAGTGGACTACAGTGTATGCCTTGATGCTACACCACGTGCGTCGACCACTGTTACCAAGAGAGGGCAAGAGAGTGCAGGGCCCTGGCATTTGTCACCATCACAGTGGAGCTTCAAGCAGAGTGAGGGTGATGAAGAAACTCTCCATTCTAGCTGGAGTATTTACAAAAAGGGCATCAGAGAAAACAAGCTAGAGGTGGTTGGAGAAATCTGACCTGCAGACTTCTGTGAAAGAAAAGAAGCACCGGCAAGGGATGCAGCTGCCGCGAACTCACAGAGAAGGGGCCCTCAGGAAGGCTGAGGGCATCACATATGAAGCAAAGGGCTTCTAACTGATTAAAATGGATGATTCAATTGAAATGTGTGACTTGAAGGCAACAGAATTGCTATGAACAACCTTTAATTTACTGTTGTAACTTTAGATCAGTTTTTCTCCGAATATGCTTTTTCCGACTTTGAGAAAGGATATCTCTTGAAGGATTTGAGCAATTAACTTGAAATTTTCAGTGTCAATTGCTTTTAAAGTTTTTTCTGGGATGAGCGTAGGGTTTTTCTGTATGTTTACTGTGACAAAAGTTACAAGGAAAAATGGCACTAAAATTCACCCTGAAAAAGTGGCTTCACTTTAAGTGAGCACTGTAGCCAAAGTATATACTTGATTGAAAAGTTCCATGCTCATCCCCAGAAACAGCTTGTATACTCTCTATTAATGTAAAAACCTCAAAATTTCATAAAATCTGTGGCAAGATATCTTTTCTCAAGTACACTCAGGACATGCACAGTATGGGGTCACGGTGTTTCACACGTATCAGGTTACACTTAACCGCAATACAAAAATATTGCTTATTTCTAAAATCTGTGGTTCATAAGCTTTCCATTGATGTATGGTTTTGTAAGGTTTGAATGAAAATCTTAGAAGTTACAAATCATTGAAAAAAGGTGCAAATTTTAGGTTAAGTCCCGCCTTAATAAAAAATAAAACAGATAAATTAGAGTATTAATTTGTTTCTTAGATCTTCCGAGGTGATTATATCAAACAAAAGAAAAAAGATACTTTAAATGTGCAATATATTGGGTATCTACATTAGCAAACTAACGAAGTGCTCCACAAAAAAGAGGTGAACGCAAACAACGGTCTAGCCTGCGTGGCCGGCGTTCGAAGGGGAAGGGAGAAGGGGAGTTCGAGCGTGAAGCGCGATCGTGGGAGATCGGGGAGAATTGGAGAATTGGGGGGGTTCCCCCTCCCAATCCCACGGTCGCGCTTCATGCTCGAACTCCCCTTCTCCCTTCCCCTTCGAACGCCGGCCACGCAGGCTAAGAAAAATCTAGAATCCAACATTCTGTAAAAAGCTAGAAAAAACTGGAAGAAACTGGAATTGCTGCCAATTTAACATTTCTGGAACAATTCTGGAATTTTCTATTCTAATTAGCATGTTTCATTAACATTCTAGAAATTTTCTAGAAATTTCTAGAATGGAAAACTGGAAAATTCTAGAAATTTCTAGAAATAATTTCTGTAATAATTCTAGAAAAATTCTAGAAATTTCTAGAATATTACAGAAAACGCTTAAATTAGTTTCAGATGAGACGTAACGTTCATTCATACCTGTGTCCAACAATGGCAATCAAAAGGATAGGCATATTTGAACTGGTGAGTAACGTGGACTTGTCTACTTTAGCGTAAAGTGTCAGTTTAGGTATAAGTATATTTATTTCTCTGTTTTCCGGTGAGTATTCACCCCGACCGGGAAACTTAGCATAACGCTGCAGCCATCAGTTTCACACTTGCAATGGTCAATGTCCTACCAAAAGAGAAACTGGCCATCCCTTTTGTTCTGAGTGACCTCTGCACGTCGCCAGGCCGTTTTGCCAAAAGAACACAATTATTTCGTTTAAAATTGCACCGCTTTGAGTAAAATAATAAAAAGGTGTATTCTTTGTGCCTGTTTTTTTTAACTAATGCCTACACATTAGCTTGTACTTGGGATTTTGCTTCATGCTGTCCTTGCTAAAGTCGTTTATGCAAATACTTGTATTTTAGTGACGACAAGCTTTAACCGTATTTGTAGCACACGTGAAGACTGTAGATTGTGTACCTCTATGTACGTCTATCATTTTCTCTACTTTCGTCACTAAAGAGCTGAAGCGAGCACACGAGTTCTCCTAATATTACTTCTGTTCTCAAAGAGATTCTCATGCTCCACCCCCGGCTTCATCATGGCGAGAAATTCGAGACAGGCATGCGCAATGACAGTTGACACTTAGCAAATATCAGGGCATTTCACAATACAGACAATTGACTGAGAAAAGAATAAAAATCGAAAAAAGCTGTCCACAAACCATTCGCATCCCTCGGTTTCTATCAGATTCGATGAGTACTGCTGTTCCTTCAACTGAATTTGCTTTAATTCTCACCTTGCGCGCAAGTTGTATCCGTTGCGGTTTTGAGATGAACAGTAACCCGACAGTAAGCATAATTTTTGAACAAGCTTTGTGTGACTGTCCTCTCCAAAAGGCCAAATGATACCCTGCTTAAGCGCTCCAGTTCGCGTTATAACTTATCTTACACACCAGTTTCCATCTCTTACGTGAACTCGAAGGCGCTTTCTTTCAGGTCGAAGTACATTTAACATTCGCCGATTTGAATCCTCTGCGGTATCCAGAAGGAAAAACAAGGTAAATTTCAGTAAACATCCCACGGCTAAAATCTATGAACTTCGATCCGCAATATCTCCACCAAAAATCATCCAAATTTCCTGAAAAACATCTCGCTCGGAAGATATTTCTGTTGCTTCTGTTGCTATTCAAACTCTGGACAGTATCTTTGGTCAGCAGCTTTTATTTAAGCGTAAACATCGTTGTGTTTCACCCTTCCATTTGTATCGTGACTATGAGCCCGTGTCACACCGCTTTTATCAGCGGCTTATGCCATTTTAAAGAGGTGGGAATGTAAGCTGCACGAAAAAACATGTCTCAGATTTCTCGCCATGTCCAGAAAGCACTGTCCAGAAAGCAACCCTGCTCAAGTTTTAATGAAACAAAACGAGGGAGTGACTCAGTATTTTTTAAGGCAACTACATGTAAGCGAACAGCAAAACCAGGAAATTACTTATCGAAAGTGTAGCATAATGCAACAGTCAAAGCATAAAAAATATGGGTAAGTAAAACAAACTTAATTTATATTAAACAAAGCGCCATAGAAAAGCCATAGAAAAATGCGTAGGCTTGCTTCGCATTGATTCGTTTGAGTGATAACGACAAGTTGCATTTTTCACAGGAACACATGGATGGAATGTGTCCCGGTTCATGTCCTATCTTTGCAATCTGCTCTATGAAAGATGAATAAGGGCCATGCGCAAATTACAGCCATGTTTTCTGTTAAAATGATGAGGGGGTCCATTAAGTATTCAATCATTCAGTTAAATCAGACCTGAAGCCATCTCTCTCTCTCTCTCTCTCTCTCTCTCTCTCTCTCTCGCTCTCTCTTTTGCCAGGTTTTCGCCGTGGTCGTTAGCTCTGCAACGCCAACTATCAAGTGGCACCTCCAGTCTTGGTACAATTACAAACAAAACAGTCCTGGCCTCGTCAGAATTCATGACTGTTATCCAAGTGGAACGCAGTGCAAAGCCTCAGCCAGTGGCTATAACGGGAAAGACAAAAGCACTGGTGAGTAACAGCCTCTTCTCGAGTCAACAGTTGTGCTACAAAATGACCCACAAAACGAACATATTAATTTTATACCAGTTAGTGACAGACACTCTGCTTCACTGTCTATGTTCAGTTATGTCCAGGTTTGCACGCAGCTGGGAAAATTTACGATTTTTCGTGTGCTTAGGAAAAATTGCAAAAATCGCAAGGTGGACGATTTTTCTCGTTCATTTGCGATTTTTCGCAGTTCTTAGTCTGGTTAATGATATCAGTAGAAAGCGAGTTGCAGATTTTACAATATTTGGGAAGCACCACTGAGAAAGTTCATAGTATCAATGGACTGCTAAGCCATTCAACTTCACTTCAACTGCAAGCCTTGATGCGTTCTGAGTAATACCCGAAGCACTTTCGCGTGCCAATGTTCAGACATCATTCATGCGGCTGTACAAAATGGTTCCAACTTTTGGGTAGTTGATACTTTTCGTGGGTGATGTCCTTAAGGGTACCTATTAAAATGAAACCTAATTAGTAGACTTAATTATAATTTTCTGTGGTGCTGCTATCATGATATTCAGGATGGTTCTTAATTACTAGCTTTTGGACTCCATTTGTGTCTGTGGATGATTCTCTACAGTGTGAACATTCAAATGAGAGCTGCTGAGCTGCAATACTTTTCAATTAAAATCAGAAGTTTTACTAACCAGTATTTTATTTTCAACTATTATTGTCAATGCTTTATTTTTAGCAGTTTTATAAATAGTGTACTTATTTTCCAATTACCGTTATTGTATCGTTAACAGTTATATCACCATAGTTCTTGTGTCTAAGCTGACAAATGAATTTATTATTATATAGGTGGAAAGTTTGATTGTAAACTTGTTACTATTGGGATTAAAAAAGGTTGGCGGTGTTATGAGGCCACTAACGAGTCTTTATATTTTTGTTTCCTTCAAGAATTAACCATGAGGCGAACGAAGAATGGCACAGTTTGTTTCCAAATAAGTCACAACCGAACTGAGTATTCCCTGGAAGTCAAATCACCAAGTCAAATAGTTTTTGAGGTCAGTTAAAACCTTTTTATTCTCCTTTAATCCCAATAAAATAGCTCAGTATCTCCCCTTCACCCATCCCATTTCTGCCGCTTACATTTCTCCTGTTAACGTGCTGCTACAGGGAGCAATCATTCGATTCTTGCAACTTCCAACGCAACTATGACAATTAAAAAGCACTGCGAGACAAGTAGCAGAATATATGTTACTCGCTCCAAAATATCTCGCAGTGTTGCAAACCATACAAGACTAGCTGATCTAGGCCTGGCTACAAAAATCCGGACTTTTTTCGGGATTTTTAGAGCTTCACGAGATTTTTGGAAAACTATAGGATTTCTAGAAATTTGGAAGGATTTTTAGAGATTTTGGTGAATATTTTCAAGGTTTTTGTTTATTTGTTACAAAAAGCTTGACACTTGGAAAAGTTTCGTCACAAGCGATCCTGAACCCTTTGTTTGCAATGTCTTGATGCCCCCTCACAGTATCGGTCAGCGGTTTTACCCATAATCCAGCATTCCTTGCAGTCAGTGAGTTCAAATGGCGGGCTCAGCAGAGCTTGTTGATTTAGCTGAGACTGAGGGCGCTAGCAGAAAGCCTACCAAAGCCATAGAATTTTCACCACAGGTCACCCACTTTTTTACTATTATTGGATTTTAGGGATTTTTAGGAGTTTTTATGGGATTTGTAGAGGTGAAACCTGAGATTTTTAGAACGTTTTTGGCGAAATTCCGGAACGATTTTTAGGCCAGTAGCCAGGCCTAAGCCGATCTACTTTTCCTTCCACTGTCAACAAGATTTAGCATCGTGAGGAAAATTAAGTTGACTGCGGGATGCACCATGTAATAACGCTTTTATAAGAGTCTTCAGTGGTTTGACATCACAGTCAGTGTCAGATTGATCTCGAAAGTGCCTTTTCATATTTATGGAGACTGTACACCCCCCGAAATGATCCCCAAATCGACCCTGAAAAATGATACCGACCCCGAAATGATCCCCAAATCGACCCTGAAAAATGATACCGACCCCGAAATGATCCCCGCTTTTTTCCACGCTGGCTCCAAAATGATCCCCAAGTAATTATCGGAACGGAATAGCATACGGTACTTGAAATTAAAGAAAATTTTCTACAAGAACTCAACTTTACTACTAATAATTACATTTCACAAGATCGGGTTGGATAAGAGGTGACACTGAAATTAACAATGAGGCGCATAGAGCCGAACTGATAAGAGATCACACTGTTTTATTAACAATCAGCTAGATCACACTGTTTTATTAACAATCAGCTTCGGTAATCGTAATCTGACATGTAATGTTTTTTTTAATTACGTCCATTTTCAGAGACTACATCGAGGTAACAATTGTACGAAGAGTAACTCGAGCATGTTTGTGATGTCGAAGCTGACTCCTAAAGAAAGAGACCCTGGAGATAACGACCCCTTACCAACATATCGGTTGATCAGCCAACGTCCCGGACTGGGAACAAATGCAAAATATCTGGCTGTAAACAAGAACTCATCTGGTAGTCTTTTTTTGACGAACGGAAAAAGGATGCTCAATAGATTCAAAATCTATCAAGTGTAAAGCCGGCCGGGCTGACTGTTTTAACAATTCAATAGATGGTGTGTTGTACGTGTGGCAAAGCTGTATAAAGAATCTTTATCTTTTCAATAATAATAATAATAATAATTAAAAACAATATTATAATTATAATAAGAACCTTCCCAGTGTGCTTTGCTCCTGAAAAATTTTCAATGCTAAATAACTATGTTAACTTGTGTCTCGCATGGTTCCGTACATAGCAGAGGCGTGCTTGTCTTAATTAAAAATAGTTTGGAATTCCAAATCAAGTCCATGCGACAGGACGAAGAAGGTCGTTTTATTTTTCTCGAGGCGCTGGTGCAAGATCAAAAGTTTTTGTTAGTTAACATCTATGCTCCAAACAAAACGAGTGAGCAAACTTACTTTTTCGACAAAATCAAGGAGGAATTGGATAACATTGATAGTAGAATAATAATTGGGGGAGATTTCAATGTTATTTTAGACCCCTACCTTGATGGTTGGGGAGGCAAACCAAAATTAAAGGAATCAGTTGAGCAGATTTAGAATATTTGCTTACTGTACGATCTAGTAGATATTTGGCGAGTTAGGAACCCAGGAATAAGACGTTTTACTTGGACACAGAAAACTCCCATGATCCAAAGGAGGCTTGATTTTTGGTTAACCGACAATGCCTTGCAAGAGGAGATTGAGCAGGTAAGCATTATTCCTTCCATAAAGTCTGATCACTCAGCAATTCTGTTGTCAATTAATGGAATAGAAGAAAAATCACACGGTCCTTCCTTCTGGAAGTTTAATGCAAGTTTATTAGATGACAATGATTATGTAGCTGTAATAAACGATAACTACCAGGTTTGGGTTGAAGAATTTAGGGATATACAAGATCCCAGATTGCTTTGGGATCTTATTAAATACAAAATTACACAGGAGACAATTTCATACAGTAAACGCAAAGCGAGGGAAAGAAAGGCGAAATTGACAACTTTAGAGGAAAAATTGACAATCCTTCAAGAGCTATGTGATCAGGATACAAAGTTAAGAGCTTTTCAGTACAAATTGCTGAACCAAATTGTGTATACAAATGACAGACTTTATAAATTTAAGATTGTAGACTCACCATTATGTGCTTTCTGTAACTCTGAAAATGAATCCCTCGAGCATTTATTGTTTCTTTGCAAAGCAAGCGAGGTATGCTGGAAAGAGGTATTGTCGTGGTTGGCCATCCATAAGAATGAACTTTTAAATGTTTCTCTCACTGATGTTTTGTTTGGTAAATTCGATATTGATAAAGACTTTATGGTAGTTAACCATGTTCTTCTTCTTGGAAAATATTTTATTTATAGGTGTAAGCTTGGTAATATTAAACCTTCTTTGGCGGTTTTTAAGGCTAAATTAAAAGCTACTTTAAATTTAGAATTTTACATTGCCAGGAAAAAAGGCACACTCACTCAACATTATAGAAAGTGGAATATCTTTATTCCTGTATTAATTTAGATAATCTCCCTTTCCATTCTACCATTTTAAAAACCCAACAAATATATATTGTTTTTTTTTTTTAAGGTCACTCTTTTTTCCGAAACCTGTTTTTTTAACCTTTTGTTTAGAAAGCTAGTGTTTGCATTGTTATGTTTCCGTTTTCTTTCTGCTCTCCATAGCATAATATACTTGTATTTGTTATTACTGTAACGTGCATATGTTTGTAGTAAGTAAGGTTAGGCTTGTTAGTATTTATTTTTATTGTAGTAGTAGTAGTGTAAGTACCGTCCGGACTGTAAGTAATGTTTAAATTGTATTGTTGTATTATTTTCCTGTAATGGCAATGAAATAAAAAATTTGCAAAAAAAAAAAAAATTGTTAACTTGTGGTCGAAGAGGAAGCTGTACCTTGCTGTATTTACCACTGCGTGAAAGTTTTCCGTCATATCAATGCCAGGGTGATGACGTCATTAGTCACGTGTTTATTGTAATAAAGGATGATTTAGCTCACTGCAAGAACAGGCTTCTATCAATTCAAAAGCAGATAAGTGCCCTGATGGTAATTGAAATGAGCAATTTGGAAATTGCTCATTTCAATTGCCATCAGTTTACATTTGGTGGCTCTGTACCGGAGCATTTCCCAGGGGACTGGTAAGGAGTCTGTAGCTATGGCAGTTTAAGGCGGAAAGAAGCAAACTTCGGCTGTTTAAGAGAACTTTACATGAAAGTAACGTCCATGATAACCTTATTGTTGTGACGTCTTCGGTCACGTGACCAGAGCACACAGAATATTTCAAATCCCTTTAAAACTGCATTAAGCTCAATAAATCCTTAATTTCTCCCAGTCATATTGTAGAAAAGTTGTTAAGTTATTCAAAAACGACCGTTATTACTTTTTCTTTTCAAAAAAATGAAGTAAAAACTGAACCTGCAACTTTTGATAATCCCCTGTTTTGTGAGGTTTTAATATCAATGTAAAAACGAATCAGCATATTTGGTTTCAGACTATGCTCTTTCCAACTATGTTAATAGTTTTTGTGAAAAATGTCGTTTTCATATAGCTTAGGGACGTGAATTTGCACGCACGCGGAGTACTGGGCACCAATGTCACGGATTATTGAGGGAGACTGGTGCCCTTTTAGGCGCGGCTACAAAGCAATCTCGTACAAACGGTTTGAAGGGTATATAATCCATGGAAGAATGCCATGGATGCATCCGGCATACACCCTGTATACCTTCCAATACCCCTGTCTGTGCTTTGTATCAGGTATCAGGTATCGTGAACGCACGTGTTTTTCGTCATGGAAGGCAAAAAATAATTTTTTTGCTCTTTCCTGAAAATCCTGGTAAATGAGTTAACGCTATTCATTTAACTAATGGAAGAAGGAAAAGTGAATCATGAAATTGAAGAAGAAACAACAGTGGTAACTGGTGAAAAAAACGAAATCAAATCGCCTTGTGTGCGAATTACGCAACCAAGCAAGGATTTGAACAGATACCTTGTGGACAAATTCCATCTTCCGACTGCTAAATCAAAGAGTGCACCTTTTGAATCCATCGATCTCTCCATATACAAGCCTTCCGCGAAATGTCTTGCATTCTCTTTGCGAAATCAGATTTTAAGTCGTGGGACAGCTCCGCGATTGAAAAACTCATTTACATTTATTCTGTAAACGTTATTTAGATGTTCATAACAAGGCATCCAATACTTCATGTAGAGCTGAACTGGGTAAATTCCCTTTGATCATTGATATAAATAAAAAGATACTTAATTACTGAAACTACCTCCGACAAAAGGAAGAAAGCTCTATAGTCAAACAATCTTTAAAAATATCGATTGACCTTCATTATAACGGTCATAATAGTTTTTACTCTAGTCTCATGAAAATGACTGACTATTACAATTTCTGTGACTTTAATTGTAATTCATTGAATGAAGGTAAAATCAAACAATATGTAGATCTCATGAAAAAGAAATATATCTCCTACTGGAACCACACCCTTCAACATTCGCAAAAACTAAGTTTTTATTACACGTTCAAAAAGAATTATAGCCTTTCTGCCTACCTAGATCTAACAAGAAAGAACCCATCTAGAAAATCATTAGTAAAACTGAGAATTAGGAGTCATAAACTTCGGATTGAAACAGGTAGATACGACAAAATACCTCGTGATGAGAGGTTATGTAGTCTCTGCAACTGTAACAAAATTGAAGATGAAACTCATTTTTTACTAGATTGCCCGAGCTATTCTTCGATAAGAGACAGGTTCTTTTCTAAAATAGAACCTAAAATCCCATTTCTACGACAATTATCACATGAGACCTTATTATCACATCTTATCAATTGTATTGATTATTTTATAAATATTCAATTAATTTCATTCATCTCGTCATGCTTTGAACAGAGAGACAAACTAGTTACAATGGCTACCTCTCTGAATGGTTAAAAATAAGAAATGGTTGTAATCTCTTTTAGTTATTCTAATTAAGTAAGAAATTAATAATTAAATTTTAAGTGGCTTTTGCAATACTGTAATACGTACTTTGTTACAGTCATGCAAATAAAACTTGTTGTTGTTGTTGTTGTGTACCCTTGAATACCCCTGTCTCCCCTTGAATACCCCTTTATACCCTTGAATACCCTTTTATACCCTTAAATACCCCTGTCTACCCTTGAATACCCCTGTAAACCCTTGCATAACTTTGAAGACCCTCGTGTACCATTGACTACCCCTGTATTTTTTATTAACCCTTGCATACCCTTGACTACCCCTGTATACTCTTGAATACCCTTTTATACCCTTGAATACCCCTGTCTACCCTTGAATACCCCCTTGTATAACCTTGAATACCCTTGAATACCTTTGTGTACCATTGACTACCCTGTATACCCTTGAATACCCCTGTGTACCCTTGAATACCCCTGTATACCCTTGTATAATCTTGACTATACCCTTGTGTACCATTGACTACCCTGTATATCCTTGAATACCCTTTTATACCCTTGAATACCCCTGTGTACCCTTGAATACCCCTGTATACCCTTGTATAACCTTGAATACCCTTGTGTACCATTCACTAGCACTGTATACCCTTGTATACCCTTGAATAACCTTGTATACCCTTAATTACTCCTTTATACCATCGAATACTCTTGACTACCCCTATATACCATTGAATACCCATATATACCCATGAATACCCTTGTATACCCTTAAATACCCTTTTATACCCTTGAATACCCTTATATACCCTTGAATACCCCTGTATACAAATGTATACCCTTGAATTCCCCTATATACCCTTGATTACTCTTAAATACCCCTGTAATCCCTTGTTTACCTTGTATGCACTGTAACCCTTGTTTCCCGTTGTATACCCCTGTATATCCTTAACTTGTATTCCTTGATTACCACTGTATACACTTGAATACCCCTGTATACCAATGACACTATACCCTTGAATTCCCCTATATACCCTTGATTGCTCTTAAATACCCCTGTATACCCTTGTTTACCTTGTATACCCTTGTTTCTCGTTGTATACCCCTGTATACCCTTAACTTGTATTCCCTTGAATACCAGCTGTTTACCCTTTTTTACCCTGAATACCCTTGCATACCTTTGAATACCCATTTTTACCCCTGAATACCCTTGTATACCCTTGAATGCCCTTGTATATCCTTGAATACCCCTGTATACCCTTGATTACCTTGTATACCCTTGTATACCCCTGTATACTCCCATATGCCCTTGTATACCCTTGCACTGAATACCGTTGTATACCTTGAATACCCTTGTATACCTCTGTAGACCACTGTATACCCTTGAATATCCTTGAATACCCCGGTATACCCTTGAATTCCCTTGAATACCCTTGTATACCCTTGAATACCCCTGTATACTCCCATATGCCCTTGCATGCCCTTAAATACCACTGAATACCGTTGTATACCTTGAATACCCCTGTATACCCTTGAGTTCCCTTAAATACCCTTGTATATCCTTGAATACCCCTGTATACCCTTCTATACCCTTAAATACCCTTGATACTCTGTATACCACTGTATACCCTTGAAAATCCTTGTATTAACCCTTGATTACAGGTACAAAAACCAGGTGTGTTCTTGCGTGTGTCTTGAATACCCCTGTATGCCCTTGACCCAACAGAGTCAGTGTATCAATAATTTGCAGTTAACAGCATCCACAAAAACAATGCATCAAATTCAAGGCAAACTGGAGTTCACAAGAGAGAGGGAAGCTGCATTAGTGAATCTTTATTATGGTGTTACAGCCCTTGATAATTAAGGGGAAAACTGTAAAACTTAACCTTTTCTTTTTTCTTAGTAAGCTTTTCCCTTAAGCAAACCATCTTTTACTAGCCCTTTGAGCCCCAAATTTAACATCGCAATTTTCCTTTGTATAATTTTTTCCCATTTTTATTTTCCTATATTTTATAAATTTCCCATATTCAAATTTTCCATATTTCGTTTCTCAATATTGGTACTGAGTGAGAGAGTTGATTGGATGTCAAGAGATTTTATCTTTGGTGATCATTTTTTGTTACATCAAACAGTGCTACTTTGAGGAGAAATAAGATGCTTGAGTACTGGGGGCTCAAAAGTGATAGGAAGACAAAGTGTTGAACCAGTGGAAAGCAGGCTTATTGATTCCAAAATATAAGTTTAATAATTCTGTTGAAGGGTAGTATATATCGTTATTACCTGTTTAAATGACTTGTATAATTGTAGCTTATTAGGTACGTTTGGTTTCAGATTTTATGAAGAAAGTCTATGTACACTGCAATATTTTGAGGAGATCATGTGCAAAAATCCCATATCCAGACCATTTGGTTTCTCATGCTAAGTAAATCCTTGGTTTTGTTTAATGATTCATTTTAGTCTGGTTGTCAACGAATTTCCAGAAAAGGTTCACCAAGCCTTAATTGTCATGATTTGGGTGTTGCAGCTCCCAGCGTTCCCCAAAATCTGCAAATAAGTAGCTTGCGTTGCAGACGAGACTAAACCCTTGAGATTTACACAGTAATCAAGGGCATGGAGGGTTATACAAGGGAATTCAAGGGTATTTCGTATACAAGGGTAGTCAAGCGTATCCATGGGTATTCAAGGGTACTTCTATAAGATGTGATCACAATCAAAATCCTGCTGTTTGTAAAGTTACTAAAATAAACTATAACGAAAAAACAGCAAAGAAAAAATGACGAGCGAGTTGGTTTTCCCGATATTTCGGACAGTCAAGCCGTCCTTCTTCGGGGGATTTAATGAAAATAAGGATAGTCGTTACAATAAGTAGTAAAATAGATATATGATACGATTGTTTGGAATTTAAAATTTAAACAAGCCAATGAAGACGACAAAAAAATTACCATGAATAAATAAAGAGAAGTGTAAAAAAATAAAAAATAAATAAAAACAATAATGGGGAAAGAAAAAAAAGTTAATAGTCATCTTCTCTGTTTATACCATGTGGTTGCAAAGTTTTGGCCTTATCTATATAAAATGATACACGAGCTCCACGTATGGATTCTCTTTTAGAATTAATGAGTTCGAGTGGAATACGTTCGATGTCCGTGAGTTTGTGTCCTTTTTGATTCAAGGGTATACAAGGGTATACAGTGGTATTCAAGGGTATACAAGGGTATATAGGCATATACAAGGGGTACACAAGGGTATACAGAGGTATTCAGGGGTATTTAAGAGTAATCAAGGGTATACAGGGGAATTCAAGGGTATACATTGGTATACAGGGGTATTCAAGTGTATACAGTGGTAATCAAAGGAATACAAGTTAAGGATATACAGGGGTATACAACGGGAAACAAGGGTATACAAGGTAAACAAGGGTATACAGGGGTATTCAAGAGTAATCAAGGGAATACAGGGGAATTCAAGGTTATATAAGGGTATTCAAAGGTATACAGGGGTAGTCAAGGGTACACAAGGGTATACAAGAGTATACAGGGGTATTCAAGGGTATAAAAGGGTATTCAAGATATACTGTGGTATACAGGGGTATTCAAGGATATTCAGGGGTATGCAAGGGTAAACAGGGGTATACAAGGATATTCAAGGGTATACAGGGGTATTCAAGGGTACACAGGGGTATTCAAGGGTATAAAAGGGTATTCAAGGGTAGACAAGGGTATACAAGGGTATTCAAAGGTATACATGGGTAGTCAAGGGTATACAGGGGTAGTCAATGGTAGACAAGGGTATTTAAGGGTATTCAAGGTTATACAAGGGTGTACAGGGGTATTCAAGGGTATAAAAGGGTTTTTAAGGGTATACGGGGGTATTCAAGGGTACACAGGGGTATTGGAAGTGGAAGGTATACAGGGTGTAAGCCCGATGCATCCATGGCATTCTCCCATGGAGTATACCGTTTGAAGGGCCATTTGAAGGTGATTTCCTAGCTTTCTGTAGTGTATTTCCACTTAAGAATTGTTAATAGTTTCTCGGAAAGTGGACAACACTTCATTTTTCGCTGCACTGCTCGGAAATTTGGATCCACCGTCAAGTCAAACAGGCTACAATGTCAGGTAAGTACTTACGTGTACGCTTAGTTGAGCTTATTGTTTCTGTTCAGTGAACAGCTTTTTGGAGCTTTTCCGATCGATCAGTAGCTTGATTTTTCATATTTATCGTTAGTCCAGTGCTTAAATAATTTAATTTTCATTCCGGTTGTAAAAAGCCTACAGATGTAGTTTTTGTTTACTCGACTGAGAATCATACAGTATGTTATTTGTTGGCCAAGTAAAAGGGCAACGCCTGTCTAAAATACCTCCATGGAATTCCATGGAATTCGATGGAATATTTTCCATGGAATTCCATGGAGTATTAGGACATGGATTTCCATGGAGTTCCATGGAATTTGTTGGAATATTTTCCATGGAATTCCATGGAGTATTAGGACAGGGATTTCCATGGAATTCCATGGAGTATTTTCCAGGGATCTAGCTTTCCATGGAGCTCCATGGAAAAAGAGTACCAGGAGGAGTTTCATTGAAGGTGACCCAGAGTTCGTCTAAGGATAAATGTTTAGAAACGGACAGATTATCATTCAGTTTTTAATAAATAAAATACAGATTTAATTGCTAAAAGAAATCATTAACTTTTCAATATTTACAGTAACACAGTGCTAGTAAGAGAAGGATTCTTAAATATGTTATAACTTTGTGCTATAATTGTAATTGGCTTCTAACATAAACAACACAGTTCATTGGTGAAGCGACAAACTGAACAATTCCGTAATGCTACTTAAAACGGTATTCCTCTGAAACATTCTCACTAATTGCACGTAAGCTTATTTACACAGTAGAACTAGAGACACTAGACACATTGGACAGAGAAAAATATTTTCACTAACGAATGTTGCATCAATTTTCAAATTGCATGTTAATACTACAGACAAGTTTTCAATTACACTCCCTAACCGTATATTGAAAAAAATTATTAAAAAAGCAAAAAATGATTCCGGCATACCTCATGACAGACAACTCTTGCAATTAAACATTATCCCGCTTAAACACGGTTTGCAGATCCAAAGGTTACGAAATCACCCGAGTACACTGTAGGCTATTGACTCTTTTCTGTTACTTTTGAGGCGATTAAAATTTCGATTGTGTTTAGATGAGAAACTCTCATTCGTTTATATTACTGAGAGTAAATTGTAACTCTTAAAAAGTCCACATTTCCACTTGAACTGTTGAATCGAACTGCTGTTGCTCCACGGTCCCACTGCAGTTGCTCATAACCTCGATTTCATCGGTTCATTTTGATCCAAAAATCCACGTGCAAGGCTCAAAACATTTCTAGGCTCATAAACTAACCTTAACGCTACACTTATCCAATTCTGTTACAATCTGAAAGACGCATTTTCATCCTCAAACCATACACAGATGCTTGCTACGCAACTGTCGCAACCGTCACTTCAAAATGGCGCCTGTGTTGATGCTACAGAGGTCACATGACTCAAGTGGCAACTGCTGACCACTGAATGCAGGCACTTTGTTTTGGGCGCTCGGATATCACATTTAATTGTTGAATTAAATGGTTATGCTCATGATTAAAATATAATAGACAACTATTTTGCTACTGGGAGTGACTGTAGAGGTAAGGTTAGGTATGTATTTTACTATTTATTAATTTATATTGCTAGCTGACGGAATCCCATTCAAGCAGTCAGTTATTTCCCAAATTGGACAGCTTGTGGTTCTGTGCAAAATATAATAATTGATACAGTAATTTAAAAAAATCCTCTGACTTCCAAAAAGGTCACTCGGTCTCCGATCTTGCCAGTTTGACTGTCCTCAGAAGTCACTGATAGGCAGCTGTACCGTCAATATATGTCCTCGCACATGAAAGATACACTGTTGTCATTTTGAATAATTATTAGTGGGGATAACTCACTCTTTTATTTTCAAACTATTATGTGTCACACAATGAAATTCAGTAAGCTTCCATGGAACTCTGGACATCAATATTCCATGAGACTTCAATGGATTCCATGGGTTTCCATGGAGCTTCCATGGAACTCCACGAAAGTCCTTGTGGTTTCCATGGAGCCCCATGGAACTCCATGGAGCTTCCATGAAACTCCATGGAATTCCATGGAGCTTCCATGGAGCTCCATGGAATTCCATGGAGCTTCCATGGAACTCCATGTAATTCCATGGAGCTTCCATGGAACTCCATGGGGCTTCCATAGAATTCCATGGAGTTCCATGAAACTCCATGGAATTCCATGGAATTCCAAGGAGTTCCATGGAATTCCATGGAGTTCCATGGAATTCCATGGAGTTATTTTACACGGGACATCCTTTTTGTTTTCAGTAAGCTTGAATTACATTGTTGCTGTTAAAATTAACATTTCAAACGGTTCTTGCTTAAAGCAAGAAATTCAGGCTATTCCCCAAATGTTGATGTTGGCAGATAAGCTTAAATTATTTTATGTAGCATCATTTAAGTAGTGTTAACATCTGCCCCACTCGATTGTTGATTAGCTGGGATTTTCATGGCTGCTTGCAAAATATTTATATATGCCTAACGTGTTACGAATGTTTGTTATATCAAGTAACGTTCAAAAGCTCTACAGAATCTTGCCTTTTAAACAAAACTTTGGATTATAGTTTAAGCATGTTTTGATGACAAACAACAAATTAAAACTTCGAATAACGTATAAATTTTATTACAGGTTATCTGTTGATCACTCTTGGGAAAATACTTTTAAGATACAGCTGTAATAGAGTTCAAAGAGAGTGGATGTAATTTTGTATATGTCTTCTCAACTTTCACCGTTTATTCCATAATTTGCAGGGTTAAAATAAATAAACCATATTTAATTTAATAAAACCCTCCCAACCCGGACTAGTAAGTCTTTTATCAAGGAATTTTGCCAATGATCATGTGGGAAAAAGTACAACAAAAAGCATAAGTTCAATAAAAGCAAAATGGCATCTTGATATGTTGTGGATTGATTTAAATACTCCAGAATGGCTTTGAATTTTGCAATCCAAGAACTAAAAATTTAGTACAATAACATTTATGAACTTAGAGTTGAGGAAGGCCGGAAAGGAAAGAAAGGTACTCCAATAAAAGTACATTTCATTTTATTTTGATTGTAACTACATTGTAAAATTTTTTAATCGTAGTCGCACGTCAGGCGATCAAACCTCAACTTTTAGTGGGCAGGTGCTCAGTTTTAAATCGCCACTGGCAACCGGACAACTGCCAATTTTTAGCCCTGAATTTGTAACTTGTCTTCACTGATCCTTTTTTATCTGTTCTAGGCATGTTATTATGTTATGTCAGCAGTGATCAGTGATGCAGCCTTTTTTACAGTGAAGGTACGTGGAAGATATCAGTCATATAATTATCCCAGCTTACATGCCTAACTGTTCAGTAAATTGAACTGTATTCAACGCAGTGATCAGGTTAATTTGGGATCAGTAGTTGAACACCAAAAATAATTATGCATACAGCTGTGTTTGATTCCATTCAGTCAAACATAATTAAGCACAACGAAACAGTGTTAAAAAATAATTGAAATATGCCAGATATTTAAACCATCTGCCTTTTAGACCTTAAGTGGACTAAAAAGTATCCTATAAGGTTCCATAGCAATTGGTTGTATACAGTATGTTGCCCAGTTTTCGTACGGGCCCAGTTTTCGTACAAAAAGAACTTTATTTGATTATTTTCGTCGGCCGTTTAAATCTTCGTCAACCAAAGAATTTCAAAATTAAAAGGAACATTTCAGCTATAAATTGCTGGTTTTGCCGGGCTTTTTGACGAAAAGCAGGTCAGTGCAGACAATTTCTTTCGAGGTGAGTAAGAGTTTAGCCGCTAATATTTGCACTTTTCACTGCACAGTAAAGGTATTGTAGATTAGCAATTAGCCCGTTTTGTAGGTAATTTTGCAAGGAACTTCATGATTTTTGGACAGATGATAGATAAAAGATGAAAGTGAATAGGAGAACTTTCAACGCCAGCTTAAATTTTACTGCTCCTGAATTTTAGCGGTGAGAATCTTCGCTTAAATTTCGACCTATACTGTGCCAGTTTTCATACACTTAGCTGCGCCTTTCTCAAAACCTATTTTTAAATAAGTTAAAGAACTGAATTTTAAACTTTACTGTTCGAAAACTAATAAGTCACAAGTGCAGCAAAGATTACACAACAATCTTGCAAAGTACGATACACTACATGTATTTGTTGTGGTATAACAGCGATGCTTTACTTCCAGGTCATGCAAAGGTCACGAATATTTAATAAACTTCATCCCACGTAAACAATCTAAATCGTCAAATAATTAACTAAGGTAGATGTGTATGCATAGAATGTTGACATACACCTTGAAATATCGTTAGTTTACCGGTTTTACCGATTTTTTTCCCTCCGTTGCGATTCTAATAAACATTTACAAAAGTAGCTAAGAAAAGCAAGCGTAAGCGGAAACGGAAGTGAAGCGTTTGCTATTGTAAAGGCGTAAGTGGAAACGGAAGGAAAACGTCGAATCTTATACAGGCCTTCTCTTAACAGTTGTAACATGCAGAATATTAACCTGTCAACTACGTTTACCAAGGCAGTAAATGACGTACGGGACGGTGGATTGAGCATAAGAAAAGCCACCCAAAATTGAGGGACTAAAAAATCAACACTGCAGGATCGATTAAACATCCACCACCAAATAACCATTTGCTTTGTACACCAAACATTGGTGGCTAAGCCGATATTTATTCACAAATCGAAGAGGAAACACGATAAGCACGCAGCAGGGTGGCTGACGCATCTGTTTGCGTCGAGCGTTTTCGTGGAGAAATCGGTTGTTTTGTTGATGTACGCCGTGGGCCAGGTGTACGAAGACTGGGCAACTTAGGAGTTTTGGAAAAATGGCATAATTTTGAACATACGTCGATCAAGCAGCCAATCGTGTTATATATTGAAGATAAGTAAATAGGCTATCTTTAAGAGAAATTTCAGAAATTTTGATCTCACAGACGAAAAGATATAGCGATTACAAACTAAAGTGTACGAAAACTGGGCAACAAACTGTACGTATGTATGTGGTTAAACGGAAATAAATAAGGAACAATTATTCAACTGAGATACATTAAATCGGCTGAGGCGTAAAAAAGCTAACGGAAATGATACATTTTATTTTTGTTGTTTCAGGAGGCATTAGTCAGCACAACAGAAGACCAATCTGATGCCAAATCAGCTACAGAGAAACTGGCTACACATCTGTTTACAGTTGAAGAACTGTGCAGGTCGTCTGTCACTGGCTTCCAGTGCAACAAAGATTACGAGGCAAGACCTGCACTAAGCCCAAGAAGGAGAGACCTGTTAGAAAGTAAGTTATTTACCATTACCTGTATCTTTTGTTTTTAGTACATGTAAATGATTCATTTTATAATCTGTTCGAGTTCCTGTTTTACTTATGGAGGCTAATACACCTTAATTTTGTGAAAAACCAAATTTCAGTTATTCTTTTTCAACTCCTTTTGGTGTTGAATACTATGGTTTTTCCACTACTAATTTATATTTTACGCCTGTAATACTTTGCATTTTTACAAGTCTTAATGTTAAGTTTTGTTTTCTGTTTCTCTTTTGCAGGCATTGTGAAGAAGAAATTTGAAAACTCAACAAAATCATCTATAAGGAAGGACCTTGGTGTTTTCTTAAAGAAAACGAGGCAAAATAAAGAAAATAACAAGTTGAAACTCACAGTTAAAGAAAACATACAGAAGTAAAACTGACTGTATGAAACTATTTTGACATTTATCTTTTTTTTTCCAATTCAATAAGTAAGGTTAATGTTTTCTTGCCAACAAGAACAGTCAGTCTTTTTTGTGAATTGCTACATTGTACGTAAATATCAAGCTACAAGTAGACATGGTTGAATTAAAATGTACATGTAAATATAATTGGAATAAGTTCACATGATAATTATTGTCAGTACCAATATACCATTTTTAAAGATTGCTCACCAAGTTCATAATATTTTAATAAAATTCATTTAGCACTGATAATTTGTTTGCTTCAGTCACTTTATTTTAAAGTTGGTCAGACTAAAATTTGTCTGACCAACTCAAAGAACATTCCTTAAAAAACATACCTACAGTAGAACCAGTGTAAGGGGTAGGTTATGTAAAAAAAATGTCTAAGGTAAGCTAGGAAATTCTGGAACAGTCTGGAATGAAGGTAGTAGATTACCTCAAAAGCATTCCCTGAAAAACTGGAAAATTCTAGAAAAACCTAGAATTATGCTAAATAAGCTCATTTGAGTCCTTGAATATTCTAGAAAAATCTAGCCTGCGTGGCCGGCGTTCGAAGGGGAAGGGAGAAGGGGAGTTCGAGCGCGAAACGCGATCGTGGGGGTGGGTGGTCGGGGGAGAATTGGGGGGGGGGGAACGCGTTCCCCCTCCCAATCCTACGATCGCGCTTCGCGCTCGAACTCCCCTTCGAAGGCCGGCCACGCAGGCTAACAACGGTCCGACCGTTATTTTGAAAACGTCGCTTTCGCGAGCCTTAAATCGCCAAAATAAACACAGAAACACAAACCAAAACACATGGCAGCAATTTTATGAGGTTTTTTTTCTATCCAATCATCAGTGAGAAATATGCCAACATAGTTGACAAAAGACTAAGATGGGAACTGATTAAAATGGAAATTAGAAGCATCACTATTTCTTTCGCCGCTCGCAAAGGAAAAGAATTTCGCAAACAAGAATCCGACCTTCAAAAGCGCTTAGACGAAATCGACAAAAGTATTAGCAACAGTAGTGATAATCAAAATATCGAACATAAACTGAAACAATTTGACAGGTTAAAAAATGAATTAAATCGCCTCTATGAAATTAAGGGCAAAGGCGCAATTTCTCGCTCCAAAGTGAGATGGGTTGAACTAGGTGAAAAGCCAACCAAATACTTTTTCAACATGGAGAAAAAAAATTACAATAAAAAAGTTATATCGGAACTCAAAAGGTCTGACGGGAAAATTATTGTCAATGATCAGGATATAATGACTGATATCCAAACCTTTTATGAGAATTTGTACAGCTCAAATATTGACCACAGTAGTGATGCTTTTATTGACTTTGGTCGTGATCTACAATTCGCGAAATTACCTGATGAGGAGAAGTCAAATCTTGATGGCGAAATAACGTTAGAAGAGTGTGAGAAAATCTTAAACACCTTTCAAAATGGGAAATCACCAGGGGACGATGGTTATACAGTTGAGTTCTACAAGCAATTTTTCAGTCTCTTAAGTCAGGATTTGGTAAATAGTCTTAATGCAGCTTTTGATATCGGCAAAATGTCGGTGTCTCAGCGAAGAGAAGTTATCACGCTTCTACCCAAAGAAGATGCAAATTTGCTGTTTTTGTCAAATTGGCGTCCAATAACGCTATTAAACGTAGACTATAAGATAACGTCAAAAGTTATCGCTAAGAGGATAGAACGCGTTTTACCATCTCTTATCCATCCAGACCAGACCGGTTTCATGAAAGGGAGATACATAGGACAAAACATAAGGCTAATAAATGATATTATCCAGCAAACTGAGCTACAAAAGATCCCTGGGATACTGCTACTTCTAGACTTTCAAAAAGCATTTGATACCTTAGAATGGCCATTTATTCAAAATACCCTTAATCTGTTCAACTTTGGTAACGGCATAAAAAAATGGATCTCTACGTTCTATACGAATTCTGAGAGCAGCGTTTTGAACAATGGTTTTTGTACAAACTATTTTAAACTGTCGAGAGGGGTGAGGCAGAGTTGTCCCTTATCACCGTATCTCTTCATCTTAGCTGCAGAAGTTCTTGCCACAAAGATCCGACAAGACAAAACTGTCAGAGGTATCACAATTTTTGGAACAGAGTCGAAAATAAGTCAATTCGCTGATGATACATCAGCCTTTTGTGATAATCTATTATCTGTCTAAAACTTGATTGCAATAGTTAACGATTTCGGGACATATTCAGGACTGAAACTAAACACTTCTAAAACCAAAGCGATATGGTTAGGCCCATGGCGTGATAGGGAAGATCGGCCCTTCAATCTAAAATGGACAAAAGATCCTGTCAGAACTCTTGGGATCTTTGTTTCTTACGATGAAAATGGGAATGAGAAAAGAAACTTTACGCTTAAGGTTCGAAAGCTTAATACTAATCTTGATATTTGGAGATCAAGGAATCTCAGTCTATTTGGAAGGTGTTTGATAACAAAAAGTCTCGGCATTCCTCTTTTAGTGTACTCCACTTCAATGTTAGTCATCCCCTCGGAAACTGTCTCTTCAGTTACGACCTCTCTATTTGACTTTATCTGGTGTAAAAAACTGGACAAAGTTAAAAGGCAAGTCATGTATCAAGACTATGTTGACGGAGGATTACGTGTGCCAAATGTGGAGGTAATAGCTAAATCATTAAAACTTGCTTGGATTTCTAGATTTTTAACAACCGACGTGCTGTCAAGGAAGGAGAACTGGAAAGCAATTCCCGATCATTTTTTTAGAGAATACGGTGGTTTAAATTTTCTATTACGTTGTAATTACGATAAAAAATTTCTCGACCAGACTGATATACCTTCTTTTTACAAACAGGTATTGTGGTACTTTTTCGAACTTAAATCCCTGTCTGAAAGTGACAATGGACAAGAAATGATACTGTTTAATAACAAAGAAATTCTCGTTGGGAATAGGCCGATTTTTCTGAAAAGCTGGTTTGAAGAAGGAATTGTGTCTATTCAAGATATTCTCAGTGAGAATGGAAAGTTTTTACCCTTTCAAGAATTCAAACAAACATACAAAATTAAGTGTAACTTCTTAAACTATTATCAAATCATATCGGCAATTCCGAAACATCTACTAGAAAGAGCAAAACATGCTCAATTAAACAAGATACTCTTTCTTGATAGTGTGAACTTTCAATTGTCACCTTCAATATCGATCGATCTCACGAAAACAAAAAACAAAGACCTTTACGCAAAGTGATGAAGAACTACTCTTTGGTAAATCCCTAAACTCTGTTCAACTGCAACGACACCCTCTACAAAAGAAATTAAATTACTGCATGCTATTGGCAAAGTACTACCTTTACAATCAGAAACTTAATCAAATAGAGCCTGAGGTAAATGAATTCGATAAAAAACTTAATGTTAAATACCGCGTAGAGAAATTTATATAAAAATTTAGACTAGTTAAAAGTTTTTGTTAGCTAGTTAGGCTTTTTCGGTTAAATTTTGTAACTTGATGTATTTTGTCTTTTTTTTTTCTTTTTTTTTCACTTTCTGTAACATGTGTGATATTAAATAAATGTTAAAAAAAAAAGTTATGAGTTTTTATTTCATATTCCTCAGTTTTAAAACTCCTAAATTTCGGCTTTAGTTTTGCATATTTGATAAACCGACACAGCAATTATAAATGCACAGCCCGCCACAGAAACAGAGGATGGCAAGCCTGTGGGGAGACAGATGGCAGTTCCAATGGATAGCTCATAAGAACAAAATCTTTTTTTTCACAGTTGGTCACCTTTTTTTGTCTCAGTTGTGACTGACTTGCGCTAAATTAAAAGTAAAACGACAACAAAAGTCCCCCTCTTACATTTGAAGTTTTTAAAGCCAACGCGGATGTCGTACAAGGTAGAAGTCGATAAAGGAAATATTAGGAAAATATTTGTCGGGATTTTTCCCGCGTAATCCCGAAAGCCATCTTATACTGCCCGTAAAACCGAATTGCATTGTGGTCTTTGTTACATTCGCCATGAAACTGCTCTAATGATGGCCGCAAATCATTGGAAAACAATTTAGCAATTCGCTCACTTTCCTGTAATTTTTGGTCATTTTGCCAGCGTAACAGCCAAGGAGGACCTGCTATGGATCCCAAAATAGCCAAGAAAACGCAAGACACTTTAGGGAAGGTCATAAAGAAGCCACCCCTAACGGAAAAATTGCTGAGCAAGCCTCCATTCCGATTTCTTCATGACATCATTACCGAGGTACTAGCTCTATTGCTTTTGCGATGGGTATAATTTATTTTGAAGTGAGCATGTTTCTGATGCTTACGTGATTTTCACAAATATCTAGGTCATCAAGAATACTGGATTTCTTAAAGGTTTGTACACGGCCGACGAGATGAACTCAGCGAATGTTAAGGTACAGAGACTCAAAACTTTTGCTTTCGTTCATTGAAGCGAAGCGCGATTACGCTTTAGCTTACATTTAATTTCAGTTCGTTTTCTCTTTGTCCCCCATTCGTTGATAAACTATTGAATTAAACGAACATTTTATTGTCTTATTTTCTCAAGGAAAAAGATGCCAAGGTATCTTTTCTTCAGAAAGCGATAGATGTTGTAGGTAAGACACGAAAATTGCTCATGTTATGTGTTGCTAAGATACAACAGCAACATTTAGAGGACAGTTTTTCGCCGAGAAGCTCTTCGTTGTGAAACCTTTAAAATACAAACCACTGCGTTTTAGAAAGCACAATCATCAGATGAAAGCGTTTGTTTCATAACCTGCGATATAACCGTACAAGTACAATTATTTTCCCACTCTTTCGCGTAAAGATCAAAGCTGCATTCTCTCATGAACGATGCATCATTCCATGTTCAGTCCCAAGTACGGATACCTTTCTCGTAATGTATTAAATAGTAGGATACAGTCTTTGGCTGTTTGTTTGTCTACGCTTTTAACATTTTGCTGTTGGCATCCATGTAACAAACATTGCAATTTGATGTGTTCCTATTTGCTAAATTATTCTCGCAATACTTGTCCCAGACGGACTAGGACAGCTGTCTTGTCCAAAAACAAAATAAATATCAGCTTGCAGTGTGTGGGATATTGAGTATCTCACCTTTACTCTAGGATTTATTAGACCTTCTTGCTATTTAGGGGCAGGATGTTAACAAAATTGTGTAAATATAACAGCATTGCAAATGTGATAGTTCACTGCAAAAGTACATTTCACATGCAGAAAAGTTTTCATTTCCTAGGTCTCTGTGACACTGTTGATTTGCTAACCAAGATTTCAAAAACCTTCAAACTGAATATCATGATGTGAATAATTTCAACATCTGGGGGTATCCAATCCATGACAATCAATAGCAATCACTACCAGTGGATAGCAATTAATTATGGTAACAGGATTGAGTGGACTCCATTTCGGTCTGCAAGTGATGGCAAAATCAGTCGACCATGTAGCGTACAGTAAGTCCGATTTGTTTAATCACGAGTGTGGTAAGACAGAATTGGACCACACGAAGTCCTGTTACCGAACAATGGTACATTTAACAAAATTTGAGAAAGAAAAAGGAGAAAAACTGTCTTATTCAAGTGCAACTGACCCATTACAGTGGTACATTTTGGCAAGTTTGTTGTGTCTGTCAATTGGGTATTGATTGACTCCTTTCTGATCATTGATTGTCATCCATCTGATACCCCAAGAATCCAACACAAACAAGTTATGTGACTGGGAAATGTCTGTCTTTGTGTAAGTATACTGCTTTAAGCTTGTTCAATATTTACATCACTGCAGGTTTTATGAGTGGACAGTTGCCTGTGCGTCCCTCAAAAATTGTGGCTGGTCATGAACCTGACAAGACAAATGAGTTCTTACAAGCTATGGGCACAGCAATTTTGAACAAAGTAAGTCTGCATTTACTGTAATATATTATCATACCATACTGCCACCTAAAAGTTAAATACAGCAAATCCAAGTTTCTAAAGTTTTCTTTTGTACACCTTCTTGCATTGTCTCTTTGACTAAATTTACACTTATGCTGTAACTGACAAAATGAGATTTTTTCCTTGTGAGTGATCTTCTGTTTGGACCATAAGGGTCAATCAATGAAAATCAACTAGCATAGAATGAAGTTTCCTGTTTAAGATCACGAGGTATCCATCAAGATCATTGGTTTCTCCTGCGTACATGTAGCTAGATTAGGGGAAGTGTTGATGAGTGGAACTGTCCACAAAAGAAAACTCTTCGGATTTCCTTTTTTCATAGGAGAGCATCAAAGCAAATTGAAATTATTCTAAACTTGTGGAAAAATTATGAACATTATTTCTTATAATATTCCATTGTCCAGTAGCAATATTTAAATAATAACTACTATGAAAGTGATAGTAAATGGTTTGACCCAGGAGTCATGACATAACTAGGTTGAGTTTGATCATCCTGGTGAGTGTACACTGCAGTCCTGAGAAGGACGGTTTTTGGTGATGGTGGCTGATGTTTCAGCAGCCTGTGCAGAAGTGATCATCAGAGACAAACCGTGGGGAAGCATAAAACATTGTCACCAACAAGAGTCTTTTTCAAAACTATGCAGATAATCCTATGCAACCTAACAATAATAATAATAATAATAATAATAATAATTATTATTATTATTATTATTATTATTATTATTGTTATTATTATTATTATTATTATTATTATTATTGTAAAAAGCTATTCTTTGACAAATGATTGATCTCTAATCATAGAAAAGCAGCACTGATGCAGTAAAAAAAGTATTAGCAGGAGAAAAGCCTGGAAAAGAGCCAAGGTTAGTGCCATAAACTTGTCAATCAGTGAGTAGAAGAAGGTACTCTCCAAGATGAAATCCTACAGGATTTTTAGTTTTAATAGGATCTTAGTAGGATCTTGTACATGTAGGGTCCTAACATAGTATCCTTTAAGCACTAACAGTCATGAAGATGAAATTTCTCTTTGCATTATCACTACTTGTTCAAACACTCGAGTGATAAGAATAAAGAAAGTGATTACCAAGGATAAGATGTCTTGATATTTAGACAGTTTCTTACTAGTTTCATAAGATGTGCATGGAGAACAGTAAGGAGAATATGCATTTTTATATCAGGGCGTAAAGGGTTATAAAGGGCCTGCAGGATCCTATTAAGAACTGTAAGATATCACAGAATCCTGAGTAAGATTCTTTCAATTAAGATCAGGATTATCACCATTTAGGATCCTGCTTAGTTGCTTCATGCCCTGGTAGAAGAGAAAAACACCATCCTGAAATAAAACAATTAATTGACATTATTCTTGATGACTATATCTTTAGCGATGGCAAAAGAAAAGAATCAAGAACTGGAAGTGGGGGTAAAGAGGGAGAAAGATCAAAGGAACGGGATAAGGAAAAAGATAAAGAAAGAGACAGAAGTAGAGATAGGGACAAAGAAAATGAAAAGGATAAGGACAGAAGAAAACAGGTATTGCCTTTGTTCTTTTTTACTTATTCAGAATGATTATACAGTACCGGGCAAAAGTAAGTTGACAGTCCCTCGATACTCGAACGCCTCGACTCAATCCTCGATCCTCGAAACTCGAAAACTTCGAGTATCGAGTCTCGAGTCGAGAACTTCGAGTTTCGAGTCGAGAACATCGAGTTTCGAGTTGAGAACTTCGAGTTTCGAGACTAGAGACAAAGAGCTTAGCGCTTGATTAATTTTTCACGCGACTTATCGGAGAAAAGACTGAAGGGAATCCATTTCATCACCATTGCGTCCTTCATCGAACAGTGACGGCTGCCATCAATCTCTCGCACATTGTCAATCGGACTACACTAAGTCGAAGAATATTCAAGTCTCCAGCAGTTTGGCTCGTAGCCAGTTCCGTTACACTGTCTTGCGAACTGTCTCAGAACTCAAAAATGTTGCAAGAGAAGCTACATTATCGTATAGCGGCGACAACAGTTCGCATGAATACCGTTCGCATACACACGTGCTACAGTAGCACGGTCATGTTTTTAAAAAGGCATGCAAACACGACAGTCGGTTTTTCTCCGAAATGAAAAGTCTCATCAAAGCCGCTAATATTCTTTACTGCCGTGAGAGTTCATTTATTTAGTTTAGGTGCTGCTGGGGAATAATTTGTTTTTTTGAAGACATCTCATAATTTCCGAGAAAGCTATGCAAATGCCGCTAGATGGTCGGCGCGTGTTTACTGAAAACCTGTATTTGTTCGCAATAATTAGTAACTGAGAAATACTCGGCGCATCGTGGGTTTATCACAAATTATGCCTTCAAAAGTAGAGTGTTTTACAGGTTTAATCATCTTTATACGCCATGTAGAAAAGGGAATATGCCTTTTTACAAACTTGTCTAGAAAGCTATGCAAATGCCACTAAATGGTCGGCACGTGTTTGCCGAAAAACTGACAAATTCGCTCGCAATAATATTATCGAGAAATACTTGGCGCATCGTGGGAATCTTTATCACAGATTGTGCCTTCAAAAGCAGAGTGTTTTCCTGGTTTAATCTCCTTTCTCAGCGGTTTAGAGACGGAGATATCAGTGCCAAAAGTAACACGAACGTGACCTCTGCCTGTCAAGTTGTTTTAGATAATTATGCAAATTCAGGGCGTCACGTGCGATTGTTATTTTACTTGTCATCTGCGCCACTGCTTGTGCTTCAGCACGAAATTTTCTTGAAATGACAAGACTGTACCAGATATATTTAACATTTCAATTCAAAAGATGTCAGTATTTACGTATAATACGTGCAAATCAGAAATGGTGTTTATATATTCCCGGCGGATGAAATCGAAACAGGTCAGATTTCGGATTTTCAATGCGCGTCACGTAAATTGCTATTGTTCGTTGTTATTGTTATGTTTTCAAGAAATAAATCATTTCCTCGAAATCCCTATTCGAGAGTCTCGAAAAATTCCTTGAGTGTCTCGAAACTCGAAACTCGAAACTCGATCCTTGATACTCGAAACTCGAGCCTCAAAACTTGATTCTCGATTCGCGAAAATATCGCGCGGAATATCACCTGATACTTAGCCGACGAGGCCGTAGGCCGAGTGGGCTAAATCAGGGGATATTCCGCAAGATTGAGCAGGATAATTGTTTTATTATTCAACAAATTCTCATAAACTTGTCAATCAGTGAGTAGAAGAAGGTACTCCCCAAGATGAAATCCTACAGGATTTTTAGCGGAGCTCGCGGAGCACCATGGGTAAGCAAATTTGGTAACCTGTTGATCCGAAAAATTTTGGTTCTGACGTCAGCGTACGTCCATCCATCCGTCCGTCCGTCCGTCCGTCCGTACAGACTCTGGGGGAGGGTGACGGGAGTCCCAAGACAGCCTGACCAGGGGAGGTGGAATACCATCTTTTCTTGTAGCTGAAGTAAACAATGTGGCGGCTGGTTCCTCGTTCGCTCGATTTTCAATACAATAATTGTAATACATTCTTGAAAGGAATCATGAAAGGGAAAAAGAGCTGCTTCAATCTCGATGGCGCATATGGAAGGTATTGGAGAGCTTGAAGGCAAGAAATCCTTGTTCGAGGACATACATGTTTTTTTCAAAGCTAAGGAGATCTGGAAAGAACCCGGCGACTTTTGTTTAGATTTTCAAGTCCTTCTTTCAGTTCAGTGGCAAAGTAAATTACAGATTTGATTGTGAATTTACTTGTAAAAATTGTTTAATTGAGCGACTTTACATGTTTAGTAAAATACGGTAATTTTCTTGAAATGTTTTGAAAACTTCTTTAAAATAGCTCGTAGTTCCCGTTTGCCAGCTTGCGAGTAACTTCACTCGAGGGAAAAATTGAATGCAGTTTGCTTTCCTAGGCAAACAAGGGCTTCGTAGGTGAATGATATTTCATGTTTTTGAAGGTTTCTTGTTCTTTTTTCTGTGCTTATTCATTAAAGGAATTTTCATTAGTGAGCAATCTGATATTTAGGCTTCTGAACTTTAGTGCGTAATTTTCAATATTTTTCTTACAGCAATTCTACTGTATTTTATTCGAAAAGTGGAAATCGTGACTATAGTGGACTGAGTCTGTGTTGTTTTGTTGTTTTATTTATTTATTTTATTTATTTATTTTGCTTCGCCTGGGAGTTACGTATATATATATATATAAAAAAAAAAAACATTGATGACAATTACAAAACCAGGCAGGGACACCACAACAGTAAGAACCAATTACTGTGGGCCCAAATTAATTAATTAACAAGGTACATAAGGAAACAAAAACTGATTAAAAGCAACAAGTTACAGGACAATTCAACAGTCTAGCATTTTTACATTTAACACATATAGATTTCCAGGTTCTAGGCTCTTCAGGATCATAGCTTGTACGAAGGGCTTCGAAATAATATTCTAGTAGTTTAAGCTTGAAACTCTGAATTGATGTAGACATTCTGATACATTCAGGCAATATGTTCCATATCCTTGCAGTGCGATTGAAAAAAGAATTCTGATAAGTTACAGTTTTGCATTTACGAATGCGAAAAGAGGTTACATTTGGGTTTGCAGTGGAACGAGTTATTCGAGATGGTATTAGTTTCTGAGGTATAACATTAGGAGAAATAGAAATCATGCCTGTGGTTGCTTTAAAAAACAGAGTTAAGTCCATAAACTCGTGCCAGTAACATATTGGCAAAAGATTGGTAGCTACGAGTCTGTCCTTATAAGTCTCTGAGCAAAGAAAGGGTAAGCCTAGAATAAATTTTGTAGCCCGGCGTTGTATACGCTCCGTACGCCTTATGAGTTCTACAGTCTGTGGGCACCAAACTTGTGTAGCATATCCCAAGACTGGGCGAACAACTGCTAGGTACAAAGTGCGGCGGGTGCGGTGGTTAGATATCTCTAAAGCACATCTACGCAAAAACCCAAGCAGTTTATTAGCTTTGGCGCATTTCTCCGTTACATGTCTGGTCCAGGTTAAGTCGCTTGATATCCAAACACCCAAGTCCTTCTCGGCGGTGGTGACTTCAAGTGGCTTGCCAGCTAGCTGGTATGAGTGTTCGACTGGTTTGACTTTTCTAGTTATCCTCTGGCATTTGCATTTGTCCTCGTTGAAGGTTAGGCCAGAAGAAGCAGACCAATTCCCCAAGTTGGTTAGGTCGCGTTGTAATAGTGACGCATCGGGGTTAGAATCGATGCACTTGTAAAGCTTCGTGTCATCGGCAAAACAAGCAATGTTCGAGTGCTGCACAACATCCGGGAGATCGTTGACGTACAAGAGGAACAGAATGGGTCCAAGAATGGAACCCTGAGGGACGCCTGAGGTCACTGGTTTGTCTGCAGAGGTGGCACCAAGAACAGTAACACGCTGTCTTCGACCTTCAACATATGAACGAAACCACGATAGCAGATTTCCTGAGACATGGAAACATGTTTGTAATTTGTGAATAAGCGCCTTGTGATTGACTCTATCAAACGCTTTCGTCATGTCCATATAGATGACATCCGTCTGCTTCCCAGCATCCAACAGGGAGCCAATCTTTTCAAGGACTTCGAGCAGCTGAGTGGTGCACGACTTCCCGGGTATGAAGCCATGCTGGACTTTCTTAATGTTTTTCTTCGGCGACGCATATTGGGTTGTTTTTGTGTTTAGTAATCAACACCTGAAGAGTCGCTCTGTCGTCATTTTTAAGTTTATAGTCTTAGTGTAAAGTTCCTTATGTTTTTGTTCAGTTGTGGCATATGTTATCTTCCTTATATTGTTATATTTTTTGGTTTCTCCATATGAAGTGAATGACATTTCTCTCCCAATTTAGCGACTAAACTTAGAATCGCCGTTTTAGTAATTGAGTTCAGTGTGGCATGTTTTCGTGTTCCTTTTGTTTTTATAAAACCGCTAAGCCATTTCAGTGTGTCTTTAGTTACAGGTCGAAATGAAATCTTTATTTTAGTAACTATAAACAAAGCATTTCTCGGTTTAAGTCTATTTTGTCTAAAATGAGACTCTGAATTCTTCCTAAAATTAGTTCAGGGTGTGTTCTTGAAAGCGCCCGATTAATACTTCGCAGTTGAAAAACTTGTGCCATTTTCTCTTGATAATTATACGCGTGCTTGAAAGATTCCGAAAACATTTTTGGAGAATTTTTGTCAGTAAACGGTTTGATGCCGGAAAAATATTATTTATTTTAGCAAGATATATTTCGAAAAATGTTTCATGGTTAACAGAACTAAACAGCCAGAGGGATGCATTGAAATCAGTGAGAAATGTGTATTTGCATGTAAAAGTCTCTCGAGTCGCTACCGGGAGCAACTTAAGTCGGTTTTTTTTAGCAATTGTAGTTTTACAGGTGCTCTTCTTGAACTTAAAAGAATAAGCTAGCATTCGAAAGAATGCTACAAGCAGAGCTGTCGGTGAAAGTCGTGCTGAAGTCTTCTCTTTGAGGAAAAATAAGCCACCTCACAGTTTCCTCAGCGGTCCGCATGTTTTACCTTGCTGTTTTTCACCTCTTGGGGAATAACTGCACAACTAAAATTTACTGTATTTTACGGGCCAATTGGCATGAAAGAGAGATGTGGAGCTCCGCTTTTAGGCTTGGCTAAATCTATATATTAGTTTTAATAGGATCTTAGTAGGATCTTGTACATGTAGGGTCCTAACATAGTACCCTTTAAGCACTAACAGTCATGAAGATGAAATTTCTCTTTGCATTATCACTACTTGTTCAAACACTCGAGTGATAAGAATAAAGAAAGTGATTACCAAGGATAAGATGTCTTGATATTTAGACAGTTTCTTACTAGTTTCATAAGATGTGCATGGAGAACAGTAAGGAGAATATGCATTTTTATTTTACTTGTCATCTGTGCCACTGCTTGTGCTTCAGCACGAAATTTTCTTGAAATGACAAGACTGTACCAGATATATTTAACATTTCAATTCAAAAGGTGTCAGTATTTACGTATAATACATGCAAATCAGAAATGGTGTTTATATATTCCCGGCGGATGAAATCGAAACAGGTCAGATTTCGGATTTTCAATGCGCGTCACGTAAATTGCTATTGTTCGTTGTTATTGTTATGTTTTCAAGAAATAAATCGTTTCCTCGAAATCCTTATTTGAGAGTCTCGAAAAATTCTTTGAGTGTCTCGAAACTCGAAACTCGATCCTTGATACTCGAAACTCAAGCCTCGAAACTCGATTCTCGATTCGCGAAAACATCAAGGATCGAGAATCGAGTTTCGAGTTGAGACTGTCCACTTACTTTTGCCTGGTACTGTAAACTAGTAGTGATGGGCATGCACTTTGATACATGTATCTGTTATGCAATACCCTGTGAAAGAATACTTAACGATTATCCTGCGAAATCGCGCGGAATATCACCTGATACTTAGCCGACGAGGCCGTAGGCCGAGTGGGCTAAATCAGGGGATATTCCGCAAGATTGAGCAGGATAATTGTTTTATTATTCAACAAATTCTCATCGACTACCATTTTCAGAACGAGAAAAACTATGGTTCTATGATGAAAACGCTAAAAGCTAGCAACACATAATGAAAATCAAAACAGAACTTCAAGAAATCGAAGTTTACTACCGTTCACTTAAAAAGACTTATTTCCAAACTCATGTCTGGAAATAACAAGACAAAGTAAAAAAATATATTATATATTGCTACCTTACCGAGAATAAGTCCTCTTCCTGTGAATTAAAATCTTTTCAACTTTCCGTGAGCAAGTCTGCTGCTTAGTTCACAATAACATTTTCTTGGTTGAGTTCTCACTATGAAAATTCCAAGTCAACCTCTGGATATCTTTGTCAGCTGAAGCAAACAAGTACTTACTTGTTGGCTTTTTGAGAGCATTTAATCGTGGAAAGTTTCTTCTAGGGAGTTAAAATTTGCGGAGAACACCGCTAAAACTGCCTCGCTTTTCAAAATGGCCACCAAACAAGTAATGAAAGAAAATCTGCAGTGCACTTCCAAATATGGTCATTTACGTATATCGCAGGATATCTGTCATGTACGGATGACAGATATTGAGGGCTTCCTTACCATATATGGGCATAGTGACAATTTGTTGAATAATAATGCAACTTGGAGGACCGTGACTCCCACCAGCATAGCTCTGATGGTTCTAAAGGCACAAAAGCCTTTCATGCCAGAGCTTTTGTCGCAGTACCAGAGAAGGATTATGTCTGATATTCCCCATAACAAATGGTTATCAACTGCCTCACTAAGTGTAAGATGGGTGCCTGCGACATCTAGAAGCTTCCACTGTTGCCAGCCAGCCCCTAGACAGAATACCGACCCCATGTCTGAATAACCCCTGCAACCCAGCCATGAGCTCCCATTCCAGGCACTTGTCACACTGATTGGATCAATGGAAAGAAGAACAAGAGGGAATGGGTGGGAAGGGAAAAAAGTTCTGTTGTCAAACCTCTAAAAGGCACATGGAAACACTCAAAGGAACATTGCTATGCTACAGTGTAATGGTGACATGCTATCTGAGCCTGCACTTGTAAACGGGACCACTGAGTGCTTGACCAAAAAACCACTAACAAGACAGGACCGCCAAGCTCGTGGTTGTTAACTTGGTTAAATATTTATTTAACTGCATTTTAAACCCAGAAGTCTGTCTACTGTGTTGTTCTTAAGATTCAATTGAAGATGACTTTCAAGTGAGACAAGTAAAGCTTTGTAATTTTATTGATAGAAAATAAATTGCTACTTTGTGCTTACATATAAGCTGCTACAGACAAAAAAGAGAGTTTGGACGATTTTGTAATTTATGTGAACCCAAGCTACAGGTAAGGGTTGAAGCATTAAGTACTTCAAATTCTCTCACACTCCCTGGAGTGTTTGCATCAGGTTATGAAAGCATAAAGAAGCCATTTTCTGTTTCTTTTGTAGAAATTGAGCCAAGCAAATGTCATGTGACATCATGTGACATCATGCCCATGTTACGTAGTCTCATCTAAAATGGCTACGCAACCAATCAAAGCATGCATTAATAATAACAAATCTTATAAGCAAAATGTTATATTTAGTAAAATTATTTTTATAAACTTGTTTGGTGAGATTGGTTTTTAAACTTGCAAATTACAGAGTGATGCCAAGAGAAAGGAGAGTTCTAACAAGGCAGACAGTTCGGATAAAAGAAAAAGAGATGATTCAGACAAGAGAGTAAAAGAGAAAGAAAGAGAAAGAGAAAAAAGCTCTGATAAACTTAAAGAACAGGTATGCCTTGCAAAAAAACCACCCATGGTAAAGTCAGGGTGACTTGGCTTATTTAGTTACACTCTAAGTATCATAAAATTATGCATTGAAAAGTTTTAAGTGGTACAAATAAGGAGGAAAGATTGCTCAGGAAAAGGAGAGGAGGTGCGATTTATGTATTGTGCCTTCCAAGATGTGATTTTGAGTTGCATACCTGTATGAAGCTTTCTTACACGTAGATAGCAAAATGTCTTTGATTTTGAAATATCTTAACACTCACGGTCATTTTGTCATTCTGCTTTAGCAGGCACCTAAAAAAGATGATGATGTTGATCGTGTTGATGGAGCAGCTGGTTTAATAGATGGAGAGTTAGAGGTAGATACAAGCTAACAATAACTATGATAATCTCAAACTTGTCAATTATTTCTGAAGCTTAGATGAAGGAAATTGCACACTGTGACTTGTATTCTGTCTTATCTTTGGGGACGTGCAGTGATCAATGTTTAACGCTTTGGACTTTAATCTTGACCGTGGATGGAATGAGCCTGGTTCCTGCCATTGTATTGTTTCCTTGAGACAGTGACATATTAAATGATTTTATACACTTGTGAATTGATAGCGATCGCTGACAATGTTCACAGGGGTGAGCACAACAGATGATTGCCAACAATTTTCACCAATTGCCAGCAAATTTAATTGCCAATATCTAACATGCAAGGTAGTGGCAATTTCAGTCACTTGTTACAGTGATCAAAATCGCTTGCAATGTCTCCATCCCAGTAGTTGGCACACACTGTGATTTTCTCTGGTCGCTGCAAAAGAGTATAAATCTCCTGACGTGTTACTGGCTTTAGACAACTTGAAGAAACCTTGCTCCACATCCTCTTCCTGTTCAGGTATACAAATGGGCACCAGCTGGAATAGCCTCCAACACAGTCACTCTTAGAACTTGTCACACATTCTTCTCCCACGAACGTCTGCTTAACATCCCGGGGGGGGGGGGGGGGGGGGGGGGGCTACTCAATAAAGTTTTATATGGGGAAGCTCCACCCGGAGGCTCAAACCCTTACCCTTTACTAAAATTTTTACCAGAATGGTACCCCTTTCATATACCTAGAGCAAAATTGCACCCCTTTCTTATACCTCAAGGATAAGCCATTTAACAATACAATTTTCTGTAATCGCCACATTTTTCCCGGGTTTTCAGTCATTCTGATTCAGTTGCATAGTCATTTCTGCCAAAATGTGGCACCCTTTGATATACTTCGCTTAAGCCACCATTTCTTCCACTTTGCAGCTGATTTTGTGACCCTTTCAAATACTAAAATGGCAATTTTCCCTACTCTTTTATGTACTGCGAGCTTAAACAAGGCACCCGTTTTGGGCGGAGCCTCCCCGCATAGCCTACTATAGGCAGCTCCCCCTGGGGCTTAACAGAGCCGTCACATGCATTCTGACATGCTGTGCAGTTAACCCAAAACCACCAATCATCGTTGTCCTGTAATTTATACCAAATCCCGCCGTGAGTCTAGGTCATGTAAAGGTTTCAATAAAAGACAATGCTCTCTTGAAAGAATATCTTTCCACCTTTGCGTGAAGTGGTTTCAAAACTAAACGGTTCTTTTAAAACCTTACACTTGTTTGTGAGTTATTTCCTTGGTTCAACAGAAAGAACCCTGGAGATGGAAAGAAGCTGCACGAAAAGACAACGGAGTGATATGACATACTAGAATTCAATTTGGTGACAACAAGGCCAAATTTCATTTTACCAAAATCTGTATAGAGTCTGCGATTGGTGAACATGTTTTGGCTCTGTGAAGTCCATGGGGGAGGAATGGATTACATGACAAGGTTTAAGTGACAGAAGTGAAATTTTTCTTTAATAAATAGTCAATACTTGTTCAAAAATTCAAGTGATGAGAATAAAGAAAGTGATCACCAAGGATAAGATGTCTTGATATTTGGCAAATTCTCCTTACTAGTTCCATAAGAAATGTATGGAGAACAGTAAGGAGAATATGCATTTTCATATCAGGAGTTAAAGGGTTAAGGGTGTCTGTGTTGGAGGCTAAAAATTGTTCAGGGTAGCCCTGTAATGGATTAGCAGTCCCATCCAGGGGGGTGGGGGTAATAATATACTCCCACTTTCTTGATGCCACAAAAAACTAACCTTACCTTATGGTTATAATGTTTGATTAGAAATCTTGAATTCATACTAAATTGGTCATCTGTCTGTTTCTACTTGCAGAATGGAGAAGTACCAGTCAATCGCATTCCAAGACCCTCCTCTGCCAAAGGTCAGAGACGCAGACCGTCAGGGGAGGGAGAGGGTATGCTTGTGTGAAACGCAGTTAGTTAGTTAGAGGGATAAATGGAGTACAGGGTTTTAAAAATGCTTTTAATTCCAGCTTACTCTGGTTAATGGCATCTTTTATTAGAGCAGTTTTCAATTGTATGTTGGTAGTACTTATACAATTGTCTGTGATAGCTTGTTTAATAGTGAATTCACCATTTTCTCATCCAGTGAGAAGCGTTAACCATTTGATTCTTTGTCACATACATCTCCTCCTGCTTCAGGTTCCTATTGCATGTATTCCATGGAGTTCTTATTGTTTTAAAGTGCTTTTCAAACGAGTGTCATAAAACCAAAACCAAAGTACAGTAATTACCCCAGCCAATCACAACAAACACAAATTACCCAATGAACCAGTGAGAACTCAAAGCCGACCAGTACCTGAAGCGCGGGAAAATGTGTGCGAGTGAGTTGGGATTGGTTTGAGTTTTACTTCTGATTGGTCGAGAAAGTGGCACGAGCATTCGTTACCAATCACAGAGTGAAGTATAGCAAAACGTGAATTACTTTCAACAGTCACTTGAAACTGCTCTATCACATTAGTTTTTGCAATCATTAGTGAGAGTGGTTAATTACTTTTAATTATGTAATTTTGGTTTTGGTTTAGTTGATAGCACTCAATTAAAGACCACACTCTAAATGCCCCCCTTGAAGAAGCAACTTTGATTGAATGGTAAAAAAATATATCCTTAATAGATTTGAGGTTTATAGGGAGAGAATGTTAATGTAGAGCATTCAGGTATTTAACCAAAGCTATAACAATTTCACGGCCTGACTCACTTTTCTCTCTTAAAATTTTTTTGAAGGTTGGTAGAGCTCAAAACAGCTGTGAAAACACTTACCACAGCAATTTTGTTCTCCCAAAATGGCGTTTTTTTGTTGTTGTTGTTCTCACAAAATGACACCAATGTGAACTACCATAAGTGTATGGAAAACTTGTATTACCTTATTCTTACTAATTTTTTGTGTACTTAATACTTGTGACAAAAAGAGTGTGCAAAATTAAACACGCAAAATTTAATACCATATTAGTATGTGTAATCAAATGGTGATGAGTGAAATTAGGAAATAATTTCACGCGCATTTTGTCTAGAATTTTGACAAAACGCGCATGAAATTATTTCCTAATTTCACGAGTATACCATCTGATTACCTGTTAATATCATGGGTGACAAATTACGCTCGCAATCGTCAGGGTTTTGACTTGTTTATCGCGTCGAGAACTCCAAGCATTGAAAAGTTTAAAGCACACAGATTGGCTAAAGTTCACATTTTTCTGAGTGAAATAATGAAAAAATCTTTTGGGAAGTTTTTACCATGCTTTGACGATTTCATGTATTTGTAACCGACAGCAAAATACACCAGACTCTGAATTTTTACTTGAAAAGTACCAAAGCAAATCGCTTGGCAAAGGTTATCCGCATTTTATCTGGCAAATTCACTGAATCAAGCACCACGTTGCTCCATCGAGCAAGGCCTAGAAGGCTTATAAAATGCATTCAAAATACGCACAGAAAACTTGTTTTAACGAAAGTTAACTTCGAAAGCAAATTTGTATTTAAAACTGACCTTTATTTCATTCGGAGAAGTGCCCAAATCCACTGAATTACTTCTCTGAGATCGCGGTCAATCACTCGATCAGCAATCGCCGTTCAAAAATTTTCGCTGTCACACTATCACAAATAATCTCTTCTATTTGAGTCGCAGTTGATTTCTGAAAAGTTCAGTCAAAAGTCAAAATTAACAGATTACCAATTGAGTCCTCAATGAATATTTCCAGAATAGCTTTAGTTCCACACAAAACATCTTCATCATTAACCTCGACGCCATCTTGGCGCTGAGCTATAGACCTGTTGCCATAGCAATTTTGTAATTTCACTTGTGAAATAATAAATTAAAACTGAAATTTCACACCAAAATTAAGGAGTAATTTATCACCTATGATATTATAAAAGAAAACAATACATGAATTTCAAATGTTGTATGCCACGGGCATCTTGGTAATTGTTCTGAGTGAAAACTGTTTCTTGCCATCCTTTATTAATAAATTATTTTTTGTTCTTGTTTTCAACTGGCACTCTTCCTCCGATTTACTGTTTTTCCAGTACCTTCAGATAGAATGTGATTCCTTTTAGTGTGTCCAGTTACTTTGTGAAAATTTCCCTTCTGTGAAACGGGGCCCTCAGATCGGGCTTTGGGAGACTAAACCAGTGGCAAAACCGCAAAGTTAAATACCTTTCTGTCCACTTTTTTCCTGGAATCGCGAAAATTAGAACTCGTGAAATACAGCTCCCTAATTTTTGCGAAATTAATTATGCACAAAAACTATTAAGAATAAGGGGAAACATTTTACTATGATTTTCAGTTGAGTATTAGGCACAAGAGAAGTTTGGTCACAAAGTTTTAACGTTCAAATTGCCATGTTGTCAAGGGCAACTTGCTCCATTTTCGATCACTTCATGTCATACAACAAAGTGATTAAAACGTTAAAACTTTGTGACAAAACTTCTCTCGTGCCTTACTCAACTGAAAATCGTAGTATATTTCTTACCTCTTGCCTGGGGTTGATCAAGCCGTACATTCTGGCTCTCTGAAGTTTTGTTTCTGTTTATGTTGCCTTTAGATTTACAAGATGGTGGGAATGATGGTATGTAGTGAATATTGTCCGTATTAGGTTAATCTAAACCTTGATGCAATATTGACATCCGAGAATTTGCAAGAGAATAAATAAGAATGAATAAATAATTATACCAGTAATTTTTGGATCAGAGCAATTTGGAAGGTGATCACTGTGAGAATGGTTTCTCTTGGTTAACCACTGATGATATTTCTCAGTGACAGAGGCAATTTAAACAATAAAAATAGACCTGGCAAAGCTTTAAATGTTTACTTTTTGTACATACTGTAAATGTTAGAAATTTGTATACTTAACCTGACGATTGTAATTAATAATAATAATAATAATAATAATAATAATAATAATAATAATAATAACAATAATAGTAATAACAGTTTTTATACACACATTTCTCAGAGCCTCAATGCATTTACAAGATAAAAATATTACAAACCTAAATTACAACCTTCCAAAAAAAAATCGAAAAAAAAAATGCCAAGACCCCTCATCACCTATTCAAAAGTGTCAAGAAATGTGACATACTATACTACTACTAATGCATATTATAAAATTGACAATAGTTTACATGCTTTAAATAAATCAGCTAGTGCAAAGCGTCTCTGTAATTTTCAGTCAATACATGTGATGGGATATGCATCTCGCGTATTTCATTTGAAAGCACTTTGTACAAAACAAAGTCAATCCAACCATGAATAAGCTAATAGCATTTAGAATACACAATTAGCATTTAGAAGAAGCATTTAGAGAAAACTTATAACCATGGCAACATTTGAGTACATGCAAGAACGAGGGAAGGGCAAAGGACTTGAAACCAGCCATATTTTTTAGTTTGCTTTTCTGATCAAAAAAGGTGAAAACTAAGTAGGAAGGGGTAGTGATATTCAGTCAGCAGATACCCGCCCCTTCCAAGGCCCTGGTCAAGCCCTCATGTATGTATCACAAAGTGTCCCCATCCCTTCCCTCCTTTTCAACTCGGTCAAATATTCATGGTTTGATTGTCATATGAAATTGTTTTGTGTAAAGTGCTTTCGAATGAAATACGCCAGATGCATATCCCATCACATGTGTTGACTGAGAATTACAGAGACGCTTTGCACTAGCTGATTTACAGTGTATTTAGCATGTAAACTATTTTCAATTTTATAATATGCATTGGTACTAGTATAGCATGTCATGTTTCTTGACACTTTTGAGTAGGTGATAAGGGGTCTTGGCATTCGTGAGTTGGCTCTGAGGAGCTTTGATCATAATTATTTTGTCATCTTAAGATGTACATTAGTTTATAATCATTTTGGTTTACACTCAGGCCCTGGTGTGAGTGAACAGCCTAGACCAACTGAAGAAATGAATGGAGTGTTACATGAAGACGAGCTGCCCTCTCAAGTGATTAAAAGGTGTGAGAAAGGCCATGTTAGCATTTTACAGGTCGTACTGTACAAAATGTGTACTCCTTGCATGTTATTTTTGAACAGTGTAGAGTTTGTGGGAATTGTAGAAAAGTGGCCAGTAAACTTTTCATTTCAGTTGGCCACATTCAAAAACATAGAACAGGATAAAGCTTCTAGTCCAAAACTTAAATGCAGTTTTATTAAGTGCAATAAAAGGAAAATCATTGTTTGCTGAAACCACAACAGCAAGCAATACTTTTCAATTTCCTTTGCGCAGACTAATTTTTCCTCATCTACATGTGTAATGGTGTGCAAAAGTAGCAAACATAAAACCAACCCCAAAATTAACAGAGAAGTTATTAGTTGTTAGGGTAATTAACCTTTGATCAATTCCTTTGTCCTTGTTAAACATTTATATTGATATTGCAAGGAACCACTTGATTTGAGGAACTTTCTGAACTGAAGTGAGCCTACTGCAAAGAATAGAACATTATTTTTCTTTTCATCAACAGTAGAAGCATACCAAGACCAAGCAGTGCAAGGCCAGCTCCACCAAAGATAAAGAAACAACAAGAGGACATTGAAGACCAGATGGCCAGGTATGAGCAACTGAAAAGCCCCGAAATACAACTGCAATGGTCACATCTTCCTTTCATTTGTATTTCCCCAGTGCACATCATTTTCATTCTACGTTTCATTCCCTTCATGGGTTAAGATGAACTCAATAAAATTAATTGGCCTTCTTCTCCCAATGTATGAGTCTTCATGGTTCAGTTGGTAGAGCACTACAGTGCGAACACAGAAGCCACGGCTTTGAATCCCATTGAAGCCCCCGAAAATCTTTTTTTTGGGGGGGGGGGGCCTTAGTTTGCAATTGCTGAAATTGCGAAGACAACTGCAATTGTCACATCTTCATTTCATTTGTGTTTCCACAGTTCACATCATTTTCATTCTTTGAGCAGAGCAACTGTTATCTTGAACACTGAAGCTAAATTTTGGCACTGAATTAAAGTGTTCGTTACACTGTGTGTTACTTTTATAAAAGGCTCTCAAAATGACAGTCTGGAACTTAACAAAGGTCAAGTTTATTAAGTTGGCTTTGCTAGTGAAATAACTGAGTGAGAGCAAAGTAAGTAAAATCATTTACATCTAACTATATTTTCTTGTCTTCTAGAATTGGATCAGGAAAACAAGTTGCCAGTGTTATTGTAGACAACGGCAAAGACCAAGATGACGAGGATGACACATTTGTGGTTGAAGATACACATGCAATTCAAAATGACTTAGATGTGGTAAGTAAACACAAGACAGTTGTTGGCAAAGACAAGTGAATTTTAGGATTTTGTTTTTGTAAGAGGTTCATTCTGGTTTGAGTCTGTTCATCAGTCATTTTGTCATGACGATGTGACAACAACATCTGGAAAAATTCTGGCTCCAGGGCTGTTGGGAGTTGCACGGCACCCGACCTTACATCCACCAGTGAACAACAGAAAGATTGATGGTTCACTCTGGCCCTTGCCCATTGCTGGGCAAATGAGGTTAATCATTGGGTGTGTAGGTTGGTTTGTGGTCCAAGTACAACTTTACCTCCCTAGTACATGTAGTTGTACCTCTGGCATGCATCCTGCAGGCAATAATATTTCAAATTTGTAACATTATTTTGTAGGCACCAACAGGAGAGGTAGCTGAAGATGATGGGGAACACGGTAAGAACAGTAAATTGTTTTTATCCTCAAAAGCAAAATTCATTCACAGTGCAGCCGCATACATATGCCATGTACCCATTTAGCACATTTTATCCAACTTTTGTTGTTTGAGCCAGATTAGAAAATTTCTAGCTCTTGTTCAGTTTGCACCAACCATCCTGCGCTTACCGTAATGCATGCCTCACTTTATGAGGCAAAGGTGCTCCATCTTACATTCCATCTTATCCTTATACTGCTTCAATTAGCTCCTTGTATTATAAATTACATGATGTCCAAGGGAAACATGTTTTATTATAGGATATAGCACAAGCAAATGTTGTTCATCCATGGATAACGATAAAGCAAACAAGTGCAAATATGAGATTGTTGTTTAACACTCCCCTATGAAGACCCTTGATAGTATGCTCTGGCAAACAGTTAGGTAATAACCATTTAATTTTGAAAGAATTTCAAGTTTTCTGAGTTCAAACTTGAATCTCTTTCAGGTGGCCTTGTTAGGAAAATTCTTGAAACTAAGAAAGAATTTGAAGGAAGTGGAAACCAAGAAGCAAGGCCTAAACAGGTAAGATTCCATTCACGGTATTTGCTTTAACCCTCTAAGCCCCAATATCAAGATGCATGTTCTCCTGACTGTTCTCCATATCTTTCTTATGGTACTAGTTGGGAGAATTTGTGTAAACAACAAGACCTTTTTTTCGTTGGTGATCACCTTCATTATTCTCATGTCCTGTATGTTTGATGAAGTAGTGATATTGTAAGGAGAAATTAGATGCTTGTCACTATTGGGGCTTAAAGGGTTAAAAACGGTAGGGAGGAAGTAGTAACTTGGTAAAAACCGATTTGGTAGCAAGAGGAGATGGGGATGGGAACTGGAAAAAAATTGGCATTTGTCAGATGGAAGGGATCTGCAGTGCTGCACAGTCATCTGCAGTAGCTAGATTCCAAATTGAGAGGAGCAGCAAATTCAACAAATGTAGAGGTGGGAGACAGGAGTGTCATTTGTTTTTTGTTTTTTTCTGTATAATTGAACTGTTTTTGGGCATCCTATGATATAGTAACGTTTCTGAGCTTTTGAAAGTTGTGCTAAAATAACTGATAGTGATGGTTTTCACATTACAGGAGAGACAGGCACCCATCATCTCTGATGCTGCGAGGAGAAAAGAAAGGGAGCTTGCACAAAAAGAAGTGAGTGAAATCTGAGAAAACATACTACAGGAGAAACCCGGTAACTCGAACTCTGAAGGGAAACGAAGAACAGTTCGAGTGAGCGGGAGTTTCAGTTATCAGGGTCGACTGAATATTCAATTTGTCATGTTAATATTTCAGATGGTTTACCGATTTTTCAGCCCAGTATACAGTACAGTGCAAATTAAACTTATCACGTCAGAAACTGTAACACGATTATGCATTCCATGATAATACAGTTCTAACTCAGTTACACTCAAGATCACAAGATCAGGAAATGACTGTCAAATACCTAATATGTTGGTTGCACTAATTAAAATCAAATTGATCACACCATAAGAAGAGCTAATGGGATATTTCAATGGGCATCCGTGGTGAGTTGCAAGAACCAGAATTCAAGTTATCGGTAACCTGCGATCAGGCTCTATTTTCGTTTCGCGGGACGGGCGAAACGAAAAACAGGGGCACCCAACGAGAAAATTTTAGCAAAATACTTTGAATATCATTTTCTGCTTTCTTAGATCGTTTCGTAGCTATTTAAAGGCATATTTGTGTAAGCTTATACAGATTGATCTGTTCGGAGATTTTAGCTGAAAGTTAAGGCCGCAGAAAATTTTAGGAAACAGAATCCTATCCGCCGAATTTCCGAGCTGCTCGTGGCTCACCGAAAATGCTAGCTGACCTTATTTTGCACTCCAAACGACATATTTGTCCCTCCGAAAACAATAGGAACTAATAAGACCTCTTGATACGAAAGTCCGAGGTGATGTTTCACCAAATAAATCTTTAGCTTTCACTCCAATTAAATCCGAATATCTGAGGCGATTTTAGGCCTTCCGAACAGATATTCCCCGAAACGAACCGTTGGGTGCCCCTGGAAAAATAGAGCCTGATACAATTCTTCTACGGAACGCCTGCCGCCCACTTTTTTGATTGATTGACACTCAACAAATCAGCCAATCAAAATTTCTTCTGCTTGCACGATCCTCGGTATGCAAATTTCCCATAACGGCAGTTCGCAAAAAGTCACGTAAATGTCGGCAAAATAAGAAAATCATAGGCTACGATGTATCTTCTAGGCACAAGCACTCAAATTTACACGATTGCTAACTTGAAGGTTCCGGTATTGTACATGGTTGCTCTGTCTGAGCTGAAACTGAATGAAAATTCAAAACACGACGAGGTTGTCATGTACCAAAATATGCTGCATGCTTGAATCCTTTCCCATTTCAGGTGGTATCCGGAAATATTCACTTCGCATTTGTCACCGATTTTCTGCGTAAAAAACCTTTTGCAATTAAGAAAAATACCTTCAGTTTCATTCTTTAGAATAAAAATATAAATAAAACCGTTTATAAACAAAGGAGTATGTTGTAATTTAATTTAGTTCCAGAAGTGATAAATATTTGAGATCAGCAGCGAATTTTATCTCTAAACAGCAGCGAATTTTAAAACGAAGAACCTTTATTATAAACCTAGTCAGATCCTTTGATGTCAATGTCAGAGATCAATAAAACGACATAAGTATGAATAAACTGAAAATCGTTATTGCGACTTGATTGCGGCTCTCGCCAAACATCAGTTTACCGTTAAGTTTATAATTACCGAATTATCGGTTGACTTGTTGATCATTCTTGGCGAAATATACTTGATCGTCTGCTATTCGTTTTGTTTCGTAAAACGCGGAAACAACCACTACTCTGTTCATGTAGCCGTCAGATGCAGTTCCGAGACACGACGCGATAAAACGGAATAAATACTTCACTGTTGCTGTACTTCTCTGCTCCAGGTGAGAGACAGCTTGCGTCAAACCGAACGCCATTCTCAGGAGAGAAAGAAATGGTGACAATTCTCCTAGAACGACGAGAATTTATTTATAGTGCAACACATTTCACTTCGGCAGATTTGTTCCTTGGTTGTTCCTTGGCGGCGGCGGGATCGAAGTCTCCTAAACAATTTACTTCCGTTGACAGCTCTATTGTTAAAGGGCCAATCAGATTGCGAGATTCCCGCGGCCAAAATTTGGCCGCCGACACGAACTCCTGTGAGAGATTGTATCAGGCTCTATTTTAGCGAGCGACCAACGTAAGGGAATCGGGGTAAGGGAATCGGGGTAAATTTTGATCAAGGGAAACAAAATTTAGTTTGAGTTAGCGGGGAATTGAAGTTATCCGAGTTCGAGTTAACCGAGTAAAAATGTCTGAAAAGTGGGGTCAAATCCAAGGGAAATGGGACTTAGTTCGAGTTAGCAGGGGAGTTCGAGTTATCCGAGTTCGAGTTACCGGGGTTCTACTGTGATACCCTGGTCAAGCCATTATGCTGTATCCTGCTGGGGCTGTAATAAGTAGCATATGGAGTGTTCTTAATTATGACCATTTTTAATGGGGTGGGGTGATTGGACCCACACCCAATCCCCAACCCGGAGGACAAGAGACTGACCTTTGTCAGGTCTCCCTACCCCCCCCCCCCCCCTCCCCTTACCAATCTGGCAAAGTTGAGCATGCCAGGAAACCCAAAACCCCAGGTAGACACCTAGGGCCTGGCTAAACTAGGAAACATTGTTTCCAGACATGTTTCCTTGGGTGGCTAAACTGGGAAACGTACTTTTCGGATGCAAAATTTACGTCTGTGAAGCAAAATTGTTTTTGACTTGATTTAGAAACATTTCCTTACTTCCAAAATGTGCGCCCGCAACATATGTCTCTCGCGCGGCTAAACAGGGAAACATTTGCGTCTGCAGCAATGTTTCGTCGTTTAGCTAGGAGATTAATTAAGCTGCACCACAGCAACGAGGTTCCATGCCCACGGGGAGGGGGTGTTGTCTGCCTCATGATTCAAAGAGGCCTGAGGGAGGAAGGGCTGTAGCAAATACCTTGTTTCAGGACTGACCGTTAAGAATTGTGAAGTTACTTCCTCATTCTCTCTTTATTTTTCTTTTCACAGATAGAAAAACTGAGAACTAGTATTCAGACATTGACAAGAAGTGCAAACCCACTAGGAAAAATTATGGACTACATTCAGGTAAGGTCTTTTCAGGCACTAGGAGCATAAAGCTTAGGTTTCTGTTGAAGTGTATTGAAACCACCGTTACACTTCATCTCTATTTTTTGTTTGTTTGTAGGAAGATATGGATAGCATGCAAAAAGAATTAGATCTCTGGAGGAGCGAAAACAAAGATCACGAAGTAGCATTGAGAAGAGAGGAAAGGTGAGTTATCCATTGTTGCTGGGGTTCGTGTTGTCCCTTTCTTGAGGGTCCACAATAGTTTTGGTGGGATAGTAAGGGATTTGACATCTTTTGGGGGCAATATTCGTGATGCGAATTAAAAATAGGAAAAAGCTAATGGATTGATAGTATGTGCAAGAACAAGATGGCATGAATATGGCGAAAAAAGTACAAAATATTTTTGGAGTTTGGAAAAGAGAAATTATTTGGAAAAGAGAAAACACATAAGGAAGCTTTGCCTAAGTGGAGTTATTACCAAAAACTATCAAAAAATATTAGACTCCTCCTCGGAATACTATAAGACGTTCTGCCGTAGCAAATTGAGTGTAAGTCAATCTGATGTTTTAGATCAATTTTTGGGAAACCCTAATATTCCTGTGTTATAGGTAGAAGAAAGATTAAGTTGTGAAGGTGAAATTACTACAGAGGAGTGTGTTAAAGCTCTTGACACATTTGACAATGGTAAAACGCCTGGAAATGATGGAATTCCTGTTGAATTTTATAAAACGTTTTGGAATTCAGTTGGTGTGTTTATGACCGAAGTTTTCAATCATTCTTTTGAACTAGGGCAAATGTCAAATTCCCAAAAGCAGGCAGTCGTCACCTTGATCGACAAAAAAGGAAAAGATAGAATGTTTTTGGAAAATTGGAGACCAATTTCATTAATTAACGTCGATTCGAAAATTGCAACTAAGGTCATTGCAAATAGAATTAAAAATGTTCTTCCTGGTATAATTCATTCAAATGAATCTGGTTTTATGAAGGGTAGGTTTATCGGAGAAACAGCTCGTTCAATCTTAGACATTATCGCCCATACAGAATCGTTAAAGCTTCCAGGTGTTTTGCTCTATATAGACTTTGAAAAAGCTTTTGATTCAATTGGACATAATTTTCTTTATAAAGCACTAGAGCGTTTTAATTTTGGTCCCTCCTTCAAACGTTTTACAATAACCTCTCAAGTTGTGTTCTCAACAAAGGTTTTTTCTCATCTCCTTTTCAACTAGAAAGGGGTGTAAGACAGGGGGACCCATTGTCACCATATTTGTTTCTAATTGCTATTGAAATAATGGCAATATCTATAAGAACAAATGAACAGATTGAAGGGATTTAAATCGGGGAAGATGAAACTAAGTATTTGTTGTATGCAGACGACATGACAGCTACACTTGCCAATATTTCATCAGTAGAAAAAGTTATACAAACCCTCGATAACTTTGAGAAATGTTCTGGTCTAAAAGTGAATCTCTCAAAAACAAAGGCTATGTGGATTGGGAAGAATAAACACTCCTTACAGACATCTCTGGGTCTCGAGTGGTGTACTGGCGTTAGGACTCTAGGTATTGATTTTTCCTGTGACCAAGAACAAGTTCTAAAACAAAATTTCCATGACAGACTTAATGAATGTCAAAAATTGATTAATTTATGGAAAATAAGAGGTCTCTCCGTATCTGGGAAAGTAATCATCACATCTTTTCTCATCCCAAAATTATTATATGTTTCTTCAATAATGGAAACCCCACCTGAAGTTGTTAAACAGGTGGAGAAGATGGTTTTTAAATTTCTATGGAAAGGCCCTGATAAAGTTACGAGGCTTTCTGTAATAAATACCTTAGACAAAGGTGGACTGAATCTTACAGTCTTTGAGTCACATATTAAAGCTCTAAGATTGTCCTGGATTCCGCGACTCTTAGATGAGAGGGAAGGCCCTTGGATATCTTATCTCAAATACAACTTAAAAAATTATGGAGGGTGTTTTCTTTTTAGATGCAATTATGATGTCAATGACCTTGATTTAAGCATTAGTAAATTTTACTTAGAGCTCCTTAGGTGGTGGGCGGAATTTAGAAGTTCCTTTTCCGATGTTAATTATTCCCAAAAAGTTATCTGGAATAATAAGGATATAAGGATTAATAACAAACCAGTGTTTTATAAAATGTTCTTTGATAAGGGCATAATTTATTTCAATGATTTACAGTTTAATATTGATAATGTACGTTCTTTTGAGTCCTTTAAACAAAAAGGTCTTAATACTAATTTCCTTACATGGACAGCATTGAGGTCTGCTATCATAAATATGAAATCAAAAAATTCTTCCAATCTCCTAACAGTGGGAAAATTTGATCCTACGAATTTTGAGTATAATGCTAAAGATTTTAATGCGTATACGGCAACGTGCAAACAATTCTATTCAATGATGATATCAACTAAAGCGAAAACTCCGAATAGCTTTAAAAGGTTGATAGCTGATTTTGAACTCTCAAATCCACAAGATGCTTTTTCTATTCCGTAACTAACTGCAAGCGAAACGTATGTTTGGTCTTTTCAATATAGATTGTTGAATTTCATTTTGTTTACAAATGATAATTATTCAAAATAGGTTTAAGCGATTCAGATAAGTGCTCATTTTGTGGAACCTATACTGGAGATTTGTACCACCTCTTCTTTAACTGCTCCCTTGTGCGGGTGTTCTGGAATAGTTTCACAGTCTGGTGGTCTGGTATAAGTGGTGAAAATTTATCTTTGTCTTTAAAAGACATCATAATTGGCTTTCTTCAGAGGAAAGATTTATTAAGTTATTTGATAATTCTTGGTAAGATAACTATCTGGGAGAGTAGAAAAAATAAGTACTTTCCAAAATTTAGATTGTTTCTGCACAAGGTCGAAGCTAAACAAGAAGTTGAAAGGTTAATTGCTATTAAGAACCGAAAGCTTCGCGATTTGTATACGAGATGGGAGCTTCTGTTGTAATCTTATATTAGTCTATTACAAGGAAAAAAATGGAAGTCCGCCGGGTAAATTAAGTTTTTAATAGTTTTCTGCGCTAGAAAGTTGCTATTTAATCTTGTAAGGGAATTAATTGGGCATCTGCATGGTTTGTATGTGTCACTGTGTAGGGCAAACAAAAAAAAGTATTATTATCGTATGTATTAAGTGCAATTAGAATAGAGTATTGTAAGTAGTTATAGTTATACGATAACTAGCGCTCTTGTGTAGGCATTGCAATGTAATGTGATGTAATGTGTAGGCATTGTAATGTAATGTAATGTAAGTAGTGGTTTGTTTCATACGGTTATGTAAGTAATGTAACGTGCACTTGTCTTGCAATAAACAAAAAAAGAATTAAAAAGAGGAGCGAGAAGCGGGAATTTCAAGTACGAGCGGGAGCGGGATTTCGGGGTTTTGAGAGGTCGGGATGCGAGAATCGCGAGGGGGTAGTGGCGGGAAACGGGATTACGATTTTTTACGTACTGAACTTTATTAATCTCGGCGGGATCGGGATTTTCACATAAAGAAGGGCGGGATGGCGGGATTACCTGCAAAAAAAGGGTGGATAGCGGGATCTGAGAACCCTATTGTGGGCCCTCTTTCTTTTCAGGTGCACAAAGGGGTACCAGGGAATGGTTAGGACAGGACAAGGAAACAAAATGCATTGAAAATGCTTGGGGTGACTGTGGGAGGAGTTGTAATACTCTTAGTTACTTCATGCTACAAATGCTTGGTTAGGCTGTGTGGGCTGCATATTGTCCCATATTAACTTTTCCTCACGTTACTCTTGAAAAGAAATCGAAACTATACATGTTAACGTCTTCCTTCAAACCTCTTGGCTCGCTTGTGGTTTGACAAAGGTCTCGTGTGAGCAGTGGTGTTTGACAACAAACAGTGCTATTCAAATGTTATTTGTTTATTTATTTATTTTCTTGTTTTCCATTCACAGCATAACAGAGGGTGAGATCGCACCCTTAAAATCGCAGCTTGAAGAACTAGACACAGAAATAACGGAAATGGTAAGATGGTTCTCAAATTTCGTCTTTACTTGTAAAGGGACACCCCAAGGCCTTAGGAATTCTTTGTCTTCCCTCAATAAAGTTCGGACAATTTTAGGTTAACTAGGATACTCCGACTCTAGAGGCCCGCTGTTTAAAAGTGACGGAATGAAAATCAACCGCAGCTTTCTCTTGCAGGAAACATTTAACCTCTGGCGCCAAGGGTATATATTTAGAGTCGTCTATCTTTTACAAACTCTCACACGGCTACTTGGCGATCGAAATTTTTCTCTTGTTTAACTTGTCATCTTATCCAGTGAGGTCAGAGAGTGATTGAGATGCCATGTTATACGCGAGAAGACAAATCTTGACTTTGTATCTCCACACACTATGCAGTATTTCCTACATAAGGGCCACAGTTTGTGCCCCCAAATATGGTACTCGTAGAAACTTTTTCTCAAGTTAATTTTTTTTCTTTTCAGGTCGACAGGATAAGTACAGTAAAGTGCAACATCTTGAGAAACGACGAAAAGATACAGAAAATGCTCTCTAGCGTATCACTAACATCCAGGTGAAAGGAACTGGAACAGCTTTTGTAAAAATGTAAAATAACGTTCTTTATGAACCGCTGAAGATGTACAAAAGAACTCCTAACTTGAGTATTTATTTAACTGGAAAGTTCCTTTCTGAGATAGGATCCTGCGAAAATTGTGGAGAAATGCTTCTGCAATTTGAAGTAAGAATCAGGTGTGGAAGTTTCTATGAAAGTTGTGGATGAACTTGCCCGTGTCGAGCAGAAACTGAAAAGGAATCCAGTATCTGAGAATGGTTTGAGCCCGCGATCTTACACAAAGAAGACGTTTCCCAGACACACGACTTAACCTTATGACGTCATACTGACGCGCAAGTGGTACTTGCCAGCGTGTGCGCTGTTTTTGATCGAAATATTCATGTACTTCTACGCAAGTATTATAAAAAAAAATTGACTACGAGCAGTAAGTCTTTTCTGTCAGCTGGTATTGGGTGAACATAAAAGCGGCCTACATGTGGAACTTGTTATGTGGAGGGGGGAAGAAAAGAGAGACTTTTTGTTGTCTTCAAAAACATGGACCTCTAATATCCAAAGAGGCCTTATACATATTACGTTAATCGCTAAATATTCCCCCCCAGGCCTCGTTTGTAAGCAATTCCTTGCAAACCTTTGCCAATTTCACCTTTCACGTTTTCTGCTGTGAGGTTGCATTTCAAAAACGAGACTTGGGTGGAAATAAGTTAGACTCGTGTAATATGAAGTGGGGCCATTAAATGTTGTATATAGATCATCTATCCAACACTGTTAGTTCTAATTTAAAGGTGATCTTCATGTGTACATCTGTTTGCAGTACTGAATCATATATTTGGGTGAGCCATTTAACAAGGTCTGTTCGTGGTTCATCTTCTGACATGTTTAGATTTCCAGTGTACAGATAGTTTTTTGGAGTGGAGTATCGATCCCAGTGATGGCGATGTTTAAAGGGACAGTGTTGCGCTGAAGTGTCGAAAGTTTCCTCACCAAATTTCGTGTTATATTGCTTAATGCCACCATATTTAAAATTTTCAATCCAATTACGGTAAGAGCCTACAGAACAAACCAGAACAGCAAGTTCTGGGAAAATTGGATTGCAGTTCATCAAATTTGGCTTTGTGACAATCGATCCAGATATTAAAATTCACATTCTGATGGTAGTTTGGATTTTTCAGACTTCCTTTGGTCTCTTTGGTCTATATTCCTTTGCTTTCGTCACTTTTAGTAATTTCTCTTCCTATTTGAATTTAATAAGTCATTGAATCGTAAAGCAAGTTCCTGGTGGACACTGTTTCTCTAACAGCTCCAGTTGAAATGTTACAAAACACTGAAAAACAACAAATTCATAGGAAACTAATAGTCAGTAGCTTCACTTAAACCTGTGATCAGGCGTTCTTTTTTGTGTCAAAAAAAGAACGCCTAATCGCAGGATAGCTTTCACTGGACCGGTCACACTTGAAGATTTCATTAACAGACTCAGGGTTAATAAATTAAGTTACCCTCGGATTCTCTCGTATCACCAAACACTTTGATCTGAAGTCAAGAATTGAACGTTTTAGTTACAAAATAATTCTCAGCGCTGGCCATTTTCGTTTGCGATGAAAATGAAGAAGCGTTCGAGATGTCATGGGATGGTTTGTTGTTCTTGTAGGTGGCAGGTAGCGTAATTCTAATCCAAACCAACCAACCCACGATGAAGTTAAACAATTCAGCGTGGAGAGTAATTCGAACACGCAATTGCAAGCTTGATACACTTTATTCTTAAAACTTGCTCTAATGTTCAAGTTCAGGTTCATCAAATGCGTTGAAATTCTTTGTGTGTAGTTAGGTTCGGTGAAACGCAGTAAGATGCAGCTAGATGCGGTTCGAACTAGAACATAAAATGAACAGAAACTATCTTAAAACTCTAACATTACTCTTACATTTCTGTCACGCGATCAAGAAAAGACAAGTCCACGATAATATACTAGCGTATAAACTAACCCAAAGAAAAGAGCGAATAGTATAATATTTACCTTAAGAAAATGAAATCAAAGCGACTTACTTTAGTCTCCAGAGGTAGATCCTGTCTTTTCTTTCTTTGTTTCGTAAGGAAAGGTTGTTCCTTGTTCTAGCTTATCCGATACTAAATTTCTTATCACACCCAACTTGGGTTATAAGCCACATGGCTAGATAATTAAAGTTAACTTATAAAGGACGATAATTGATCGTTGGCGGAGACAAGGTAAGGTTATGGAATTACTAATTTATACGTGAAAACATTAAAACTGGGCGTGTAAAACTAACAGTTCTTTGTCACCTCTTTTACGAGTAGGCTTTTGTACAGTATGCTAGGATTTTTCTACTGACGTTTTTACCCGATACATTAAATAAAACGTTAAACTATCTTAGAGAGAATATTAGACCTCGCGCTGAGATTCCATGCACAGAAGGCTCAGGGCAGGTCATAGGTTTGACGCTGGAAGTGTTTGTCAAAAGCAATGATATTGTCGCCATTTTATCGAGAGTTGTCCATAAGAAACGCTAACTTTTTGGGTGACGATAACAGAGCGAAATGTACAGAAGGCAAAAACCTCGCGCTTTTATTGCAGCCATTTTTCGTTTGCTTCAATTGCGGGTTTTGATTATCTGGTTCACCAGCCAACAGTCAACAGGCCTTTAGAACAGCGCCTAACTACTCGTTTTGTTTCTCAATTTCTTTTTTTCTTTCTTTCTTTCTTTTTTTTTTTTGGTCTCTTTTCGCACCATTACCATTTCACATATGTACCATAAGAAGATATTATCATTGTATTAGTGCTTAGCATTTTATTGTCTGCAGTACAAGAATATCTTTTAAATAAAAGCTTAATATTTATGGTCGTGTAAAGAATTAAATGGTGATGTCAAAATAAATGACCACTTGTTTCGTGTATTGGTCTGATCGATTTATCTTGTTTATTCGTTGTCCTGCCATATATCTCCTTGCCTTCAGTGTCTTTGCAAGTTAATTTTTCAAATAAAAGAGAGAGACCAAACAGATGCAATTTCATGGTGGATACTGTACAAATTTCTGTTTACATGAAAGTATCAGCGGGTTCTGGATTAATTTTTTGATTTTTGATTTCTTAACGATCTGCGAAAACATTGATCCTGCAAACATTTATGGCCTGGACAAACACCTTCGAAAAAACTTCCCCTGCTACGATGTTTTTTTTTTTTCAAAACAAATAGTCTGCTTCACACAATTACAAACAAGAAAGCCCTTTGAGCATTTTAACCGGCCATTCTGACCCTCCCCACCCCTAGGTTTCACAAATGTTAGCGCGATCCTCTATTTATACGAACCGGCGTGACGAGAAGTGTGATTGTGTGACACAATATTTTGACTAGAGCGGTACTGGATGACGTAATGTTTAAACTCTGATGACTCAGCTTATCTTTCTTATCGCTTTTATTTGTGCTGAAAGACGCAAATTCACTCAAACGTTGAATGTCGATATAAATTCGTCCACAACTGAGAATGCTCACACAGGGACGACGAAGTATTTACTGTTGTGCCTAGACCTTAAATACAAACAGTGAACATAGCAGTAGAATCAAAATATAACACTTGATAAACACGAGCTCGAGCAGATCGTCAGAGTATGGGGCACGTCAAGGCATATCTCATGACGTGATGTTTAAATCCGGTTTGCTAACCCGGGAATCCCCTTGCAAAAGTAAACAAGCGAGCGGGGACGAAAGTCGCCCACGTCTTTGAAAGCTAACGCGCCTGTCGAGCCGCAATCGATTTCGCGCTCACTCGCTTGTTTTTCTTTTCCTTCACTATCTCTGAACGGAAAGAGAGACTGCTCGTAGCCTTTAGCGAACACCACACGCAAACCACACAAATCCGTCGATAATATTCAGATATTTTCGTTCTTTCAATGCAAAGACTCGTAACACCTGCCTTGTTAATTGATCTCCTTATTAATGACGATTCCTTCGTATCAACTTCTCGCCTCAAATAAACACTCATCTCTCTTCGTTCACAAGAACTATCATGTACTGATGGTGCAATCAACTAATATTGCATCATCATACTAGTACCAATTCCTTCTCTTCCTAGCCCACGCCGGCAAAACGCAACTGTCCTTTTTGTCTGCTGCGAAATACAAGTTAGCCAATCAGAAACCTTACAATCCACTTCGCAAACCCCCCCCCCCCCCATAAAACGCCAAGGGAAACCACCTCTCACGCAGCACAATATTACACCGCTCCTATACAAAACGCAACTTTCAAAGCAAATCACATTCACGGAAGCGTGATATGCTTCTGACATTCACAAATCCTTCTGACTCCCACATTTTTACATCCCTCAAAATGTCAATCCCAATAAAAAAACTCCTGCGCTAAAAAATTTTCACCATAACCACTAACTAGATCAGACAACACAGCCAATTTCGTATTCAATCCTATTAGCTGCCTTACTCAATTGCGCATGCGTTATACAAGACAAATACAAAAAACCCAAACTTAACAACCCTTCCCCGTTCATATCTTAAATACTGTAAATTAAAAGACAAGAACACACGAAGGTAACATTCAGAAGACTAATATGCGCATGCGTTCTTATATAAGACAGTACCGTTCTTAAGTACCCGTACCACAAGCTTTACAGCACTTTCTTCGTATGTTAAGCCAACTTGCTTTCAGGATAAAACGGTGCGGTCGCCATGGCGACGGCCTTTTAATTAGACCAGAGACAAGCATTTGTTTTGTTAATAGAGAACTTGTCCAAAGTGAGACCTTTTGCACAACTTTTCGTGCGGAAGTTTAGTTTTATTTGCATGTGAATGAAAACTCAGTTTGTGCGCTAGGCCTCACTTTCAAGAAGAGGCCTGGCGATGTTCTTTAGTCGAGTTGTGGTAATTTGCAAATATGCAAGGGTACACGTTGAAAACCTTTCCGATTTTACTGATTCAACCGTCATTATTACAAAATACATCAAGACAATTATAAATCCCAGGAGGCACAATGGCAGATAATTTGGGAAAGCAAAAATATAGACGACTATTCGATACCCCAAAAAACAACTGTCGTTTGCAACCTGTACGATTTAACCTAAATTTCTTAGTGCTGTAAAAGTGGCTCGAGAAAATCACGGCTTGTTTGGTTTTTCGCCTTACAAGCTAAGGTCTAAACCCTTAGTAGTATTGAAAGAGAAAAATCTCCTCTTTATCACGGTGTTCCAAGGTACACGTTTTAGCATATGTGTACGTTCAGGTGGAGAGCGTCAGTAGAAGTCTCCGAGGCAATTAATGCTACGAGGCATATTATGAAAAGTCCAAAAGCAGTTTTTTTCGTCAGCGTTTAGTGCTTCTGAATGCAAGTTTTTACGAAAAAGATCACGTCTCAGCTTTGGGAATGCAAACAGCCAAGGAGGATGAGAAGCCTATACCATGATGCAACGGATAAAAAAGATATACAAAATTAAACTGATCACGTGACCATTGCCAACAACAGCCAAACGAAACAAAGCATTATGTGGTTTACTATGACAATTTTTTTTATTCAGACAACGTTGAATTGAAATGTATACTCAAAACTAAAGAAAAAAAAATCAAAATTCGCCAATTCTCGAAACAAGATTCCGTATAAATACGGTGGCGTCGTCTTTCTCTAAAGTGGTCACCAAAGGGACGTATTGTGTAGATCTCCGGGTATAGAAGTAGTGGAGTTTATATGAATTTTGGTCTCAAATCAAATAGTCCAGCAATACTAGAGTGCAATTTGATTGGAAGCGGTTGCCAGACTGCAGGATATGGTGGCGCAGGCCGTGTCGCATAATCGTGGACCTGGTGCCACGCATAAGGCGACGGCACAGTTTAATCCCTGTGCAGTACAACTCTGAGCAAGGTTTCGATTGACCTAATTTTACGTTAGAGTCGAGGCAACGCACTGAAGGAGATGCAACCATTTGGATTTGAGCTTAGTTCGCACTTCCAGAGGAGGTTGTTCATCCAAAAAGTAACCAGTTCAGCAATTGTAAAATGTTAAACTAATTACACAATTTTGTAATTTTTTGAAATTCCCAACTACATTAAAACTTCTGACATTGCATGCATGGTATCTCTATATATGGTGCGCTGTTAAATTGGGCTGCCTGTGCAGAAACGGGCGCAAAACCTGGGAACGAGTTTTCTTACAGCTTGCGCACGCTGCTATAAAATAATTATGACGTCAACAAGTCACTTTGCTTTTTTTCATGATGGGACAAGTCGTGCCGTTCTCGCAAGGAGAAAAAAGTTGCATTATAGCGTTTTATGGGCTGACTTTCGCTTACTATGCTTTCAGCCCTTTAACACAAGTTGAGTCTTAGGCCAACTACTCCGCGAAAAGGTAAGAATTTATCGCTTTACGAGTGCTTACTTTTTATACCACTCAAAAGGCTTTACAGGAAAATCTTTGAAACGATTTTTTTTTTCATCAAATACAAAACTTTGTCCAATTACTCTACACCACTTTATTATTACCGGGTTTTAGTATATAAGATGGAGGTAGCCGTCGGCGATTTCAAGACTTTTCTTTACCGAGCTTAACAAGGTTTATTTATTTTTCGAAGAGGTCAACAACATTTGGTTTGCCATGGTTGCTTACGACAGCTTATCTGCGCGCGCGTTCGATTCCTGCAAAGGTCACATTGCAGGGGAAGCTGTAAACTGTTCATGGTGCAATATCCATCTCGCCAACAGTCATTTGCACAGAACCAGATGTTGTAGATAGAACAGGGTCTGGAAGGGGGGATCCTGATCCCGCATTCCCGCTCCTTTTCCACGAGAATCCCGCATCCCGCACTTTTTTCATCGCTATCCCGAATTTCGTTTCTTCTTTCCCAAAAATACATTAAAAAAGACTAATTTCTGCAAAAGCTAATAAATTTAAGATGTAGATTAGCCCTTTCGATTGATATTTGGCGCTCGCCTGGTTGATTCGCTTTTGCCGCTGTAAGGGTTTTTTGGGTCGTGACGATTTCCCGAATTCCCGACAGACAGGCAACAAAATCCCACATCCCGTACCCAAATTTTGGTGAATCCCACTTCCCTGGTAGCAGTCAAATCCCGAATCCCGTCAAGATATTTTTCGTTTTCCCGAATCCCGCACCGTATTTTAGTCAAATCCCGGATCCCGAGAATACCCTTCCAGACCCTGCTAGAAAGTTCCTTCCACCAAGATGAATCAAAGGCTGGATATGGTCGCAGTTAGGTGCAGAGAGATGATTTCTTGGAAATGATAGTTTCAGTTCAGGATTCCAGGCAATTTCCAACCATTGCAAGTTTGTTACTGCCTTTAACACATTTTGCGGACAAAGAAAACCTACTTCGCTGCTAAAACACCTATTTAACGCCTCAACTGATACTACCTGCTTAGAATTTGTACACGTTATCAAAGCAAGGTTTATCTGTCGTACGGGACCAGTGAAACATGAATCCGACAAATTAAACTTAAGAGGAGTCAAGTGTTCAACTACACAAAAGTTGTCTTTGCTAACAATCTGAGGAACTAATAACAAAATGTTAACATATAAATCTTTTCCATCATGTTCAATGTCAACCATCCCACTGGCAAGCACAGACAAACCTTCCTCTAATGCAGTAATGGTTAACGATAACGACGAATCGACAACTAGTTCAGAAGACAAATGTGAGGGAACAAATTTTGGTAAATCCGAAAAACCTACCAACGTCCTATCATTCAACCCGGAAACTTGGCTCAAAGTGTCTTGTATCTCAAAAAACCGTAGAAAAGCTGTAAAGGCTCTAATGACCTCTGCTGAATACTTAGAAAGAAATTCCATTGTCATGCTTTCATGGCACTGAACTGAGTTTGAAAACTTATTTAGCTGCTTTTGCCAATGTGAAAAAGTAACGTCAACCCTCTTCAAGTCTTTGGTCAATACGTCCATTTTGCTATTCATTTGGTCTGTAACCTTAAACAAGTAAACGACTTTTCCATTCACAACGCGAACTAAACTCTACGAAATAAGCATCCCACGAGTTAAAAGCCTAAGTGTTTCCTTTAAGTTAGTCACGTGATTAGGTTCGCATTTATGATCTGTTCCTGCATAAATGGCTCTAACCAAGCCTAAGAAACCAGCGTGACACATCCAATTAGAAAGACGAGTGCGATCTTTCGTTTATAGCCACTGACGCTCATCGACCGAAAATCCTTGACAAAAACGTAAAGCTTAAGTCTTACATTCAGAGAAAGAACTCCTATAAACTCTTGGACATGACATTTTTGATGGCTGACCAACTAAAAACTGAAAATACCTTGGCAAGTAAGTGTCACACTCTATCAACGTTGAAAAACCTGGCAAAGACAACAAACGACGGGCCACTTTTTGAACACGACGAACTGTTTCTAACAACTGATCAAAGAAACGTGTTTTAAACTCTGAACAAGAATTATTGGACATCGAGAATCGATTTCCAAGCCCAGTAAAATTCAAAACGGTGTGTACATTCAAAAGTTTCGTGTTCTGGTAAAAGGTAAGTGGTTTCGGACTGTGACTAACCAGCAAAGCAGCAGGGTAAAATGTAACCTTTTGGGTGAGGGAATCAAACTGCTGAGTCATCACAAAAGTTACCAAACAGAAAGGAATGCAAATCGTAAGGGACCAATAAATTAGGTGGTATTTTCCCCTTGAACCCATTACTGAAAACTATCAAACCACGCGGTCAGATGGCAAAACACTGGATCTCCGATCCTAGAGAACAGCAGAAAAACGTAAGCAAGTTACTAAAAACAAACAAATTATGTCCGAGACTGCTCAAACATCTCGATGAGGCTTTTATCATATGTATTCTCCTCTGGTTCCCAAGTTGACTGTTCTTCGGGGTACCCTAACCATTTAACATAATACTGGGTTTACGACGCTTGAGAATTTTTTCAGCTCTAAAAATTGACTTGTTATCCACAACAACCTGTTCAGGCTGTGGCTGTGAAAGGGAAGATCTTTCGGCACCACTACTCACACTAACATCAGTCTCATGTCCATCCTCAAAAGAATCCTTAGGAATATCTGTTTCGTGTAGATATGGTTCATTTGGATCATCGTTAACTGGAGGGTCGATTGGCCGTAAAGTAGGATCAACAAATGGTTTCATCCTATTGGCATGTACAGCAAAAGTTACCTTCTTGTTATTTTCAGTTCTCAACCTAAAATGCACAGGGGAAGATTGTTCGACAATTCTATAAGGACCAAACCAATTATGTAATAGCTTCCTGGATAGACCTTTCTTGGTTTTAGGTGTGTAGATCCAAACACGCTTACCAACTTCAAAAACAGGTTGCTTTGAATTGCGGTCGTAACAATCTTTCATTTTCTGTTGTGCGCGTTGTACATTTTCTCTCGCCAAGTTTTGAGCAAACTCCACTTTTTCAACGATGCGCTTGCGGTGCTCAAAAACTGACGTCGTTACGTCATCGTCCACTGGGGGTAACAATTTGACATCGATTGGGAGCCGCATCTCGCTAGGAACTGCAAATCCTTCACACCAGCGAGTTAAATAATCCGTCCAGACAATAATGTACCTGTTCCCTTTTCGAGACTGCGGGAGGGGGCCCAACACATCGAGAGCCACTCTATCAAAGGCATTTTCTACAGGAAGAGGAAGCAATGGTACTTTCCTAGAGTTTCTAGGGGACTTCCTCATTGAACAATCCGTACATGAGCTACACCAATGCTCAACATCCTTAAACATACCATTCCACCAATACCTTTGCTTCACCTTGTGGAAGGTTTTATGAACACCAAAATGAGCACCAGAAACATGATCATGAACATTAGATAACACCTCAAACTTCATGGAAGGTGGAACAACTAGCTGAGAAAACGAATCACGGGCATTACGTTTCTGGTCTTTATCTAAGCGATACAGTAAATCATCTTGCCCCACATAAAATTTGTCGCTTGTAAGCAAAATCTTGCGCGCACGTTTGTCATCAAACGGCAAAACATCACTTTCTAAGAAATCAATCATTTCGCTTAACTCAAGGTCACGCCGTTACATTTGCCTAGTCTTAACCATTTGAGAATCTTCCTTTTGAAGCGAACTCAACTCACAAGTGTTATAAGGACGCCTAGATAAACTATCGGCGTTGCTATTTTCTCTTCCTGGCCTATAGACAATATCAAAATCATACTGCTGAAGAATTAATGACCACCTGGCCAGACGGCCAGTTGCATCCTTAACATTCATCAACCAACAGAGAGAACTGTGATCAGTGAAAACAGTAAACTTACGGTTATGCAAATATGGTTGAAACTTTTTTATGGCTTCAATTAGAGCCAGTGCCTCCCTCTCAGTAGTAGAGTAGTTTTGCTCTGCGCGGTTTAAGCCACGCCCATGATAGGCAATAACTACCTCTTTACCGTTTTGATTCTGCGCAAGAGTAAACCCAATTCCGGTTAACTTGCATCAACGAACAGGAGAAATGGCTGCTTAAAATCAGGATATGCCAAAATAGGTGCAGAAACTAAGGCACGCTTCAACTTGTCAAATGCGTCAGCACAAGATTGAGTCCAACAAAACTTCACGCTTTTCTTAGTCAATGCGTTTAGAGGAGCAGCAATATTTGAAAACCCTTTGATAAAACGCCTATAATAATTTGCGAGACCCAAGAAAGACCTCAACTCCTTTACTTGGGTCGGGGTGGGGAAATCTTGTACGACACGCACTTTAGCTGGGTCAGGACTAACACCTTCCTGACATGACCTAAGTATTCCACTTTCTGCTTAGCGAAACTGCATTTTTTTAAATGAATTTGACATTTGCTTCTTGCAACCTCCGAAAAACCTCTTCTAAATGAGCTAGATGTTCTTCAATCGATTTAGAAAATATAATTATGTCATCAATATAAATCAGTGCAAACCGGTACTCTAATCCTCTCAAAATATGCCCCATAAGGCGCTGAAAACTAGCTCCGGAATTAGTAAGTCCAAATGGCATCACTAAAAATTCGTAAAGGCCATTATGAGTCACAAATGCAGTCTTTTCACGAGCAGAGGGGTGGAATTCAACCTGCCAATAACCCGATTTTAAGTCTAAAGTGGAAAAATACTGAGTGCCTCATAACGAATCTAATGTTTCTGGTACTAGGGGCATTGGAATACTGTCCTTTGTTGTAATCTTGTTGATTGCTCGAAAATCAACACAAAATCTCATTGAACCATCTTTTTTCCTTACTAATACGACTGGTGAACTCCAAGGAGGGACAGATTCTTGATTCCCTTTTTAAGCATTTCACCGACTTGCCGATCAATTTCTTGCTTGTTATCGGGTGTGGTCCGATAAAGCCTTTGCATAATTGGTACAGCATCACCCGTGTCAATTACATGCTGAACAAGAGCTGTTCTACCTAATTGATCATCTGAAAAGGCAAAAACATTACAATATTTTCGAAAGCGGTTCTGAAATTTCACCCGGTCATCATCGTTCAACACACTATTAGTCAAATCTGGAAGATTTGAATAATCATTTTGAGGTGATTGAAGTTCAACATTTTCTGTACTGGAAGTGGTTTGAACACTATCATTGAGTTGGAAAGTTTCTATACTCTGATCAACAGCTTCAAAATCTGCCAGCCTTGTTCTGCGGTAAATCTTAACTGGTTTTGCAGAAGGATTCACCATCCTTATAGGAACAGAGCCATCCTCAGTTACCTTAACTAGTTCCGATGCCCCAAAAATAGAATAACGGCTTGATAGATCAGACCTAGGAGCCACCAAATCACACACTTCCTTGCTTTTAGGCATTGTATTCAATTTTGCTGAAATCACAACCTCTGACTCTGGTGGGACTACGAAAGAAAAGTCAGCATGCACCGAACAAACAAAAGCAACATCATCATTACTATCATCAAGGCTGTTTGGTTCAGTGCTACAGAAGGGCAAAGGGTGTTCCTCTGAAGAAAGTTGGACAAAGCCCTGTTTGAAGTCAATTTTTGAATTAAACTTCTGAAGAAATAAAATGCCTACCAATGATAACATCATATGATAAATCTTCAAACACCTGCATTTCAAAAGGAAAAACTTCAGATTCGAAAACAAATTGCATACAAGTCTTTCCCAAAGTTTTCAAAGGATAACCATTCATTGACGTGACGTTTCCAGAGGCTGAAGTATCTAAATTAGGGTAAGGGTCACTCAAATTATTGTTCCATGTATCCGCACTAACCGCTATGACAGCTGCCCCTGTATCAACAACACCATAAAAATCAAAGCCGCCTATATTTACTAAAATAGTCGAACTACTGGCTACAAAAGGAAAAGAAAAAAATCACCCCTATGTTGCGTTACGCCTGACATTACACCACTTTTATAAGAACTTAAGGTAGATTTGTCGCTTGGACAAAAGTTGGGCGAACGTGCTTCACACAAAACTTCCGTTTTTGCCTCATTCTCAACACTGTTTACATCATTTAACACTTGAGTTTCAATTTCCATTTGGTTACCATCTTGCTCATCTTTTGTCTCACCAACAATAATATCTTACAGCGACCATAACATCTTGTTGCAAAAATCTTTAACATCAACATTTTCATTTAACTGAGACGCCAACTTGTTTCCTTTTACGACGGCGACTTCAATATCTTGAGACTTAACTTTGCTTAAGTGCTCACCAAAATTTACTTTAGTCTGGGGAGAAGAAACAGGAAAATCTGACGATCCAGCGCCAGCTTGAAAAGAACAGCACTCTCTAATTTTGTTATGACTCCGTTCGATGACTTAATCAATTCAACCAAAACATCAATTTGTGAATTAGTACACTGCTATGGCAAAACATTTGTAACAGGAAGATTTCATGTAAACACTTGAGAATGTTTTGAAGGAACATCAGCCGAGCTTAAGCGGTCAACCTTACGATTCGAATTATCTTTTTCTCCAACAACAAAATTACCAGAACTTGCTTCACTGAAGGCATGTTTATCAGTTTCGGGCGAACTGGAAAAAACCTTTTGCTTACTTTGATGATTCTGTGAGGCCCCTACCACGGGCTCATTTGTAGACGAGATAGGGGCCCTTTTCAGTTTCCCTGACTTGAGTTATAGCTGCTTTGACCCGGTTGTTGATGAAAACCCTTGTTTTGTCTGCCCTAACATAATGCGGCAACCGTGGGTCAGGTTTTGAACGACAACAATAATATGTGTGGCCTCTTTTATCACAATTAAAGCAAACTGCATCCCCAGTTCGAGTTCGAAATCCTCTTGCTGGGAAGTTTTGGGGTCTACGCTGAGAAAACCTATTCGAATTAGGCACAGCGTTACCCATAACCTGTTGAAATTCTGCCCTGATAATGTCTCTGATATCAGATCTATTAAGACTTGGATTTTGTTGACCTACAGCGTTAATTGTTTGGTCTTTAGGTCCCATAACTTTACTTAATTCTTCTACAATCTGAGATGACATCTTTTTAGTGGGGGTGGACAGGGGGCGGGAGACCGGGAGAAAAGGGGGCGGGAGGTGTACGGGAGGCGGGAGAAGAGGGGGCGGGAAGCAGGATTCCCAAGGTGGCGGAAAGCGGGAGAAAAAGGGAAAAATTATGCAACATTGCGCAATATTTCGCAATCGAAAAAATGCAAAGGGGCGGGAGCCAAAAATACAGGGCGGGAACCGGGATTAAAGGGTACGGAAAGCGGGAGGTTTAAACCCCCCATGTCCCCCCTCCCATGTCCCCTCCCATGTCCCCCTCTTTTTAGCATCAAACTCTGGCGTCTGTTCCGAGCTATACAAAACAGACTCTTTTAACTTGGCGAAATTTTCTGCTGCTTCAAGACTTTCCGGTTGTTGGAGAACAACATATTCGCGAATCTGTGGCTTAACACCCTGCACGAAATGATGCGTCCATTCGCTTCGAGGCAAATTTAATCTAGTGCAGTGTGTGCGTAAACTGTACACATAATCTGCCACTGGCTCTTTTTCTAATTGCCGACGCTGGCCTATAGAGATTGCCGTACACGCCACTCACAAGCGCCTGATGCAAAACGCTGAACTAATGCATCAGCTAACTGGTCAAAAGACATTTCATCTGCAGTTTCTAAAATCTTAAACCAAGCACTTGCATGTCCCTTAAGGTATAATGAGAGACCTAAGGATAAATTCGTTGGATTCCAACCGTTTATACGAGCGGCTCGCTTATAATTGCTTATAAATTCATGCACGTCTTCGCTTTCACCTCCTCTAAAAACAGGAAACGGCACTAACAACTTAGTAGTAGAGGCACTCGGCTGTGCATTAAATGCTGTTGTGATTTGATCTAAAGCGTTGCGTAACTGGGCCAGTTCAGAATCCATTTGGTCAAAAACGTTTCCGGAACGACTCTCTAGACTATCAGGAATGGATTCCTCTAACATGAAATTTTCCCTACTACTTTCAAGTAAACTATAAGAAGGAGAGTCTTCTGACAGAGATTTGTTCCTTGATCTTTCGCTACCTTCCTCAACGTTCTCGTAAATATCTTCGCTACTTAAAGAGCTGCGTTCTTCGTCTTCGTTATTATCCTAAACGTTTGCCGAATTGGCGTTATGTTCCGCTAAACACAAAGAACTTTGCGAACCTTCACTCGGAGTAAGAGCAACACTACTTTGAGGCAAACTAGCGGATTTTTGAGTCCTAGTGCTAGACGTATTGACCAATTTCTTCAAGGTTTTAAACAGTGATTTTTTAGACTGAGATGAAGGAGGCGCAGGCTATTCAAACAAACTACTAGCCGATCTAGAAATACTGGGTTTGATTTCTACACCCTCAGCCACGACCTGCTCGGCGGCCAAGGCCCGAGCTCTCTGTCTCGTAATCAGGATTGAACCGAACAGAACCAAACTTCCAGATTAAAGCATAAGAAAAGAACAGTTGAAATTTTAACTAAAAAAAAAATAGAAAACTTGCGAAAGATGCAATTAAAAAACTAATAACTACGGCTACAACATAATCTGCGACAAAGATAACCTTAAACTAAAGTATTGTAAAACTAAATCAGTTTGTAAAACTAACCGAGCTGGCGATGGCTAGGTGCCTTTCAAACAAAAGTCATTGTTCCACTTACTATAACATCAAAGTTCTCCACCAAGTTCGTTGAGCACTTGCTTGGCTAGACGAATGGTACTGAGACTCTGCTAGGAGAAAGCTTCTTTATTGCTTCTGCTGATACTAACCAACTAATCAACTACTAGCTACAATCAAGCTTCTTTTATGTTGTGCTGTAAACATGTTCGCGCCCCTAACTAAGGAAGACCAGATGGTGCCAGAAGAAGATAAAGTTGAAAGAATTCAAAGAACAACAGCTGAGAGCAGGGAACCATTTGGCAAAGGGAAGACAGATTAAGTTCGGCCAATCCAGCACAAGAAAAACTTAAGTGTTCGTGAAGAAATTACCCTTGAACTCGATGTTCAAGGAGGCCTTGGCAAAGTCTACAGGAAATCGCAAACCTGTCTACAGCACGCCCTTAGTTACGTAGACAAACAGAAAAACTTTTAAGACGGAAGGCATTACACTTAGATCAACAATTACATAATCAGAATTATTCCAAGGCTAGAAAAACCACTAAATCAATTCCCTAAAATTAGCTTCACAACTGTATATATCATCACGTGTTCATCAATAAGGAAAGTCGTTTCAAAGTTGCAGTATGTATACATCATCATGTGTTCATCAACGGGGAAAGTCGTTTCAAATTGGCGGTATGTATATAGATAGCATCTTGTGTTCATTAATGGGGAAAGTCGTTTCAAAGTTGTGGTATGTATATAGATAGCATTATGTGTTCATCAATAGGGAAAGTCGTTTCAAAGTTGCGGTATGTTTATAGCATCGTGTGTTCATCAATGGGGAAAGTCGTTAAAAGTTGGGGTATGTATATAACATCGAGTGTTCGTCAATGGGGAAAGTCATGTAAAAATTGCGGTATCTGTATATCATCTTGTGTTCATCATTGGCAAAAGTAATTAAAAATTTGCGGTATGTATTTATCATTATGTGTTCATCGATGGGAAAAGTCATTTAAAAGTTGCGGTATGTAAATATCATCGTGTATTCATCAATGGGGAAATTATTTTCAAAGCTGCAGTATGTATATCTCATCGTGTCTTCATCAATAGGGAAAATCATTTAAAAGTTGCGGTATGTATGTATCATCCTGTGTTCATCACTGGAGAAAGTCGTTCCAAAGTTGCAGTATGTATATATTATCGTGTGCTCATCGAAAAGGAAAGTTTTTAAAAGTTGCGGTATGTCTATGTCATCCTGTGTTTATCAATGGCGAAAGTCATTTAAAAATGCGATATATGTCATCGTGTGTGTGGGGAAACTCGTTAAAAGTTGAAGTATGTATATATCATCGTGTGTTCATAAATGGGAAAAGTTATTTAAAATTTGCGGTACGTATATATAATCATGTGTTCATCAATGGGGAAAGTCGTTTCAAAAGTGCGGTATGTATACATCATCATGTGTTCATGAATGTGGAAAGTCATTTAAAAGTTGCGGTATCTATACAGTGTATTGCCCAGTTTTCGTACACTTTGGTTTGTAATCGCTATTTCTTTTCGTCTGTGAGACGAAAATTTCTGAAATTTCTTTTTAAGATAGCCCATTTACTTACCTTTAATATATAAAACGATTGGCCCCTTGATCGACGTATGTTCAAAATTATGGCATTTTTCCCAAAACTCCTAAGTTGCCCAGTCTTCGTACACCTGGCCCAGTTTTCGTACAGCGACAAAACAACCGTTTTCTCCACGAAAACGCTCGACACAAACTGATATGTCAGCCACCCTGCTGAGTGCTCATCGTGTTTTCTCTTCGATTTGGGAATAAATATTGGCTTAGCGACCAATGTTTGGTGTACAAAGCAAATGGTTATTCGGGGGTGGGTGTTTAATCGATCCTGCAGTGTTGATTTTTTTGTCCCTCACTTTTGGGCGGCTTTTCTTACGCTCAATCCACTGGCTCGTACGTCATTTACTGCCTTGGTAAAGGTAGTTGACAGGTTACTATTCTGTGTTTTACAACTGTTAAGAAAAGGCCTGTATAAGATTCGACGTTTTCCTTCCGTTTCCGCTTACGCCTTTAGAATAGCAAACGCTTTACTTGCGTTTCCGCTTACGCTCGCTTTTCTTACCTACTTTTGTAAATATTTATTAGCATCGCAACATCGGTAAAACCGGTAAACTAACGATATTTCAAGGTGTATGTCAACATTCTATGCATAGACATCTACCTTAGTTAATTATTTGACGATTTAGATTGTTTGCGTGGAATTAAGTTTATTAAATATTCGTGACCTTTGCATGACCTGGATGTACAGCGTCGCTGTTATACCACAACAAATACATGTAGTGTATCGTACTTTGCAAGGATTGTTGTGTAATCTTTGCTGCACTTGCGACTTATTAGTTTTCGAACAGTAAAGTTTAAAATTCAGTTCTTTAACTCATTTAAAAATAGGTTTTTAGAGAGGCGCAGCTAAGTGTACGAAAACTGGCACAGTAGGTTGCGACGATTCTCACCGCTAAAATTCAGAAGCAGTTAAGTTTAAGCTGGCGTTGAAAGTTTTTCCATTCACTTTCATCTTTTTTTTATCATCTATCCAAAACTCATGAAGTTCCTTGCAAAATTACCAACAAAACGGGCTATTTGTTCATCTACAATACCTTTACTGTGCAGTGCAAATATTAGCCGCTAAACTTTTACTCACCTCGAAAGAAATTGTCCACACTGACCTGCTTCTTCGTCAAAAAGCCCAGCAAAACCGGCAATTTATAGCTGAAATGTTCCTTTTACTTTTGGAATTCTTCGATTGACGAAGATTTAAATGACTGACGAAAATAATCAAATAAAGTTCTTTTCGTAAGAAAACTGGGCAACATACTGTATATGTCAATGGCGAAAGTCATTTCAAAGTTGCAGCATGTGAATATCATCACGTGTTTATCAATGGGAAGAGTCGTTTAGAAGTTGCGGTTTGTATACACCCAATTGAAAAAACGTTGTCGGGTAACAAACATGAATCATTGACGATGCGACCCAATGGTGCTCTGGGAAGCGTGTTCACTTTCCTCTATTCTTAGACACGTGCACATTATAATAACACAGCATGACTTAATTTACTCTTTTAATTATCTTGGAAAGAAAATATCGGTTTTGAATGTCAAGAAACGAAACCCAGTAACAAACATGCCCCTGCCATCTTTCCAGAGTTCCATTGTAGCGCATTTTCCATCTCATTTAGTATATCTGTAAGTCTCACTTTAAACGTATAGTGCCTCTTAAGACATTGATGTTTTCTTTAATATGAATGTGGTCGTTCGCTTTTCAAACTGTGACTACCTTACATAGCCTATAATTTTTTTATTAAAGGCCCATACCAACCAAAATCCTTTGCGCTCCTCAGACCCTTTAGGCGGCCATTTTCGCGGCACCCGACAATGGCTGCCAAGCGGTTTTCGCCAAAAATTTCGCTTTCTATGTGATTTTGGACACGTATCTACTTCATTTTGGCAAGAATTATACATTCTTGCTAACGTTATTCAAAATTTAGCGATCTGAGCGAAGTTTTTTGGCGATTCGTTTTTGGACGGCCAACGATCGTTGTGGAAGACAAAATACTTTCAGACGAGGGCATTTTGAGGTGAGAGATTGATTAGGAGTGCGGTCAAGGTTAGTCTTTTTTCAGGATTTCCTCCTTCGTTTGTAAGAAGATAATTTTTTACTTTTGTGTGCTTGTTTTGACTAAGTATGTTTCTTAGAACAAAATCATATATTTTTGGTAACGTCATTGTCAGCTGAATGACTGCAGGGTTGGGATTCAAGCTGGCGGCCTCAAATTCAAAATGGCGGATTGGTGACGTTATTGTGACGTCATGACACGTCATAATTCACACGTCATAAGCAATCTGTTAAGCCAGTGACGTGCTACAAACGTGCCAAGTTTCATCGCAAGAGCTTTAATACTTTTCGAGATCTATAGGGGGGGGGGGGGGGGGGGGTTTCTGCCCAGGCAGAATAGAGTTAATATTTTCTTGAATAAGAAATGCGTTTGGAAGTTGCAGAGTATACATCATCATGTTTTCATCAATGGGAAATTCACTTGAAAGTTGGAGTATTTATAGACTGCGAGTAGTCTCTAATTTTGGCGATGGCGATTGTGGGGCGGACGAAATACACAAGCGCGTGCGAAAGTTCGAGGAGACGCCACGCGAAGGGAGCGCCGAAAATTAGAGACTACAGACAAAGCCAGGGATTTTAACCTTTCACAGCCGAGTGATTCTGGGATGTAAATTTCATATCGTCTTACAAGCCAATTAAGGGCAACCAATGGGACTCGACCGGATGGGCCGTGATCAAGAGGAAAAATTAGTCTCTCATCTCGAAGAAGAAATGAACATTGAGTTTGGAAGCAGCCAGCGAGCGGAGATTGAGATTTGTACTTCATCCGTGCAGACAATCTTCAGCCGAACCGAATATAACTTTGAACAAACCTCGCTATTTGTCCAGGCTACCCTGTAATCTGTCTGCCATCTCAGTAAACTGAAACGGAGTCGATGTTATCGTGAGTGTTGACAGCGGCTTGTCTACTATTGCCAGATTGTTGACAGGTATCCAAAAAAGGGCCAATCAGAGTTTTGCGCTTGGAATGTGCGCGCTTAATTCAAACTTCCTGGCTTTGTCTGTAGTCTCTACTTTTCGGCGCTCCCTTCGCGTGGCGTCTCCTCGAAATTTCGCGCGCGCGTGTGTATTTCGTCCGCCCCACAATCGCCGTCGCCAAAATTAGAGACTACTTGCAATCTAGAGTATTTATATATCATCATGAGTTCAACAATGGGGAGTTGCGGTATGTATATATTAGCATGTGTTCATCAATGGGGAAAGTCATTTAAAAAGTTCCGCTATGTATATATCATAGTGTTTTCATCAATGGGGAAAGTCGTTTCAAAGTCGTGGTATGTATACATATGTGTTCAATAGGGAAAGTCGTTTGAAAGTTGCGGTATGTATATATCATCATGCTTTCGTCAATGGGAAAGTCGTTTCAAAGTTGCGGCATGTATATCTTCATGCGTTCATTAATGAAAATGTCGTAAAATTTGGTATCTATATATCATCATGTGTTCATCAGTGAGAAATGTCATTTCAATGTCCCGGTTTCAACAGAGCAGGGAATGTGGGACTACAGAAAATCTCGACTTGCTTGGTTTTCCGTTTTATTATGTTAAAATTCTACGTAGTCATGAAGCGACAACATTAACTTCGTCAACAGCCTTTTTTTTTTTAAAAAAATTTCACATTTAGTATAACTGTAAGTTTTTCTTCAAACGTGTATTGCCTTTCGAGATCAAGAGGTTTTCATTAGATCTTCAAAGGCAGTACACGTTTGAAGAAAACGTGTACTGGTTTTCATTAGGAGGACTGGGCACGATGTGTATGGAGTAGGTCGTGCCCCGCGAAGCTCCGTAGCGTTGAACATAATTTTGGTTTTTTAAAATATTAATTTGATGGAAAAAGCGAAGAGAAAGGAAAGACCGTCCAGTGAAAACGGGAACCAAAGTTCTGTGCCGGCTGACAAGCGTCAGAGAGACAAAAGTGGTTCTTCCGAAGGTGACGAGGTTTTCGAAGCTTTGAATATGGCAGAGGACATAGGTGCGAACATTCAGCAAATTCTTACAAAACTGCAGAAACTGGACAGCCTAGAAGCCCTCATAAATAAGACTCTAAACAAGCTGGAAGCAGTTAAGATACAGGTAAACCGTCTTACGATCAGAGTGGAGTCTGTGGAGTCTGTTGAGTGTAAAAGAAAAGACTGTCTTCAGACTATTTCTATCTTACACGTGGTGTGAGACAAGGTGATCCCCTATCTCCCTACCTTTTTTCTTTTAACTGTGGAAACATTAGCAATTGCTGTTAGGGAAAACTCCAATATAAAAGGCATCACAATGGAAGGTGAAGAAACAAAAATTCTTCAATATGCAGACGATACGACTGCTGTTCCCTCAGACACAAATTCAGCTCATGCATTCTTTAAGCTTTTGGATGAATTTGGGAATCTGTCCGGTTTAAAAATTAATAGTTCAAAGACAGAAGGAATGTGGATAGGGCCTTTAAAAAATAATGAAGAGAAGCCATTTGGAATCAAATGGCCCTGTGGTGCAATTAAAGCCCTCGGGGTCTTCTTTTCATATGATGATAATCAGTTATGTACAAAGAACTTTAATGAGAGACTTGACAGCATCAAAAAGCAAAGCAGCATTTGATCTTCTAGGGGACTATCCCTCTACGGGAAAGTGACTGTAATTAAATCGTTTTTAATACCTAAGTTCGTCTTTATTTCGTCTTTGTTACCTACTCCAAACAAATTCATTAAGGATTTGAATCAGTTAATCTTTAAATTTCTCTGGAACGGGAAAGATAAAATAAGGAGAGTATCTGCCATCAATAATTACGAGGAAGGAGGGGTTAAGATGATAGATGTTGAAAGTATGATCAAATCACTTAGACTTGCTTGGCTTAAAAGAATCTTTAACACTAATGCAGGCACATGGAAAAATTACCTTACGCATCTTTTGAAAGAGTCAGGAGGCCTTTTGCTCTTTAGCTGTAATTATGATGTTAAAGATCCCAGCATCAACAGTCAGTTCTACATGGAATTGCTACTTTGGTGGTCTAAGTTCCGCGATGATTTTGCCACCAAAAAGGATTGGCATGTCATTATTTGGAACAATCAGGCAATCAGAATAAATAATAAACCAGTCTTTTACAGGAAATACTATAGCTTCGGAATTCAAACTGTAGATGAACTTAGATTCGATCTTATTAACACCGAATCTTATGAATTAATTGCTAAGAGTATAGAAAAGACAAATATTCTTGAATGGGCAGGTCTTCGACACTCTCTACAGTCATGGTTAAAAATACATGGAAATGAAAGCTATACTTTAAATAATGTGCACTTGAATTTGTCTTTCAAAACCGTGAACGGTGTTTTTGATACAACAAAGAAAAAATCCAAAGATTATTATGCTCTTCTAATTAGTAAAAAAGCACTCTCTCCGTGCAATGGGCAAAAGTTGAAATGTGAATTCGATTTGGCTGATGACGAATTGAAACAATCCTTTTCTCTGCCCCACTCCATCGCTTTTGAACCCTACGTAAAAAACTTTGAAAGACATCTGTATCAGAATAATAAGTTCAGAGTGTCCTTTATTGAACTATCTACTACTGATAGGAAAATTGTACTTATGGGATTGCCGACGGAGCAACAAACTTCCAGATATAGCAGGATTTAAGGTCAAAGTTGACATCAAATACCAGATAGAAAAATATGTATGCACAAAAACCAATAAATTGGCTAAATTCCAGTGGAAATGGAAAAGATAACTTTGAAGTATAGGTGCATTTATTTTAATTAGGTGTTATAAGTTGCTGATGTAATTAGGCGCTGCATTACTTAATTTAACAATCTGTCACTTTAAAGACTACGGACTTGCAGGTGTGTGTGTGTATGTGTGTGTGTATGTGTGTGTGTGTGTTTACGATGTTTATCTGCTGTACAAACTGTTATGTATCTTTGCGGTGGTATAAACTAAGTGCTTTACTTATTTTATCTTTTTTCTTTCATTTTTATTTACTTATTTATTTAAACATTTCTTTATATCTGTGTATAGTATAATTTGTATAATTTGAATTGTAAATGTTTTGTAAAAGCAAATAAACATCATCAAAAAAAAGAAAAGAGGTTTTCATTAACATGAAGGTGGATTTTGCCTTTTCAAAGTGTTTCTAGCTGACATAGCCTCTAAATTTCTTTACAGAGGAAACCTGGAAAAGAGCCCTCTGACAGTAAGCGCGCGCTGCCTGATTTCCAATTGTGACGTCAACCAGTTACTTCGCTCCTTCTTCGAGGAATAAGTTGTGCAGTTTCGCGAGAAGGAAAAATTGCATTAGTAGCTCTATGCAACACTCTTTACTCGATGTGCTGTCAATGCTTTGACACGGAATCAATATTGCATGAGGTACTCAACAAAAAGGTGAGATTTTCTTGTCTTGTACACTGAGTTTTAGATCAGTTTTTTCTACCACTCAATCAGTCTTACTCAAAGATGATAACCTTTTTTTTTCTCATCAACTACAAACTGTTCTTGAAAATCTCGTTAACTTTTTACAGCCGTGATCAAAGACAATGTTGGATTATAAAGCATGAACGTAAGCTTTCTTGAGTGCAAATTTATTTATTCTCTTTTTAGCCGATGGTGGTGTTTACGAAGTCTGTTTATTTCTCGACGTAACCTGCGATCAGGCTCTATTTTCGTTTCGCTCGGTGAAACATTCAGGCGGGACGGGCGGAGCGAGCGACCAACGTAAGAGAATATGAGAGCGATGCTAAAATTCGGCCTGATCGCAGGTTATTCTCGACGCGAACAACTTTCCGGTTGCCATGTGTGTTTATCAATGGGGAAAGCGGTTTTAAAGTTGCAGTATGTATATATCATCACGTGTTTATCAATGGAGAAAGTCATTTCAAAGTTGCGGTATGTATATATCATCGTGTGTTCATCAATGGTCAAGGTTGTTTTAAAGTTAAGGTGTGTATATGTTATCATTTGTTCATCAATAGTGAAAGTCATTTCAAGGGCGCGGAATATACAGCTATTTCAATTAACGTTGTCAGATGAAAGTTTAAGCCTACGCGACAAGACCGCAGGGTAATATGGGATTTTTATGCCAATTTATTACTTGTACTAAGAAATTCAAAGTTCCCGACCAACTTCTGAAAACCTTTAAACTAAGTCTGATTTGCAAAACTACCCACACTACCCTTGGGTCTTGTCGTGTAAACTTGAGTCGGATCCGACAACCTTAATTGAAATAGCTGTATATATCATCGTGTTTTGTTCGATGGGAATATCATTAAAAAGTTGCGGTTTGTATATCATCATGTCTTCATCAAAGGGAAAGTCATAATAAAGTTGCGGTATGTATGTCTCATCTTGCCTTTATCAAAGGAAACGTCATGTCAAACATGTGGTATGTTCATCGATGGAAGAAGTAACTTCAAACTTGCGCAATGCACATATCACCATGGATTCATCAATGGGAAGAGACAATTAAATATTGCAGTATTTACATACCTTACATTGTATCATACTCATCAATGGAAAGGTCGTTTGGAATTTGCAGAGTATATATCATCATGTGTTCAACAGTAAAAAAGTCATTTCAAAGTTGCGTTACGTATATGCCATCATGTGTTCATTAATGGGAAAGTCGTTTGAAAACATGGTATCTATTTGTCATCATCGTCAATGAGAAATGTGATGTCATTTAAAAGATGCAGTTTCAATATAGCGTGAATTCCTTTAAAGCGGGAAACTGGTTTCTTTGGTTTATATCTTATTATGGCCGCCTCATGGAGAATGATGTAGCGCTTAGTAGTGAAGAGGCTACAAAATATACTTCTTTAACAGAATGATAAAAAAATCACATTTAGAATATCTGTAAGATTCACTTCAAACGTATAGTGCCTTTGAAGATAATGAGGTTTTCATTGATGTGAAGCTCACCTAACCTCTAAATGTCTTTATAGGAGAAACCTGGAAACGGGCCATGACAGTCAGCGCGCTGCTTACTTTCCAATTGTGACGTCATCAAGACAATTAGCTCGTCTTTCAAGAAAAAAGTCGTGCAGTTTTCGCGAGAAGAAGAAATTGCTGGCAAAATGGCAAAGTCACTTCAAAGTTGCAGTATGTAGAAACCATTGGCTCAAGGTTGCGTATCTATATGTCATTATATGTCCATCGCTTGCAGAAATTATCTGAGAGTTGCAGTATGAGTATATCATCGTGTGTTCAGCGATGGGAAAGTCGTTTGAAAGTTGTAGTGTGCATATATCATCGTGTATTCATCAATGGAAACAGTCATTTAAGGTTTCCAGGGTGTATGTATCATAATTTGCTCATGAATGTAAAATGTTATTGAAAAGCTTCGGTATGTCTATATCATCGTCTGTTCATCAATGGGCAAAGCCTTTAAAAGTTCCGATATGTATATATCATCGTGAGTTCATCAAGGGGAAAAGTCGTTTTAAAGTTGCGGTATGAGTATATATGATCGTGTGTTCATCAATGGGGAAAGTCATTTCAAAGTTCCGGTATGGATATATCATCGTGTATTCATCAGTGGGCAAAGTCGTTTCAAAGTTGAGGTATGTATATATCATCATGTATTCATCAATGGGGAAAGTCATTTAAAAGTTGCGGTATGTATATATCATCGTGTGTTCATCAATGAGGAAAGTTTTTTAAAAGTTGCGGTATGTCTTTATCATCGTGTGTTCATCAATAGAAAAACTCCTATCAAAGTTACGGTGTGTATATATCATCACGTGTTCATCAATGGGAAAGTCATTTCAAAGTTGCGGTATGTATATGTCACCATGCGTACATCAAAGGAAAAGTCATTTCAAAGTCGCGGTATGTGTATATCATTATGTATTAATCAAAGGGAAAGTCGTTTCAAAGTTGCGGTATGTATACATCATCGTGTGTTCATCAATGGGGAATTCATTTCAAAGTTGCGGTATGTATCTAATATTCATCAATGGGGAAAGTCGTTTCAAAGTTGCGTTGTGTATATATCATCACGTATTCATCAATGGGGAAAGTCGTTTCAAAGTTACGGTATGTATATATCATCATGCGTTAATCGAAGGGAATTTTTGAAAGTCATTTCAAAGCTGCGGTATGTGTATATTATCATGCGTTCATCAAGAGGAAAGTCATTTCAAAACTGCGGTATGTAGATATTATGAGGTGTTCATCAATGGGAAAGTCATTTGAAAGTTGCGCTATGTGTATATTATCATGCGTTCATCAAGAGGAAAGTCATTTCAAAATTGCGGTATGTAGACATTATGATGTGTTCATCAATGGGAAAGTCATTTCAAAGTTGCGCTATGTGTATATTATCATGCGTTCATCAAAAGGAAAGTAATTTCAAAATTGTGGTATGTATTTATCATCACGAGTTTGTCAATGGGAAAGTCATTTAAAAGTTGCGGAATATTCATCGATGGGAGAAGTAACTTTAAAGTTGCGGAATGCATATATCACCAATTTTCACCAATGGGAAGAGACAGTTAAATGTTGCAGTGTTTACATACCTTAACATATTCATCAATGGAAAGGTCGTTTGGAAGTTCCAGAGTATATAGCATCGTGTGTTCATCAATGGGGAAAGTAATTTAAAAGTTGCGGCAGGTATGTATCATCTTGTGTTCATCAGTGGGTAAAGTCGTCTCATAGTTGCGGTTTGTATATATCGTCGTGTGTTTTATAAGTGGAAAGTCGTGATGATATATACATATGCTATATGATATGCGTTCATCAAAAGGGAAGTCTCATATCATCATGTGTTCATCAATGAGAAATGTCATTTCAAAGTCGCAGTTTCAATAGAGCAGGGAATGTGGGGCTAGGGAAAATCTCGACTTGTTTGGTTTTCCGTTTTATTATGTTAAAATTCTACGTAGTCATGAAGCGACAACATTAACTTCGTCAACAGCTTTTTTGGAAAAAAACAACAACTCACATTTAGTACATCTGTAAGTTTTTCTCCAAACGTGTACTGCCTTTAAAGATCAAGAGGTTCTCATTAACGTGAAGATGGATTTTGCCTTTTCAAAGTGTTACTAGCTGACATAGCCTCTAAATTTCTTTACAGGAGAAACCTGGAAACGAGCCCTCTGACAGTAAGCGCGCGCTGCCTAATTCCAATTGTGACGTCAACCAGTTACTTCGCTCCTTCTTCGAGGAATAAGTTGTGCAGTTTCGCGAGAAGGAAAAATTGCATTAGTAGCTCTAGGCAGCACCCTTTACTCGATGTGCTGTTAATGCTTTGACACGGAATCAATATTGCATGAGGTACTCAACAAAAAGGTGAGATTTTCTTGCCTTGTACACTAAGTTTTAGATCAGTTATTTTCTACCACTCGATCAGTCTTACTCAAAGATGATAAACATTTTTTTTCTCATCAACTACAAACTGTTCTTGAAAATCTCGTTAACTTTTACAGCTGTAATCACTGACAATGTTGACTTATAAAGCATGAACGGGAGCTTTCTTAAGTGCAAATTTATTTATTCTCTTTTTAGCCGATGGTGGTGTTTACGAAGTCTGTTTATTTCTCGACGTAACCTGCGATCAGGCTCTATTTTCGTTTCGCTCGGTGAAACATTCAGGCGGGACGGGCGGAGCGAGCGACCAACGTAAGAGAATATGAGAGCGATGCTAAAATTCGGCCTGATCGCAGGTTATTCTCGACGCGAACAACTTTCCGGTTGCCATGGTTGCTTACGACAGGTTTTCCAGCCACGTGTTTGATGAATATACCTTTTGAGAGTGCTTTAACAGTACTTCGTTCACGTTCGCCCATGCATTGCAAATCAAATTTCTTAATTTATCTCATATAAGAAGAAAGTGTTACATAAGAAATAAAACTTGTCAACTTCTTTAATTAATACTTCCTTGATTTGATGAAATGGATTTCTACCAGCCGCAAACCCAATTAGCAGCTTAAGTGCGTAAATCAGCAGTGGTTAGGTTAGGTCAGGGTTTAAGGTAAGGTAATGGTCACCCTTGCCTTACCCTTTAAAACACCAATTTTACTCGCTGTGTGATCCCATCATAACACTCGAGTTTAAGCTTTAAAATTTCTTAATGTTTTACTTGGAAACTCATTTCAACTATAAAGCATCTCTGTATTCTCACGTGTTTTTCAATGACACCTCATTTTAAACTTGCAAAATGTCAATATCATCACCTCTTCATAAAAGGGAAAGTGATTTCAAACTTTTAAAGCTATATCTGCCAAATTCTTTTCATTAACGCGAAAGTCATTTCAATGTTGCAGGATGTACAGATATCATCATGTGACCATCATACAAAATGAACTTAAAAGTTGCGACTGAGCATATAGTTGTGGTCAACAATGGAAAAAAGCCCGTAAAAGTTGCAGAATTCACCTATCATCGTATGTTAAAAAATGAGAAAAGTCATCAAGAAGTTGCGGAGTTTATAAGAGTGAATGTCTGTAAGGACCATCGATATCGCGGTCACAGCTCAAAATTCGATTTCGCTCATACTTTGTACATCGGGAGGCCCAAGTATTGTACATATGAAATTGGGGTTTATTTAATCAAATATTATTTCCTTTGAAAGAAATTAATTCTAAATTAGTTGCGGTATTTTTCGTCAACATCACGTACAAAATTGTCAATATTTACGTCTTTGCCGAGTCGGCTAATTGCGCGTTTCGATACATTTCTACACGAATTTTATTTGATTAACACCTCCTAAGTCCGCTGAGTGTAGAAAGAGTCAACTAGCTACATTTCTAAATATTTTGTAATTTTTTGAACAAGTGCACTCACGGTGTCCCAGAAAAAGGTTCGACGGTACCTCCAACAAACATGCCAAAAATGCCCGCGGTACGTAACCAAACTCACCAGTAAACCACCAAAGCAACGCTAAAGGACAGTTTTCAGTTTCTGCCGTTCCATTTTCTTGGGATCTCCTTTACTTTTCCAACTAAACATTCGTAAAGTAAGCGAAATTTTGCTATCCGTCAATTTGGAATGTGCATCAACTCGGACAGTTGAAAGATTGTACTCACCACAATGCGGTCGTCAAAAACATAATTTTCCACTAAGTAGAAAATGTAAATCGCCTTTGTATTTCTTTCTTAGAAAGCAGTCATTAACAATGTAAAGCCTTGTGTGAAACTGAACCAAGAACAAACCCGTTGAGCAAATCAAAGGTCATTGCAAACATAGCCCTCTACTCACCTCATTCTATTGTTCGCTTTGATTTCCTCGGCGGCTGTCTTTCGTTTGTGACCTTACAGTTCGAATTTATACTTTTTCCCATTACGTTATCCATCGAAAGTTGCTGCTTGCCCACGCTATTCGAACAAAAGTTTGATTTGCCAAGTGAATATAAATACTGTTTATACATTTCAGCGTTTCACCGACACACAGTAACGTAATACGATATCTTTTATGATAAAACGTTTCCATTTGTCAGGCAATGCAGATTACACATGAACGGCTGAAATTTATTTTCCGTAAAATGACTTTATTTTCTTCAGTGTCCCGCGAATGAGACAATCATTTTAAAGGTAACATCGTTTCGTAAAATTGAGAAATAACCAGTTTATTCCTTAGCCTTCTGGCTAGTCTTTTCTTTTCTTGAAAACGTTTCTAAAGCAAGCACGTAGGCTCTTCCTCTTGTCGACGGTGATCTAGTCACTTGTGCTCGCGTGTCTCACTCAAATCAACATCCTATTATATAAACTAAACAATTTTAAATCAGCTACAACATACACGTTTGTGGCTGTTGGCCTATTAAATGAGCAGTACTCAGGTAGTTACGCATATTTCCCCGGTAAATGAAAGTATACATCAATAAAACGTACCGGTATTATACAGTCCGAATGACTGGAGTCCTGCATATTCGAGTCCAGGATGAAATCAGTTCACAGTTATTTCAAGCTAAAAGGTGGAAAGTTGAAGACTAAGTATCATTCCCATACCTGGGTTCGCTTGAGGTTTTCTCTTAGCTTGTGTTTTTTTTTTGTGGGGGGGGGAGGGGGGGAGGGGTGAGTGGAGGGGTTTTGGGCGGGATGGGGGCTTACCTCCTCCCCACAAGCAATTTTTTTAAATTTACACTTTGAAACTTTTAATCCTTATCAGTTCTGTAGCCGCTAAGTTGGCTCTCAGGCCTCATACGTGATAGGCCCCATGTGTGAGAGGCTCCCATGTGTGATAGGTTTCCTTGGAAATTTGATGTTCAAACTTCATTTAAGCCTTCGAACTACGTTCTCGGGGCCAATATATGTTGTGAATAACAAATTACCTCGGGCAACTATTACACGATACTGCCTTCGACAGAAAAACTCTATTGTTTAAATAGTTGTGTAGTTGCCCGCGTTGGTGACTCGAGCAATTTGCGCACACTCCCATGAAAATGTTGGATTTTCCGATATTTTAGTACTTTAGCAAAGTTAAAAATAATGGAAATCTAACATCGGATTTTCTAGCGTTTCCTTAAATGAATTTTGCTAAAATGTCGCAAAATTTGTGAAACAAATAATAAATTTTACATATTCTTTTTACGTTCAGTATGGAAAAATCTGTCGGAGTAATTTAGTTTAGTAACTAAATATGCAGAATTGCATAATATTGAGAATGGTGAATTTCTGCAAAGCATTTTCCACTGACTAGATATTCTGTTACCACGGTAACAGCTTCGGCCAGGTAGTCGCAACCAAATCTTGTGCAACTAAATTGCAAGACAAGAAAACAAGTATTCATTTTGTAACTACCGTAAGATATAGTGTAAGTGCTTTTGTTAATACTCTTAAGAGCCACCTTAACTGATATTGTTCATGACCATGCGTGAAGTTACACCTGTCAATTCCGTCCACACAAGCACTCCCCAACGACCCGGGTAATTCTATTAATCAATAGCTTTTTCTTTCTCTCAGTAATGTCATCCACGTTTAACCCAGGCTCTCGCAAATCTCCCTCAGCATAGCTACCGACAAGGTCGATAAGTTATTATCGTGCACCAAATTGCGAATGTTGCGAGAAAGTGCAACAATAGGGTGCCGCAAAGCAATTTCCTCTTCGACAACTGCATGGAGCTTTGAATGTAAAGACTCCTTCTCAGCTGCATTCTGGTGATGTTCATCGTCGCTGTCAGGTTCTTCATGTTGCTTCGATGAACTCTTCCTGATCTTAGCAGCCAGACGAGAGAAAAGCCCGCCACCTGTTGAGGCGAAAGAACATCACCGCCAAGAGAAAGGCGAGCCCCCGATTCATTCCTGACTTTACGCATTTCATTTGACACTTCCTTCGGATCGGCTTTTTTCCCGCGTTCTTCGCCAATGAAAAATCGTTCTGTTAGAAATTTCTTTTGTTCCTCAGTTAATTAAGTTCTCTTCTTCGTAGTTTTTAGCGCCCATTCCTTCTCAAGTGGCGAATGCAAGTCTGCACCTGTACTTTCAGAGGTTCCTGCACAGAGACCGACAGTTGGAACTTGTGTTTGTTCTCCGATTATCTTAGCCGCGTATCCTCGCCTCGCCTCGCCTCGTCGAACAATGTTTCTTTTCCTAGTGCACGCTTATGCCTTCCTGCGTCTAAATGACCCTGTAAACTCGAGGACTGCTGAATCGTCCGAAGGGAGCCATCTTCTGGACAAGTAAACAAACCGTTAGCATCAACTTTCGCTTCTTCGTCTTCCACGCCTTCTGTGGCTATGTCTTTCTCGGAGGTAGTAACTGTATTTGTTTGTGTGGCCTCTTGTCCTGGTTTAGTGATCTTAAAACTTGACTTGGGGTTTTGTACAGGAGACTCCAACACTTCTAGCACAATAGGGGAACCGCCATCACTCTGAATGTCTTTCCATGGAACTAGTTTTCCGGGTCCGATTTTATAAGCCTTCCAAACTCTTATTCCTCTTTCTTCAAACTGGAAATTATTCAGCGCGCTAATTCCATCCCATGACCATAATCTTATCAGAAGATGCTTCGGGAAGCTTCACGTACTCGACAATTACGCCATTTGATTCCACTGCTTCCTTCATCTGAGCGGCGTTGTTTACATCGTGTCCTTCGTTTAAATAGATATTGATGTGTCCTTTTATTGTAGCTGCCTGGCGGTCGGCCTCTCCCTTGCCACCTTGAGGATCTGAAAATTCAAATCTCTACACCTTGACACCCGCATGATTGCTTGACTTACTTCCAACAGTCGAACCACAACGGTAGCAACTAGCGTTGTCTTGTTTGCAATACACTTTCTCCAGTTCTGGACGGTGTTCCCTAGCTTTTCGTAACGAGAACATCCCGCAAGACAACTGCTACTGCAACACTATTGTTTGGGTCACTCAAAGCAAACGCCAAGCAGTGGTCAGCCACTTCTGACTCCATTGAAACGTGCACCTAAGAGTATGAGTGGATTTTTAAAACCTAATTCGGAACTTAATATTTTTAATGTTATTTATCTAGATCAGATGGTATTGCTGAAGAATCATAATTACGTTCCATGATGACTCCTCTGTAAATTTTATCTTGAGAACATCCCTTAGCGTTAATAACCGTATATTATTGAAAGCGTATTTCCCCCACCCTTTAGACAGAAATGAACTTGTGCCTTCACTTTCAACAACGGCCGGGTGTAGGAATCCAATCTAACTCTTTTCAGCTAAAAAGCAAATAGGAAGGTTCAGTATCTCTTATTTTTTCCCGACAACGGCACAGATGGTCAGGGTACCCACTGTTTCTTCGCGACAAGACCTGCTTCCTTAAGTTTGTGAGTCATAGGGTGTCTGTTGCCAGTCGAAGTACTCTCGTCATGGTATAGTAAATCGGGCAGCTGGCTAGGGTGAAGTCCCTAAATTTTGTTCCCGCGTTTACTGTAGAGAATACCTGTATAAAGTGGACACCCCCTTATGTCAGCCCGCTTCTTTGTCCGTATTAATGAGTTACGTAGCCTTACCTTGTAATCTGCTCTTAAACATTGCTTAGCAGACCGAAGTGTTTGTTTCGTTTCCTTTGCCCAGGCTTGTGACTTTGCTTGGTCTGCTATTCTGTCTACTGTTTCGCAAAGGTCTTCAAATGCTTTGGTACCTTGAGCAGAGAAGTTGTCTAAACCCTGTAGCGACTTCCGCACCGATGCAGAGCACATGTCTAGTACTCGGAGTAGAGTGCGCTTGCTCATTGGAGTGAACTCGGTCTCGGCACAGAACTGAAAATACTGCTGCGTGATACGCTCTGGTATCAACATGCACACGACATTTGGTGTTTTGATTACTTCCCCCGTCGATAATTTCAGCATCCTTTCTCCGAATGGCATGTCTTGAACGATATGAGGGCTGGAAATAAAGTTGAGGAAATGATCCACCTTAGCATAGTCAACTTTCATACGTCTTGCGATATCAACAGACACAACCGCCCCTCTTCCATGTAAAAGCTTGTGATGTCGTGCTATGTTAGCTTATGTTAAACCTGTAGCTAGTGATCCCAGGAATGTACTGCGTAAGTTCCTTAAGTGGCACTTTATCTGCCATAATTAACAGGATTTGCCTTCTTGTGCTCCAGTGTGTTGCATTCAAGTAGCTCTCGTCCAAAGCCTGCAAGAGTTCCACCTCTGCCTGGGTTCGCTCACAGGGTACGTTACCACCCAATGTAGACAATAACTTATTGCTCTGACCTGGAGCAATAACTTCAAGGACTTCGCGGACACTTTGTTTTGCTTTACGGCTGTATCTTCGCTTTGTGCGTTCGTGAGCACTGTCCCACGGAACGGACAATTTGTGGCGCACAGGGCTGACGTCACGACATGCTAAGAATTCGTTCAACATTTTCAAAGATTCGTTCACTGTGTTTATTTGGCTATTGTCTGGTGACTCATCAAGATCAGATTCTTCAACATTCAATTCCTCAACCTCCGGGATAAAAATACTTTCCCTTCTTTTACCGCGAATCATTGGCGTTTCTTCCTGAAAAGTCAGAAATGGCACTTGTATCAAGACTACCTTATTACTATTACTCTACCTTAGCTGATATAGGCTCAGGTTCAGACATAGAAATGTTGTCGTCGATCTTTTCTTTGTTCACACGTGGCCCTCTCGAACCACATTATACAAAAACTAAAAAAAGCCAAATATTTCTCTGAAATCTGCACCTTACTCCCACTACGTTACTTAATCCAACTGCGTATTGTGATCAAGTGAAGTGCACTTACCAAATTAAGTGCACTTACGTTTTCCGCAATGTCGTCAAAAACTGATTCAGGCAAACTGCTTTCTTGGACACTTCTTCGTTGCGGTAGTGTCTTTCGGCACTTGGTACATACTGCTTAAAGAAATATACCAGGAAGACGTCAGATACACTGCAAATTTATGTCACCGATGGAGATAAATTTACTTAGACTTAGAAACTCCTTTTTGATAGTTGTTTCCACAGACATCTATCTATCCCAATCCATTTGTCAGTCTTAAAGATTCGGAAATTAAATTACTTAGTTCTGATCTTAGAGCAGTTTTTCTATCGATTATCCAAAGTAATGGTTTTTTTTCTTGCTTTGGTTTTGCTTTCCTAGTTCCTACCCTCTTTGATTGGTTAAAAATAGCTCGCGCCACTTTCTTAACCAATCACATGTAAAACCAATCGTCACTTGCTCCCACGCGTTTTCCCGCGCTTAACAATGCTTTGATTTCTGATTGTTTATTTAGTGTTCTGTTCCTTTTGTGAGTGGTTAGAGTAATTATTTTGGTTTTGGTTTTACGACACTCATTTTAAAACGCTCCAACATATTACTGAATTTCCACAAAGGAGTAATTGTTTTATTTTGTGTGTGTGTGTGTGTGTTGGGGGGGGGGGGGGGGGTCAGCGCTACTCAGCTAGTATATAGACTATAGACGTTACCAACCCAATATTTTGGCGCCAATACATGACGTCACGAATTTCTTTACTTGCCGACGATCGCCTAGGAGCTATTTCGACTACGACACAAATTTTCTAATTATTTAAAGGTAAAGGTTAATAGATTTACCTGATCCAACTGGAACGAATTCTCCAGTTGCTTCCATTATGAGTTGAGACTGAGACAAGCTGAGGTCCCGGTCATCATTTCTCTTTGAGTCTTCACTGTGCCCCGAAAGTTTCTTTGGAATACTACACAGCCTTACAGACCTCCGCCAGCCAATGCCCAAACGTGCACGGTGCAAAGGACAGATGGTTATTTCCTGGATATTTGCTGGCGTTTAAAAACAGGCACTTCGTGCTAAAATAAGCTCCACTTCGGTTTCGCAACCACTAAACTTCAGCAATTTTTTGTGGCTCAGTATACTCTTGTTACATGAAACCAGAGGCACAATCTCACACGACCGATTCCTTGATCTTGCGTCAGGTCCACATTCACCACCGACCAAAAGTGCAAAGGTGCAAGCCATCTTTTCATTTGAAAATACGTTTTCGAAAATCCAGGAACTGTTTGTAACATTGACGCAGCGAGATTTACCTTTCGGAAATATGAAAGCAAATTTTACGATGTTCATTTCAGTAAGTAATTTAATTATAAAACCAAGGAAGATAAAATCTCCTCGTTGAAGCCAATCCAACTGTTTGTATTCGCCATCTGTTGTCGTTTTCTTTTTTTCATGAAATTGTTTGTTTTCTTTTTTATGTCTTGACTTACTATGTAAGAAAGTGTCTCGCTCTTAATCAAGTACAGAATGCACAAGCTTTAAACTGCAGTGTCACGGAAGGCGATAGGGAAAAAACACCGTGTTGGTGGAAACATGATCTATTTTTGAAGGTAGTCATTACAGACGCGAATCAATTAAATACAAACTTCACTTACATTGCTGTTTTTGAGAAAAACGAGGTTGAATCAGGGAGGAAGTACATTATTGGCACGGAACTTTGACATTTTGGAACAAGGCGTACATCACCTTGGCAATATTTACACAGGTGTTTTATTGTGTTTACACAACTCAGGACTACGGTCCGATTATTCATTCTTATTGTGTGGTCTGTGAGTGCAGTTCCGAGACAGGATTTGAGGAAGATTTTCTTCCAAGAAGTTAAACCAAAAGATTTGATATGACAGAGATGGCATCCACTGTAGCTGACGGTTTCAACAAAAGTTGATGTTTCACCTTCCAGCGAAATTCTAAAGGTCGGTGTTTAGTAATTCCATTCACGGCTGAGTGTAAACAGCGCAAACTTTACTCGGTCAGTTCTGTTTAATATTTTAAAGATAAGCACAGGTAGCCCAAGCTCCAAAGGGAGCCGTCAACATGACATTGCGTAACAGCGTTATATTTATAAGAGTTTGTATGGGAATAGAACGGTCGTAAAAAATAGTTCAAAATAGGGGAAAGAGATTTAATAATATCGACTTACCTGCCCTCTTCTGTGTATAACTTGTGTTTCTACGGCATTCAGACGCGTTTCAAAGCGATTCCAGTGGGTTTTAGGTTCTCTGTTTTCCTAAAGAACCTAAACCCACTGGAATCGCTTTGAAACGCGTCTGAATGCCGTAGAAACACAAGTTATACACAGAAGAGGGCAGGTAAGTCGATATTATTAAATCTCTTTCCCCTATTTTGAACTATTTTTTACGACCGTTCTATTCCCATACAAACTCTTATAAATATAACGCTGTTACGCAATGTCATGTTGACGGCTCCCTTTGGAGCTTGGGCTACCTGTGAGATAAGGTACAACAAGTTTCTATTTGCATTAACAAGCTGAACTTTGCTACAAGTTACGATTTCGAGCCTTTTTTAAATGTTAAAATTTTGCGTGGATATTTTGGTTACAGTTTCAATATGGCGGCGATCAGTATAAACATGTCAAATTAGCAAACTTTCAGGAGGGCGCTTCGCAAAACTAGTAGAGATCCCAAGAAAATGCAAGCAGAACTTAAAAGAGCTATCCCTTAGCTGTATCCTCAGTATAGTCTGGGGTTTAATTTTTGCGTACCGACAGGGTTTTTTGGCCGGTATTTTAGGCCACCTCAGACCTATATTAAGAAAGGCTTCAAAGTGGCTTCGAACAAAGGTCCACAACATGCCCGTTGAAAGAAAATACCTTACTTTTTTGCCATGATTAAATTGACTAAGGACCGAACTTTAAAGTTATCGCAAGAAATGGTTCATAAGCTATTTTCTGCTCACGCGAGGCCGCCATAAACACTGCGAAGTTTCGGTTCTTCGAATAAGCAAATTTGGCCTTATGCGGACTCAACGGCTTTTATTTAATTACTCTTAAATAAGGAAATATTTAAACAAACTAAACCCGTTTCGTTTACTTTGGAACAATAGACTATCAATATAAAAAGTATCAGCGAAATCTAATTTTGAGCTGTGTCCGCGATGTTAAGGACCATCTTTGATTTTTACTGACACTGACTCATAAATCTTCAAGTGATCCTAAATGGGAAAGCTATTCAAAAGGCGTAAAATGTTTACATCATCAGGTGTTCAACAATAGGAAAGCAGTCATTTCAAAGTTGCGTTATCTCTATATCATCATAGGTTAGTCAATGGGAAAGTCACTTTAAAGTTGCGGTATGTATATATCATCAACCGTTTATCAATAGGGAAAGTCCTTTCAAAGTTGCGGCATGTATATATCATCATGTGCTCATCAATGGAGAAAGTCAATTCAAAGATGCAGTATTTATATATCATCATGCATTCATCAAAAGGAAAGTCATTTTAAAGTTGGAGCATTTATATATTATCATGTGTTCATCAAAAGCAAAGCCATTTCAAAATTGCAGTATGCATATTTCATTATGTGTTTGTCAACGGGAAAGTCATTTAAAAGTTGCGGAATGTTCATCGATTTGGAGCAGTAACTTCAAACTTGAGGATTGCATATATCACCATGGATTCATCAATGGGAAGAGACAATTAAATGTTGCAGTATTTACATACCTAACATATTCATCAATGGAAAAGTTCGTTTGAAAGTTGAAGAGTATATATCATCGTGTGTTCATCAATAGGGAGGTAATTCAAAAGTTTTGCAGTATGTATATATCATCGCGTGTTTATCAATGGGGAAAGTCGTTTCAAAGTTGCGGTATGTATATATCATCGTGTGTTCATCAATGGTAAAGGTTGTTTTAAAGTTAAGGTATGTATATGTTATCATGTGTTCATCAATAGTGAAAGTCATTTCAAAGGCTCGGAATATATATATCATCGTGTTTTGGTCGATGGGAATATCATTAAAAAGTTGCGGTTTGTATATCATCATGTGTTCATCAAAGGGGAAGTCATTTTAAAGTTGCGGTATGTGTATCTCATCTTGGTACAACAGTAAACAAGTCATTTCAAGTTGCGGTACGTATACGCCATCATGTGTTCATTAATGGGAAAGTCGTTTGAAAACATGGTATCTATTTGTCATCATCGTCATCAATGAGAAATGTGATGTCATTTAAAAGACGCCGTTTCAATATAGCGTGAATTCCTTTAAAGCGGGAAAGTGGTTTCTTTGGTTGATGTCTTATTATGGCCGCCTCATGGAGAACGATGTGGCGCTTAGTAGTGAAGAAGCTACAAAATATACTTCTTTAACAGAATGCTTAAAAAATCACATTCAGAATATCTGCAAGTTTCACTTCAAACGTATAGTGCCTTTGAAGGTAATAAGGTTTTCATTGATGTCAATGTGGCTTTTGCCTTTTCTAAGTGTTACTGACCCACCTAACCTCTAACTGTCTTTATAGGAGAAACCTGGAAACGGGCCATGACAGTTAGCGCGCTACTTAATTTCCAATTGTGTTTTCATCAAGACAATTAGCTCGTCTTTCGAGAAAAAAGCCGTGCAGTTTTCGCGAGAAGAAGAAATTGTTGGCAAAATGGCAAAGTCACTTCAAAGTTGCGGTATGTAGAAACCATCATAGGTTCATCAATAAAAAAAAGTCGTTTCAAAGTTGCGGTACGTATCTATCATCAAGTATTCATCGATGGGGAAGTCATTTCAAAATGTATATATATAATTTTTACGTGTTTTTCAATAGCGAAGTGACTTCAAAGTTGTAGTATGTATATGTATCAGCATGTGTTCATCAATGCGAAATTCTCTTGCAAGTTGAGGTATTTATAAACCGTCATGTGTTGATGAATTCAATGGGAAAAGTAATTTAAAGTTGCATAATTTACATATCATCACGTGTCCATCAATTTGGAAAGTCGTCTCAAAGTTGCGTTATCTATATATCATCATGTGCTCATCAGTAGGAAATTGGCTCAAGGTTGCGTATCTATATGTCATTATATGTTCAGCGCTTGCAGAAATCATCTGAGAGTTGCAGTATGAATATATCATCGTGTGTTCAGCGATGGGAAAGTCGTTTGAAAGTTGCAGTATGCATATATCATCGCGTATTTATCAATGGAAACAGTCATTTAAAGTTTCCAGGATGTACGTATCATAATTTGCTCATGAATGTAAAATGGTATTGAAAAGCTCCGGTATGTCTGTATCATCGTGTGTTCATCAATGGGCAAAGCCTTTAAAAGTTCCGATATGTATATATCATCGTGGGTCATCAAGGGGGAAAGCCGTTTTAAAGTTGCGGTATGTATATATGATCGTGTGTCCATCAATGGGGAAAGTCATTTCAAAGTTCCGGTATGGATATATCATCGTGTGTTCATCAGTGGGCAAAGTCGTCTAAAAGTTGACGTATGTATATATCATCATGTATTCATCAATGGGGAAAGTCATTTGAAAGTTCCGGTATGTATATATCATCGTGTGTTCATCAATGGGGAAAGTTTTTTTAAAAGTTGCGGTATCTCTTTATTATCGTTTGTTGATCAATGGAAAAACTCCTATCAAAGTTACGGTGTGTATATATCATCATGTGTTCATCAATGGGAAAGACATTTCAAGGTTGCGGTATGTATATGTCACCATGCGTTCATCAAAGGAAAAGTCATTTCAAAGTTGCGATATGTATATATCATTATGCGTGAATCAAAGGGAAAGTCATTTCAAAGTTACGGTACGTATATGTCATCATATGTTAATCAAAGGGAAAGTCGTTTCAAAGTTGTGGTATGTATATATCATCGTGTGTTCGTCAATGGGGAAGTCATTTCAAAGTTGCGGTATGTCTATATTATCATGCGTACGTCAAGAGGAAAGTCATTTCAAAATTGCGGTATGTAGATATTATGATGTGTTCGTCAATGGCAAAGTCATTTTAAAGTTGCGTTGTGTATATATCATCACGTATTCATCAATGGGGAAAGTCGTTTCAAAGTTGCGGTATGTATATATCATCATGCGGTAATCAAAGGGAATTTTTGAAAGTCATTTCAAAGCTGTGGTATGTCTATATTATCATGCGTACGTCAAGAGGAAAGTCATTTCAAAATTGCGGTATGTAGATATGATGTGTTCATCAATGGGAAAGTCATTTCAAAGTTGTGCTACGTGTATATTATCATGCGTTCATCAAAAGGAAAGTAATTTCAAAATTGTGGTATGTATATATCACAATGCGTTTGTCAATGGGAAAGTCATTTAAAAGTTCAGAATATTCATCGGTGGAAGAAGTAACTTCAAAGTTGCGGAATGCACATATCACCAATTTTCACCAATGGGAAGAGACAATTAAATGTTGCAGTGTTTACATACCTTAACATATTCATCAATGGAAAGGTCGTTTGGAAGTTCCAGAGTATATAGCATCGTGTCTTCATCAATGGGGAAAAGAATTTAAAAGTTGTGGTATGTATGTATCATCTTGTGTTCATCAGTGGGTAAAGTCGTCTCAAAGTTGCGGTTCGTATATATCGGCGTCGTGTGTTTTTCAACTGGAAAGTCGTGATAATATATACATATGCTACATGATATGCGTTCATCAAAAGGAAAGTCTCACATATCATCATGTGTTCCTCAATGAGAAATGCCATTTCAAAGTCGCAGTTTCAATAGAGTAGGGAATGTGGGGCTAGAGAAAATCTCGACTTGTTTGGTTTTCCGTTTTATTAAGTTCTACATAGTCATGAAGCGACAACATTAACTTCGTCAACAGCCTTTTTTTAAAAAAAAAACCCTCACATTTAGTATAACTGTAAGTTTTTCTTCAAACATGTACTGCCTTTGAAGATCAAGAGGTTTTCATTAACGTGAAGGTGGATTTTGCCTTTTCAAAGTGTTACTAGCTGACATAGCCTCTAAATTTCTTTACAGGAGAAACCTGGAAAAGAGCCCTCTGACAGTAAGCGCGCGCTGCCTAATTTCCAATTGTGACGTCAACCAGTTACTTCGCTCCTTCTTCGAGGAATAAGTTGTGCAGTTTCGCGAGAAGGGAAAATTGCATTAGTAGCTCTGTGCAACACCCTTTACTCGATGTGCTGTCAATGTTTTGACACGGAATCAATATTGCATGAGGTACTCAACAAAAAGGTGAGATTTTCTTGTCTTGTACACAAGTTTTAGATCAGTTTTTTTCTACCACTCAATCGGTCTTACTCAAAGATGATAAACTTTTTTTTCTCATCAACTACAAAATGTTCTTGAAAATCTCGTTAACTTTTACAACTGTAATCACAGACAATGTTGAATTATAAAGTATGAACGTAAGCTTTCTTAAGTGCAAATTTATGTATTCTCTTTTTAACCGATGGTGGTTTTACGAAGTCTGTTTATTTCTCGACGCGAACAACTTTCCGGTTGTCATGGTTGCTTACGACAGGTTTTCCAGACGCGTTTTTTTATTAATATACCTTTTGAGAGTGCTTTAACAGTACTTCGTTCACGTTCGCCCTAACTGGTAATGCATTGCAAATCAAATTTCTTATTTATCTCATATAAGAAGAAAGTGTTACATAAGAAATAAAACTTGTCAACCTCTTTAATTAATACTTCCTTGATCTGATGAAATGGATTTCTACCAGCCGCAAACCCAATTAGCAGCTTAAGTGCGTAAATCAGCAGTGGTAAGGTTAGGTCAGGGTTTAAGGTAAGGTAATGGTCACCCTTACCTAACCCTTTAAAACACAAATTTTATTCGCTGTGTGATGCTATCATAACGTTCGAGTTTAAGCTTAATTTCTTAATGTTTTAGTGGGAAATTCATTTCAACTATAAAGCATCTCTATATTATCACGTGTTTTTCAATGACACCTCATTTTAAACTTGCAAAATGTCAACTGATGTCATTACCTCTTCATAAAAGAGAAAGTGATTTCAAACTTTTAAAGCTATATCTGCCAAATTCTTTTCATTAACGCGAAAGTCATTTCAGTGTTGCAGGATGTACAGATATCATCATGTGACCATTATACAAAATGAACTTAAAAGTTGCGACTGAGCATATAGTTGTGTTCAACAATGGAAAAAAGCCCTTAAAAGTTGCAGAATTTACCTATCGTATGTTACAAAATAGGAAACGTTATCAAAAAGTTGCGGAGTTTATAAATCTTCAAGTGATCTTAAATGGGAAAGCTATTCAAAAGGCGTAAAATGTTTATATCATCAGGTGTTCAACAATAGGAAAGTCATTTCAAAGTTGCGTTATCTCTATATCATCATAGGTTAGTCAATGGGAAAGACACTTTAAAGTTGCGGTATGTATATATCTTCATGCGTTAATCAAAGGGAAAGTCAATTCAGAGTTGTGGAATGTATACATCATCGTGCTTTCATTAATAGGGAAAGTCATTTCAAAGTTGCGGCATGTATATATCATCATGTGTTCATCAATGGATAAAGTCAATTCGAAGATGCGGTATTTATATATCATCATACATTCATCAATAGGAAAGTCATTTTAAAGTTGCGGTATGTATATCTCATCTTGCCTTTATCCAAGGAAAAGTCATGTCAAAAATGCGGTTTGTTCATCGATGGGAGAAATAACTTCAAACTTGCGGAATGCATATGTCACCATCGATTCATCAATGGGAAGAGACAGTGATTAAATATTGCAGTATTTACATAGCTTAACATATTCATCAATGGAAAAGTCGTTTGGAAGTTGCAGAGTATATATCATCGTGTGTTCATCAATGGGGAAAGTAATTTAAAAGTTTCGGAATGTATATATCATCGTGTGTTCATCAATGAGGTAAGTCGCTTAAAAGTTGCGGTATGTATATATCGTCATCTGTTCATCAATGGGGAAAGTCGTTTTAAAGTTGCGGTATGTATATATCATCACGTGTTTATCATTAGGGAAAGAAAATTTAAAAGTTACGGTATGGATATATCATCACGTGTTCATCAATGGAAAGGACATTTAAAAGCTATGGTATGTATATATCATCTTGTGTTCATCGACAGGAGAAGTCATTTGAAAGTTGTGTATGTAGATATCATCTTGTGTTGTTTGAGAGACTATATATTTTAATGTGTGTGTCAATGGCAAAGTCACTTCAAAGTTGCGGTATAAAAATGTTATCATGTGTTCCTCAACTGGAAAGTCATTTCAAGGATGCGGCATATGTATATGCCATCATAAATTCGTGTTTGGAAAAGTCATTTTTATCTTGCGGTATCTCTGAATCATCACGTTTTCATTATTGTGAAAGTCATTTGAAAGTTGTGGTATTCGTATATCATCGTTTGTTCATCAATGGGAGAAGCGATGTCAAAGTTGTGGGATATTTATCATCATGTGTTCAGTAATGCAAAAAGTCGTTTCAAAGTTGGGGTATATATATATTTTCATGCATATTTTTATCGATGGGAAAAGTCATTTCAAAGTCGCGGTATGTGTGTAACCTCTTGTGCTCTCCGATAGGAAAGTCATTCGAAAGCTGCGGTATTGATATATCATCGTGTGGTCCTGAATGGAAGAAGTCGTTTCAAAGTTGCCGTACGTAAATATCATCACGTGTTCATTGACGGGAGAAGTCATTTCAAAGTTGCAGAATGCATATATCAACACGGTTTCATCAATGGGAAGAGTCAATTAAATGTTGCAGTATTTACATACGTTACATTGTATCATACTCATCAACGGAAAGGTCGTTTGGAATTTGCAGAGTATATATCATCATGTGTTCAACAGTAAAAAAGTCATTTCAAAGTTGCGGTACTTATATGCCATCATGTGTTCATTAACGGGAAAGTCGTTTGAAAATATGGTATCTATTTGTCATCATCGTCATCAACGAGAAATGTCATGTCATTTAAAAGACGCGGTTTCAATATAGCGTGAATTCCTTTCAGTGGTTTCTTTGGTTGATGTCTTATTATGGCCGCCTCATGGAGAATGATGTAGCGCTTAGTAGTGAAGAAGCTACAAAATATATTTCTTTAACAGAATGTTTAAATAATTACATTTAGTGTATCTGTAAGACTCACTTCAAACTTATAGTGCCTTTGAAGATAATGACGTTTTCATTGATGTGAATGTGGCTTTTACCTTTTCAAAGTGTTGCCAACTCACCTAACCTCTAAATGTCTTTATAGGAGAAACCTGGAAACGGGCCATAACAGTTAGCGCACGCTGCTTAATTTCCAATTGTAACGTCATCAAGACAATTAGCTCGTCTTTCGAGAAAAAAGTCGTGCAGTTTTCGCGAGAAGAAGAAATTGCTGGCTAAATGGCAAAGTCACTTCAAAGTTGGGGTACGAAGAAACCTCATATGTATATCAATGAAACAAGTCGTTTCAAAGTTGCGGTACGTATCTATTATCATCACGTGTTCATCGATGGGAGAAGTCATTTCAAGTTACGAAATATATATATATATATATATATATATATATATATATATATATATATCATTTCATGTGTTTATTAATGGCAATGTGACTTCAAAGTTGCAGTTTGTATATTTATCAGCTTGTGTTCATCAATTGCAAATTTGCTTGAAAGTTGGGGTATTTATAAATCCTCATGTGTTGAACAATGAAATGGGAAAAGTTATTTCAAACTTTCATAATGTATATCTTATAATGTGTTTTTCACTGGAAAAGGATATTCAAACTTGCGGTATGTATATAACACCATGTGTTCATCAATGGGGAAAGTCATTTCAAACTTGGAGTATGTATATATCATCGTGTGTTCATCAATGCGGAAAGCTGCCCGTGTGTTCATCAGTGAGGAAAGTCATCTAAAAGTTGTGCTATGTACATTGCACCGTTTGTTCATGAATGGGGATAGTCATATAAAAGTTGCGGAATGTATATATCTTCTTGTGATCATCACTGGGGAAACTCGCTTGAAAGTTGCGGATGTATATATCATCGTGTGTTCTTCAATGGTGAACGTTATATAAAAAAGGTTCTGGTATGTATATGTCATCGTGTGCTTAATGGAAGAAAGTCGTTTAAAAGATGCAGTATGTATATCTTATCGTGTGTACATCAACAAGGAAAGTCTATTCAAAGTTGCGTTGTGTATTTATCATCGTGTGTTCATCAAAAGGGAGAGTCGTTTAAATGTTGCGGTATCTATATATCATCGTGTGTTCTTCAATGGGGAAAGTCGTTTCAAAGTTGCGGTATGTATATGTCATCGTGTGTTCATCAGTGGGGAAAGTCGTTTAAAAGTTGCGTTATGTATTTATCATCGTGTGTTCATCAATGGGGAAAGTCGTTTAAAAGTTGCGATATGTAGATATCATCGCGTGTTCACCAATGGGGGAAGTTGTTTAAAAGTTGCGGTATGTGTATATCATCGTGTGTTCTTCAATAGCAAAGTTATCTGAAAGTTGCGGTACGTATATATCATCGTGTGTTCATCAATGAAGAAAGTCGTTTAAAAATTGCGGTATGTATATATCATCGTGTGTTCATCAATGAAGAAAGTCGTTTAAAAATTGCGGTATGTATATGTTATCGTTTGTTCACCAATGGGGAAAGTTGTTTAAAACTTGCGGTATGTATATATCATCGTGTGTTCATCGATGGGGAAAATCGTTTACAAGTTGCGGTATGTGTATATAATCGCGTGTTTATCAATGGAGAAAGCCGTTTAAAAGTTACGGTATGCATATATCATAGTATGTACATCAATGGGGAAAGCCGTTTAAAGGTTGCCGTATGTCTATATCATCGTGCGTTCATCAATGATGAAATTCATTTCAAAGTTGCGGTATGTATATATTATATGTTCATCGTATGTTCATTAACGGGGAAAGTTGTTTAAAAGTTGCAGTATGTCTATATCATCCTGTGTTCTTCAATGGGAAAGTTATCTGCGAGTTGCGGTATGTATATATTATCGTGTGTTCATTAATGGAGAAAGTCGTTTAAAACGTGGGATATGCCTGTGTCATCGTGTGTTCATCAATGGGGAAAGTCGTTTGAAAGTTGCGGTATGTATATATCATCATGTGTTCATCAGTAGGGAAAGTGGTTTAAAAGATGCGGTATGCATACATATGTATTCATCAATAGGGAAAGTCGTTTAAAAGTTCCGGTATGTATATATCATCACATGTTTACCAATGGTAAAAGTCATTTCAAAGTTTCGGTATGTATATATCAACATGTGTTCATCAGTGGAAAAAGCCGTTTCATAGTTGCAGTATGTATATATCACCATGGATTCATCGATGAGAAGAGTCAAATAAATGTTGTGGTGCATGGCCCAGGCCATGGCCCACCCTATGGCCTACCCTATGGGCCACCCAAAATTTTGCAGTTTTTACAAAAATAACCAGAGAAAAAGCCAAACAAGAGTAAAGGCATACAAAGTAAAACAAACTAACACACGTACAAAGAAACAGATATATAGAAAGATAAGAAAAGAACTGTCAACTTCGTTTCCAAGAAATTCTACTACTTCTCAATAGTAGTGGTAAGGGGTGTCGGTATAGCGTTTTGTATCGAAAAGAGCCACCCCTCGAGTGATGACGCCATCAGAATGGAATGTGGTTTGGGACAGCCGGACCGCTGACCGGTGGGTGTGCGATCGCGGGAGTGTCCAGTGTTGTGTTTTTTTGGAGTGAGCGAGTCGAATCCAGCCGAGGTCGCCTGGAAAATTTGTTTTTCTTTTTTCTTTTTTCGTTTTTTTGGCTAAGATTAATTTTTTCTCAAGGAGGAATTGGGAAAAAAAGGATTTTTTCGTCTAATCTTATAGCGCTTTTGGTGGTGGCCACGCGGATCGAGTGCAGGTATTAAGTTTTTTTTCGAAGGGGGAAAAAAATCCCCGGTGGGAACTCCGTGGAGGAATTCTTCTGCCTTTGAATGATGTGAACTCAGACACGTGGTGTTGGTGTGGGGGCGAAATCGTTGGGGTGAGAAATCGAAGCGTGTTTGACTTGACTTTCGAAGAAGCGGGTGCCATCTTGAAAAATGGTGACGTCACGCATGAAGGGGTTGACTAGATTCAATTTGTCTAGTGGCATAGCGCGCGCCCTGCAAGTCGGAAGTTACATGGTTCGAGCCCCCTTGCCAGTGTGTGTATAAGTCCCCTTCTTTCTTAATTTCTTTTCTTCGGCTTTTTAAAAAAATTAATGCGAATTTAAAGAAGTTGTCGGCTCATCAAATTACTAAAAAAACTTGTTTTGATTTCTTTTATCTACTTGTTTACATTTTTTTTTAATGACACGGATCGTTGTTCCCCAAGGTCGGGTAGAGGTAATCTTGTTTTTTGTTTTGTTTTGCCCATTGCAACGATTGTCAAGAGGCATCACATTTCACGGTAGCACAGTATCCTGTTTCGTGATGTCCGCAATCTTCCGTCGGCTCCATACCGCGCTGGCCAAATGGAAAAGTAGGACTGGACTCTGGACTAGATTTTGGACTGGACTCTGGACTGACTTTTATTGACTTGTAAAAATATGAAATTGACTTAATATTTTAGTAATCAGTTAATAATTTAAAAAATAAGGTAAAATTTTAAATCACTTAAAATCATACTAAACACGTTAGGGATGCACCATTATATTTTTTTCAGGGGGGGGGGGGATTTTTTCTACATGAATTTTTTCGTGACTAAAACGCTTTGTATGAATTTCATTTCACTAGTTTGCAAATAATTCTTTGCTTTGTGCCGCCATGCACGATTTTTATTTCTTCTGCAAAAGTCCAACCCCAGCCCCTTCAAAAATGAAATGGTCCGTCCCTTATTTAGAGACAATTTAAAAATTTACCAGAAAATTCACGCTCCTCCACAACAGCGTGCAGCTCGCACGACATAAACTTCGATCTGTGTGGAGCCTGTAGGGGAAAAGACATTTGTTTTCTGGCTTGAAAAGTGTTGACATATTGAAACCAGGGAAACGAAGAACCGATTACTGTGCGGGTACAGTACGTGGCAAGCGAACAAAATAAAGAAATAAAATGAAGAAAACATTTGACTGTAGTACGTGGTTTATTTTCAAATTCGTGCTAGAAAACTGAAGTTTTTTTATGCGAGCCTCTCGCGGACAGGCCAATCAACCGACGAATTTGAAAGTAAAATATGCACTAAAGTGGAATGTTTCCCCCACTTAACCACCCCTTTCCCTCACCGAAAAAAATATAATGGGCCATCCCTAACGTGTTCAATATGATTTAAAGTGATTTAAAATTTTGCTTTATTTTAAATTATTAAATGATAAGTAAAATATTAAGTCCATTTCATATTTTTACAAGTTAATAATAGTCAGTCCAGAGTCCAGTCCAGAGTCCAGTCCAAAGTCCAGTCCAAAGCCCAGTCCAGCTTTTCCATTTGGCCTACGGCATTTGACTAAATTTTGACTAAATTTTCCTGACCGTGCTATTTTTTAAAAAACTGCAAAATTTTGGGTAGGCCATAGGGTGGGCCATAGGGTAGGCCATAGGGTGGGCCATGGCCCGGGCCATGGCCTAGCCCAGGTTTTGTATACACCCGGTGCTTACAGAGCATTATATTTTCTTTAATGAGAAAGTCGTTTGGAAGTTGCAGAGTATACATCAGTATGTATAGATCATCATGTGCTCATCCCTGGGAAAGTCGTTTAAAAGTTGCCGTATGCATATATCATCGTGTGTTCATCAATGGGAAAGTCATTTCAAAGTTGCAGTATGTATATATCATCACGTGTTTATCAATAGGAAAAGTCATTTCAAAGTTGCGGTATGCATATATTATCATGTGTTTATCAATAGGAAAAGTCATTTCAAAGTTGCGGTATGTATATATCATCGTGTGTTTATCATTAGGAAAAGTCATTTCAAAGTTGCGGTATATATATATCATCACGTGTTCATCAGTGGGGAAAGTCAGAGCATTATATTTTCTTTAATGAGAAAGTGGTTTGGAAGTTGCAGAGTATACATCATCATGTTTTCATTAATGGGAAATTCGCTTGAAAGTTGCGGTATTTATAAGTCATCATGCGTTGATCAATTCCATAGGAAAAGTCGTCTCAAAGTTGCGGTGTGTATATGTCATCGTGTGTTCATCAGTGGGGAAAGTTGTTTAAAAGTTGCGTTATGTATATAGGCATGTGCTAAAACCCAGACGCTGGATTCTGGACGATAGACGATGGACGATGGACAATGGACAATAGACGATAGACGATGGACGATATGCCCATTTTTGACAGACGAGGGTCAAATTTGTCACACAATCTTTAGGGAATTTCAGGGAATTTTTTTTCGAGTGTCCTTTTTGTCACGCAACATCACATGAACGCAAATAAACGAACGTCTGTTATATGTGTGCCCAAGGACGATGGATGCCCATCTTCGATTAGATTTTTGGCAGACGAGGGCCAAATTTGTCGTACAATCCTTAGGGATATGATTTCCAGATAAAAAACAAAAAAGTGTCTGGTTTGTCACGCAATTTCACATGAATTATTAGAGACTGCACGCAGTCCATTGTAATATGGGGCGTGACGCGGTAGAACCGTACCCCATACGGCAAACACGTGTTATGTACGTGTTTCTTTTCCCGTAAGCTCGATTTCCGTCGCTCTCCCGAACAGCGGCTGGTAATCGAGCCAACTGCTAGGCCTCTCAGCCTCAACGTTCTTATAAAAATGGTTCTTACAAAATAAAAAGAGTGTATCCGCGCTTAGATTTGCGTTCTTCTTAAAGTATAAAAAAACCTAATGGCTCCGTCAATTCCAAGCGTGACCATTCCTCCCCCCTGGGCATTTGTCGGGCATTTGTCTTTTTTAAAAAATAATGTTGCAAATGCCCCCACAGTGGGGTCAGTTCATACGAACAAATCCGCACGGTGGGGCTCCTGGAAGAGTGCAAACGCCCGACCCATGGGACAAGATCATTTTAGTGATTAATGATGAAAGCGATAGTTGGCTCGCTGACCCAAACGGAGTATCAAACAGCAAAGGCAGCTTGGATTTTCAGGATTACGAAACAAATTTAATCTAAAGCAACTAGAAATATTAAAAATAACGATTACAATGTCAGCGATTTAAGCAATATCTGAAAACGCCAGCAAAATGAAAGTCTGACACGGTAAAATGTTATGAAACTCTACACTCGTGAGAACGTGAGGACTGGAACTAGAAGATCAAACTTACATTTCAATATGATATCAAGTTTCTATTTAGCATTTGACAAAAGATTTCGATGACGTTTCTAAGAACGATGTACTGAAGGTTCAATGTTTGCTTCTGGTTCTTTAAAGTTGCATTTTGAATTTCAATGTTAATGTTTGGACAAGCTTGGACAAACGTGAACCAACAATTGTTTACAAATATTACGACAGAATACAATAGAATAAAGATATTCCTGCTAGGAATTCTTTCGTTTTTCTTTAGATTTTTGAACCCCTCTCTTCCTATTTTCGGCGACTTGCAGAAGGTGGTCCAGCCATTTTTATATTGGGGGTAATCAGGAAGTTTAAGGAAATTTAAAATGAACGTGTTATGTACGACTTTTAAAATCCGAAATGTAACGTTGCTTTGACAGTGCCCCACCCCCGGGCTGACCTGTTTTAGCAAATGCCCCACCCTTGGGAAGGAAACATCAGTGTCTGTCGCGCACGTCCCTGAAACATCAGTACGTGACAGTATTCTAAAATGAAAACTCGGTAGGCCTACCGAGTTTTTATGTTAAAAGATGGCCCTAAAATATATCGACTTGCACGTTTCCAGCTCCGTAGAGTCCTTCGTTATTTCAAGTATATGTATTCTGCACCTTGTCTGGCGTGGCAATGGAAACCGGCAATTCGTACTCAATCTCGACCTCGTACTCCGGCCAATCTTATTTAAGTCCAATTTATGTTTGAGCTACCTGATCAGAAGCGACAAGTTCTGTCTTTTATTCTTGTACGCGATTTCCAGTGTAACAAAATAAATGTGTGAATCTCAATTCTTTTGTTGTGCTTTTTCTGTCAGGGATTTTATTCTATATAATAGTCTCCCGGGAATAGTCTTTTCTTTTTTTACTGCGTGAAAATTAGTTGGCAACACGACAATACCGCCGTCATAACTTCCTGCAGACATTGCAGACATTCGTTTATTCGTTTCTGCCCGTGATTGCGTGACAAATTTTAAAACGTCTCTGACAATTTGCGTTCATGTGACGTTGCGAGACAAAAAGACACTCGAAAAAAATTCCGCCCTAAAGATTGTGTGACAAATTTGACCCTCGTCTGTCAAAAATAGGCATATTGTCCATCGTCTATCGTCCATCGTCTATCGTCCATCGTCCATCGTCTATCGTCCAGAATCCAGCGTCTGGGTTTTAGCACATGCCATGTATATATCATCGTGTGTTCATCAATGGGGAAAACCGTTTACAAGTTGCAGTATGTGTATATAATTGCGTGTTTATCAATGGAGAAAGCCATTTAAAAGTTGCGTTATGCATATATCATAGTGCGTACATCAATGGGGAAAGCCGTTTAAAGGTTGCCGTATGTCTATATCATCGTGCGTTCATCAATGATGAAATTCATTTCAAAGTTGCGGTATGTATATATCATCGTATGTTCATCAACGGGGAAAGTTGTTTAAAAGTTGCGGTATGTCTATATCATCCTGTGTTCTTCAATGGGAAAGTTATCTGCGAGTTGCGGTATGTATATATTATCGTGTGTTCATTAATGGAGAAAGTCGTTTAAAACTTGGGATATGCCTATATCATCGTGTGTTCATCAATGGGGAAAGTCGTTTCGGAAAGTTGCGGTATGTATATATCATCATTTGTTCATCAATTTGGAAAGTCGTTTGAAAGATGCGGTATGTATATATCATCATGTGTTCATCAGTAGGGAAAGTGGTTTAAAAGATGCGGTATGCATACATATTTATTCATCAATAGGAAAAGTCATTTCAAAGTTGCGGTATATATATATCATCACGTGTTCATCAGTGGGGAAAGTCAGAGCATTATATTTTCTTTAGTGAGAAAGTGGTTTGGAAGTTGCGGTATGTATATATCATCAGGGGTTCATCAATGGGGAAATTTGTTTAAAAGTTGTGGTATGTATATATCAACGTGTTCATCAACAGGAAAAGTCATTTCAAAGTTGCGGTATGTATATATCAACATGTGTTCATCAATTGGAAAAGTCATTTGAAAGTTGCGATATGTATATATTAACATGTGTTCATCAATGGGGAAAGTCGTTTTAAAGTTGCGGTATGTATATATCATCGTGTATTTATCTAGGGAAAGTCATTTATAAGTTTCGTTATGCATATATCATCGTGTGTTTCTCAGTGGGGAAAGTCGTTTAAAAGTTGCGGTATGCATATATCATCCAGTGTTTGTCAACGGGAAAGTCATTTTAAAGTTGAGGTATGCACTTATTACCGTGTGTTCATCAATGGGAAAAGCCATTTAAAAGCGGCGGTATATATATTATCGAGTGTTTATCAACTGGGAAAGTCGTTTGAAAGTGGCGGTATGCATATATCGTGTGTTGTTCAATGGCTGTTCAATGGTGAAAGCTATTTTAAAGTTGCGGTATGTACATATCATCGTGTGTTTATCAACTGGGAAAGTCCTTTAAAAGTTGCGGTATGTATATATGATCGTGTGTTTAGCAATATAATGGGGAAAGTTGTTTAAAACGTGGGGTATGTTTATATCATTACGAGTTCATCAATAGGGAAAGTCGTTTAAAAGTTGCGGTATGTATATATCATCGTGTGTTCATAAATGGGGATAGTGTTTTAAAAGTTGCGGAATCCATTTATCATCGTTTTTTCATGAACGGGTAAACTCGCATCAAAGTTGCGGTATGTTTATACGGTAATGTGCTCCTCAATGGGCAAAGTCGTTTGGAATTTGCGATACGAATATACCATGGTGTGCTTGTCAATAGGGAAAGTCGTTTTAGAGGTGCGGTATGTATATATTATCACGTGTTTATCAACCGAGAAAGTCGTTTCAAAGTTGCGGTCTGTATACATCATCGTGTATTCATCAATAGGGAAAGACGTTTAAAAGGTGCGGTATGGATATATCATCGTCTGGTTATCAATAGGGAAAGTCGTTTAAAAGTTGCATGTGTATATATCATCATGTATTCATCAATGGGGAATTGCATATATCATCATGTGTTGATCAATGGGGAAAAACAAAGAGTCGTTTAATAGTTGCAGTATGTATATATATTATCGTGTGTTCATCAATGGGGAAAGTCGTTTGAATGTTTTCTGGGAATATAGTTATCATCATGTGTTCATAAATGGACAGTGTCATTATAAAGTTGCCTAATGTATGTAGTATCTTCATGTGCTCATCAACAGGAAAAGTCATTTAAGAAATGTGGAATGTATAAATCATGGTCTTTTCAACAATGGGAAATCCAGTTAAAAGTTGCGGTATGTTTATATCACCACGTGTTAAATGGAAAAGCCATTTCAAAGTTTTTCTTTTTATATATCATCGTTTGTTAGTCAATGAGAATGTCATTTCAAAGCTGTGTAATGTATATATAGTAGTGTTTTCATAACTTCATTGATGGGAAGCCCATTAAAAAGTTGCGGTGGCGGCGCATATATTTAACAATTCAGGATTATGAGCTCGAGATTTCTATCACGCATAGAAATCGAGAGCGAATAATCTAATTGTTTTAGTATTAATCTCGATTAATATTCCACTAAAGTGAAACGTTTTACATCATTGCACTGTTTTTTTTCAAGTATAAGACTGTGCCTGCCACTCACCTTTTCGCTGCTCACTATCTATCACGGATTAGTATAAATCTACTAGCGTTCTATCATAAATGCTGCAATCTGATTGGCTACCCTACTCGCTATCTATTCCGTGATAAATAGTGAGCAGTGAAAAGGTGAGTGGCAGGCACAGTCTTATGCTTCAATATAACCGTGCAATGATGTAAAACTTTTCACTTTAGTGGAATATTAATCGAGATTTATACTAAAACAATTAGATTATTCGCTCTCGATTTCTATGCGTGATAGTTGATTCGGCCTTCGGCCTCATCAACTATCACGCGATAGAAATCTCGAGCTCATAATCTAATTGTTAAATAGAAAGCGAGTAGGGTAGCCAATCAGATTGCAGCATTTATGATAGAACGCTAGTAGATTCACACTAATATCCTATATAACGTTGTGTTTTCATAACTTCATTAATGGGAAGTCCATTAAAAAGTTGCAGTGGCGGCGTATATATTATCCAATACAAAAGTTATTTAATAACCTTTCGCAATGATGAATTCATGAAGATATATTTAAAAGTTGTGAAATGTGTGTATCTTTATGTCCTCATCGATAGGGAAGTCATTTGATTCTGGGAGGGGTAGGTAGGTACGGGGGTAGGTAGGTAGGTAGGTAGGTACTTTATTAAAATACTTTGCAGCTCATAGAGCTGAATTGCGTGTTCTACATTCTATTCTATAATAATAATAATAGTTATAAAATTTAATAATACTAATAACTATTTTTATAATATCTAAAAACTATATCGCTAATAATGATAGCATTAAAAACCTAGTTATTCACTTTTTGCATTCACCAGAGAGCATGACGCCATAATAAAACTGTTTTTAAATCTGTTTGTCTTACACCGCGGCAAGTTAAAGGTGCGCGCGTGCCTTAAATTGTACTTACAATCATATAAGGGTGGCAAAAGTTTCGAGGAGTTAACGCGGGGAGTTATCGGCCTTCTTATGACTCCCCGCGGGCCACAATAGAATCCAGTCTTCTCTCTCGTTCCTCTCCTCTTCTTCAGACTCGTCCCCAGACTCATAAATAGCGACTGGGTAGTCGACTGAGTACGAGTCTAGTCAGCGTGTCGGTCAGCGTATTTTTCACAACCAATATGGTGGAGGATCCTCTTCCCAGTTGGCCGATCATACTCAACAAATCTTTAGAAGATAGTGAGATTCACAGACTCCTGATGCAAAACCATAAAGTGAGAAGTAAGTATGATCCATGAAATATACTTAAAGCTTGCTTTCTTTGGACTTCTAACAAAAACGAAGCGATAACAACATGGTAAACTATCGACTTTTTCAGTTACGGACACAACTGGTCAAGGAGTTATTATTTTTCCTATCTCTTCTGTCGCATTCATGGTCGTTGCCTTGGAACAGGTGATGAAAGAAAACCAGGGACAAACATTTCTTAACACAGACATCATAGAAAGGTAAGCTTAGAACACCGTTTCAGAAACAAGTAGAAAATATTAATTTCCTGAAATGACAGGAAAAATATCCCATCTCTAGAGTGACTGTATTTGCATGTTCTTAGAATACAAAGGCTGAATCAACTACATCGAAGAGCGTATGTTATTCTTGTGGCCGCTCTGATGGGACCTGAGGAACTGCAAGCATTAACAGCATTGCAAAGCAGGTAAATTAATCGTGACCGAGCTTGAAAGACCATGGACTTGGCCAAGAAATGGGATCACGAAATGGCAGCTCAAATGCTTTTTTTTTGGAATTGCTTCCCAGATTCCTAGGAGCAAAGGCAAGTTTCATTCCTGCCCACAGCGCCAAAGAATGCGTTGACTGTATGGTAACTATAGCTAAGGTATGACAGAATGTAAATAGCACAAAGTAATCTGCTTTTTGCCCTTACAGAAAAACAAGATCAGGATGCACAAATCTTTTTGGTGTTTTTTTTTAGTGTGAAATGTTCAGGACGCCCATATAATTTGTGCGAATCACTTGAATTCCACCTAAGACTAAGACCACAATATCGTGCCATAAATGACTGAAGCTGTTGCTACCCAGGCCAATAAATAATGTACTGTTGTCATTGTCAGGTAACTTGTAAACCAGTGGCAGGAGTCATTCAAGGAAGAATGAAAAAGCAACGGGATTCAACAGTCAGTGACAACATTGTTCTCCGTGTTCTGTCCAACATAGGACTTGGAAGTCATGGTATCCTGTCAACATTTTATAAGCATATTAAGCATGCCAAACTATTGGTTCCATGGTAACGTTATTGCAAAGGAAACTCAGGTGCAAGGATTTGAACCCAGATTGCAAACCAGGTCTTGAAATAAATGCTTCAAGAACATTCATTTATCTCCGTTTAGATGCCTCACCCTTGGAGTACGTAGCTAGGGCAGGCGAGAAGGGGCATTTTTGTGCACAGGCATATTGCAAAAGTGGCTATACTGTGCTCTGGTGATAATTTTTCACAAAGTCATGCCCTCAGCTGAGTACAAGCTAACAAGGTTCAGGTAGCTTTAAAAATGTCTTATGGGATTGCCTAGCTTTGTGTTCCTAATCAGTTGAACCTCCCGTAGCTGACCACCTAAAATGTCAAGCCAAAGAGGTTGTTTACTGGAGGTTTCTTAACTGAGCTAGTTTCAGAGGTTTACTTTCAATAATCCATACACAGACTACCATACACTCCAAATGAAGTGTAATATCTCTTTTTCTTTATGGTATTCACAAGTTGACAGTTCAATGCACTCAACTTAAGCAGAGACCAGGGGCCCGTTTCTCAAAAGTCCCCGTAACTTTTCGGGTCCAAAGCTATATTTTAACATCATCATGTACAGTGCCACTGCACAAAATTTGCACTCAGTGAGACGTGATCATGTCTGAGGTGGTTGCCTATGGGGGGTTATAAACAATTAAATAGAAGAATTCAAACTGTCAGCCCAAAAAGTAGCTGCTTATGAGAGGTGATCGCCTGTGAAAGGTTCCAACCAAAGTGTTTTGATGAAGAACATCTTGGTATTTTTACTAATGGGAGGTGTTCCCTAAGAGAGGTAGGAGCACAGGAAGGTTTGACTGTACTCAATAATAGCTGGGGGTGGCGGGGGTGACTTTTCCTATGTCCTCTGATAACAATAAGTATATGAAGGGTGTGTTTCTTAACAGTAGTGAAGAATGCTTGGTACTTCAGGATGGTCTTCACACTGTCTCCAGGGTGTCACAGGCAACTGAAGAAGAGCTAATGGACTGCAGCCTGGATCACCACACAGCACAGAAAGTTATCAACTTCTTTGACAAAGACTGCATACAGATTTAAGTTTAATGACTTCAAGTCTTTACTTTGTTTTGCTAAATGAGTGCCAATTTCGACCACGTTTCAACCAATATTTAGTGTTCAATATCACTGTTGGCTGGAAGTAATTTTCATGCAAGCTTAGGATAACAGATGAAAAAGATGATGTTTAAAGTATATTTTTGATATTGGTTTTCTCAGTGTTCAGGCTAAGTCTAAATAAGTGCCTGTAGTTTTTCGAAGAACTCTGTAAGTTCTTATGCAAAATTATATAAAGATTATTTTCCTTTTCATCTTTTCAAAGCAAATTAATGTAAACTTATGGAAAGTTACATGGTGCAGTCTTTGCTGCCTTTCATTTTTTTAAGGCCAACTTTCACACCATTTCTCCCAACATAGTTAGTGGCTTTTCTCAGCTGGGCAAAACCAAAACAAAAGTAATAATATTGATTTTGTCACTGTAGTTGTGAATCATACATTGAACTGGTCAGAACGAAGGAAATACAAATAATGTACTAAATGATTCGAACCCAACGAGTCATATCATAAGTCGGTAAAGTGTGATCGTCCAGGAAAGTGTAGTCCCAAGAAGGACTGTTTGTGGTGACATTGACTGGCGTTTCGAAAACTGACTGACTGACATTTCGACAATAAGACATTTTGACAAATTGACTGACGTTTTGACAATCAGGTCGTTGAAACGTCAGTCACTGTCACCACAAACAGTCCTTCTCGGGACACCACTCACCCTGATCATCATACTTTACTGACTTATAAAATACAAATAAGCAGTAACGGCAAGCACAGAAAAATATGTGGGAGTAGGCCACAAATCAAAAATTGCAAAAACAAACTATTTTCTAGATGAAACCAAGAACTGCCCCCAAAATGACCAACAGAACATTACAAAATAAATGTAGAACACACCATGTAACTAAGTAACGTTATCCTAAAGATTGAAGAAAAAAACATTGAATAAATACACGTCTGTGATGTATGCAGCAACGGATCATTTTTTAGAAGGGTGCTTGTATATACGTTATGTGAAGTACATCATTCTTCTTGAGAAAGAAACCCATTGTTCAAGCTGAACGAAGAAAATTACAATGCATAAAATTTGACCCTTTACGTTAATTTGCATATTAATTTTCATAAATTTGCATAACTTTGAATAACAACAGACAAGGGAGCTTCACTGCACCGTTTATGCCAGCAAGAACACCGAAATCAGTGCTCAGCTGATGAAAATGCAATGAATCTAAGTGGCTGGTACATGAGAGAATGTATTTTTTATTGTGGACAGGTTAAAATCAATAACTTTTTTAAGCCCTTGGTAATATCAAATGTCCAAGGTGACATAAATTTAGTACAAACAAGGTGAAAAGAAGATAGGTAATTTTAAAAACGATGATTGGATAATTAAAAATTTATGTTCATTGTGTGGTTCCAGAAAATATCCATACCCCCACCACGGAGGGAATTGGAATTTCCGGAGGGGTGGGGGGGTCAAAAACCCAGGAGAATCCAGAGGAGAGGGGGGTTAAACGGATAAATTACTTTCCAGAGGGTCAACTTCGATTCATTCCGATGTAAGCTGCAGATAAAGTTCGAAAATTGCTACTTACCGAATTTGTAGATCTTTATTGTGGAATTAAATTAGTTTAACTGCTAAGTAAACACTTTTGTTAAACGTAAAACAGGTATTCTTTCTCCCAAAGGCGCTTTGGAAGCGATATTGGGGCGGAAACGAAATAAACATCGTCGTTGCGTAGAGGTAGCCGCCATTACTCGTTACCAGTCTTCGAGAAGACAGCAACGTGTACCAGGAGTGGTTACATTTACTTATCGAGACCACGATCCTTCGACGAAAGGCGTGCGTCGTCTAAAGAACCTAAATTTTAAGCTTGCCTTCGCGATTGACGTTAATTATAAGAGTTGTTTACGAACAATCAGTCCGTCCTTTTTAACTTCCCTATGTGGCAACTGGCAAGCGAAGCGCGATCTCATTGACTCGTAGAAGTCGTGTTTTACCAAGCTTAGCAACGAGAATATTTATCGCGAAGTACAAGTGTCGCCAAATACGTTTACGGGCTTTCTTGCTACTCTTGCACCTTCAAGTAACGGGCTCTTAACTGAGGGCTGGTATGCAGGGTAACGACTTTAGAGAACTCAATATTCGTTATTCTTTCTATTTTGATCATTTCCCCTTAATTTTGTTTGTGCGTTTTCTTTGTTCATGATCGCGTTCATGTTGAAGTAACGTTTATCAGCAACACTGCGTCTTTTCAAGCGAATTCTTCAATTAAAACGAACGTTTTACATGCTTTTGTCAAGGTAATTTTACAGCTACCTAGTATATCTGACGTAGAGAAGAACAGTTTGGTATTGGTAAGATAATATGTTATGAGTAAGCTATGACTATGTACGTTATTTTAAACGCTAATAAATAGTATAAACACGTCCTACGATAATCGGAACGGCTTAGCTTCACTTAAATTTGGATCAGTTGCTTCATTGTTAACACTCTCGCTTCTTGAACGAAACTTTCCAGAGGGGTTGGGGGGGGGGGTGTTTGACAAACTGTGGAAAATCCGGAGGGATGGGGGGGTTACAGCTTACTTCAAAAAACGGAAAATCCGGGGAGGAGGGGGGTCCTAAGTGAAATTCCCTCCGTGGTGGGGGTATGGATTTTTTCTGGAACCACACATTAAACTTTGTCTTGTGTGAACTTTGAATACTAAGATGTTGAATAAAATTAATTGTAACTGACCATAATTAAAACTTACATGTGAATAGGTCAGCTGAATAAGACTAAAATGTTTGTTAAATTACTTTCTATTGTCAACTCCAAGTAGACAAAAAAAAATTTAAACTTGTGTTCCTTCTTGTCAACAGTCAATTTGCAGTTTCTTTTTAAACTAATCCCTCAAAAACTGTTTTTGTTTTGTCTTGAAGCAACCCAGAGTCTTGTTTAAATATTGTTCAGTAGCTGCTTGCCAATCGTTGGGTCTTCCCCAAGAAACAACAGTGTTGTTCGCAATGCTGGTGGATTGACGTAGCTGAAGGGAGCCTCACGTTGAATACAACATTGTATGCTAACATTCCTGTTGTCAACACTAGCTCTTGTGTGAATTCTGCAAGAAAAATAATATTGAATTCAGAAATTTCAATTCCCGTCTGTTCACACTACTAAATCTTACAAGGAAAAGTAAAAAAAAGACAAAAAGAACTTATACAACTGGTGAATTTGTATAAGAGATACTTCTTAAATGATGGCCTTTTTAATTTTTGCCACACCATACTGATACACTTCCTCTATATGCTCCAATGATAGAACGTTTTAAAATACAGTTAACAATAAAAACAAGCAAAAAATATGCAAAAAATACAGCATTGATGATTTGAAACCATTTTGACTTTGAAACAATGGTTGACATGGTGTTACTTAATAGTCAGAATATGCTAACAACTGAGATGGAATTAAATCACAGCTAACCAAAGCATAATATGAGAGATTGTATGGAGCTGAAATTCGATCGAAAAATGCAACAAATCATACATTAAAATCAACCGACCATTAAGCAGAAAATCGCCCAATTGATTTTTATGTATTTTTGGCAGAACAATTAGTAAGTATTGTAGTTATTTATTATATAGACAACAGTGTTTTAGTGGGAAAAAACCACTCCTAAAGTTCATATGAAACTACATCTGGGACTCGAGTGGCGTATTTTCCATATCCTCACTAGTGAGGATATCGATAACGGCATTTCCCGCTTTTACACTGTTGTTTGTGCCAAAACACTCTTGTCTATATAATAAAAAGAAAATTACGCGGCGGCTTGAAGATATGAATTTCATTTTCTCGTGGTAAGAAACAATATTTTTACTCACTCGCTGTGCTTGTTCGTACACTGTAAAATATTGTTTTTACCACTCGAAAATAAAATTCATATCTTTGCACCGCTGTGTAATATCCTCTATATGTATTAAGTGTTCAATTAGGTATACTGAGATTTTTTCAAAACTGCGTTAATTAAGAACCTTTAGCACTCTAATATTACCTCTGTTGCAAGTGATAATACATTCCAAAATGTTACAAGTATAAAACTAACTCCAAATTAACCGTTATTTTAAGGACGGTTCCTCCTTTTGTTACTACGCATACGTTCTGCGCATCTTGGGATATTCAGGTTTCTTAAGGAATTTGCCCACTAAGACAACAATACTTTTGTGCGGTTTTATGACTATGTGGAAAAAGCAGATCTTAGCAAGGGCTATCAAAATCCACAAAGAAAATTGGGAGTAACCGCATATTTTTCAGAGATAATTGACTTTAAATTTGGAAACCAATCGCTATACATTCTTTGTATTTTAATGCTTTTTTAGAATCATGGTTGCTTAATTATCTCTGAAAAATGCGTGGTCACCCACATTTTTCTTTTTGGATTCCAGTAACCCTTGCTAAGATCTACTTTTTTCCCATGTATCATAACCTTTGCAAAAATAGTTCTGCATTAGGAGGCACCGTCCTTAAACCTGAAAATAAATTTAAACCAACACTGCTGGGCCCGGTTGTTTGAGAGTCGGTTAACGCTAACCTGGGATTAAAACTTATAACCAAGGGTATTATTTCTCTTGTTAAAAAGAGTTTCACAGTTAATTTTAAGTGACCGTTTGCAAGTAACAAAAGTCAAAATGTAGGGCAAAAAGCATTTACAGGAATCCTCATCGCTTGCTTATAAAACTGAATTGAACATTGACACTAATCTTGGGTTAGCTTAATCGTGCTTTGAACAATCTGGCCATGTATTTTTAACAGGACACTGTTGTTGTGAGGAGACCCAGATTTCTTAAACATGATTTGTGTTCACAATAAATTATTTTGACCGAGGACAATGACAGTAGTCACTAGTAGGCAAATAAAATTAAATTAGAAGTACAGATTCACATAAAAGAAAAGAAAATTGACTTGATAACAAGTCATGTAGACTTCATGTACATGTCTGACAGTATTGTAAGTTTTGTGACTTTTCATAATATTAAGGGCAGTGCCTCCTTTTGTTACTGCGCATACGTTCTGCGCATCTCGGGATATTCAGGTTTCTTAAGGAATTTGCCCCCTAATACAACAATACTTTTGCGCGGTTTATAACTATATGGAAAAAGCAGATCTTAGCAAGGGCTATCAGAATCCAAAAAGAAAATTGGGGGTAACCATGCATTTTTCAGAGATAATTGAGTTTAAATTTGGTAAGAAATTGCCATACATTCTTTGTATTTTGACGCTTTTTTAGAATTATGGTTGCTTAATTATCTCTGAAAAATGCATGGTTACCCCCATTTTTCTTTTTGGATTCCAATAACCCTTGCTAAGATCTACTTTTTCCCCATAGTCAAAATCTTTGCAAAAATACATCTGTATTAGGAGGCACCATCCTTAAGTCTCTTATAATAAGAGACATTGCACTTACCTTTCTACGTCTAACGTAGTAAAAGATGATATTGACAATAAATGGCCAGAGAATGAGGAACATCAGAGGTTTTGACGGAATAAAAGCTTTCCACCATGGCTGCTCGGATCTGGGAGCTACATCCTGATTAATACAAAGAAACCATATTTACTCTCCACTGGTAGCAATAATGTACCAATAAAAAATACTGATCAAAGTAAAGGGCTCAACTGCTCCTGAAAAAAGCTTGGTTGACTGTTGTTCATAGTGTTGGCCATCTGAATGGTGTGCAAAAAGGAATGAGTTTCAATCTTTACAGGGAATCAGATTATTTGCTTGAAACTGAAAACAGCCTACTTGGTGAGCCAAACGTTGGTGTACTGGGCCCAGTTGTTTGAAAGCTGGTTAATGCTTGTAAACCTGGGATTAAAATTTAACCAAGGTTGCCATTTCTCTTTTTCAATTTCAGTTCTCACTGACAGCAAATTCCAGGTGGCGGTTTGAAAGCAACCAAAGTCAAAAGTTACTCGGGCAAAAATAATCCACAGGAATTCACGTCATTTGGCTGTAAAATTGAATTCAAAATTGACACTAATCCTGAGTTAGCTTAATCCTGCTTTGAACAACGGGATCCGTTATCTAACAGCTGAATGACAGCAGTGTTTACAAGTTTTGGTGATTCAAGTATTCATTTTACTACTATTTAATAGTTGTTTGTGCACAGACTGCTGGCAATCTGTCAGTCAACTATTGTTAACCTTCCTCAACAAAGAGAGAAAAGGTATTGGATAGGATATTTTCACTTGATATCTTGTTGTTAATCTGTATCTTCATTATGCTGATACTCCCTGAATCAATGGGATTAAGTTGCAAGTGAGTGCAACTCACCTGCCGAGATGTAAGTGCTTCCTCCATCGAGCCAAGTCGTCTCAGCACACTTTTCATGTCTTGGTGCAATCTCTCAAGTGCTTGCAAGATCCTGTCATTGATTTCATCACCTGCTGAGTCATAGTCTGGGCCACTTGTATGATCGCTAGTAAATTCATCCTCACTATCACTATCACCCCTCCGTCTATGTGCTCTAGGAAGTCGACTTGCTCCAGTCACGTTATTAGAACCTTGGGTTAACAAAAGTAAAATTAATGTATGTTTACAAGGCTTAGTTGATCTTTAGGTCAGCAATTTCACCACACTATGGTCTCTTTAGTATGAAACAAGTTGGAGTGTTGCTACATCTACCCTTGCTGGGTGAGATGCTAGTCCAGCAAAGGATTTATTGCACGTGCCCTGCTCTAAGAAGTAACTTTTCAGCAAAAAAGTTTTTCGTGACATAGACTAATGAAAAACATAAATTTCACTTTTGTTCCTGTTTGTGATTAGACACTATCTCTCATGCTTGAAGTATTGCATGAAACCAAAAGATGCACAGCAAATAATCACATGTACCTTCTTTGTTCCTAGTTCCTTGTGTTTGTCGTGTCCGAGTCACCTGACTCCTCCCAGATGGCTGCTGGGAGGCATCCCCTCCACCACATTCCCTTGCAGGGTGATGCGACTTTAGGATGCCAGATGGGTTTTGAGCATCTTCATCATTGGGCACAAGTGACTCGTATTCCTCCACAATGCCATCAGTTTGACTACCATGTCCATTCTCAAGAATTGGAGTAATCTCTGAAAAGCTTTCCTCAGTGACGGAGGGTACAACCTCAGATAAGTCTGAATTGACTACAGCTGGTCTGTCGGAATCACTGTTCTCTACAGCAAAAGTTACATGCTTTGCATATGGAGTGCTGGTTAGTAGATGTGAGCTTTTCAAGTCGCTTTCTAAATCAGAATTTTCAGATTCTGTCAATGTTGAGTTCGTGGCGTGTTCTGGTGAACCACTAGAATTGCTACTTTTTGTTGAATCAACCCTTTGAAGGGTGTCATCAAGTTCTTGTTCTTCATTGTGGGCACCATTTAGTAATTCTTGTAGATGTTCGGGGTCAATGGTGTCACAAAATTCATCTTCTTCACTCTCATCGCTGGTCAAAACTATGCCATTTTTTCCTTTGGATATGGGTAAATCAATATTGCTGGGTCTCAAAGGTGGAACTGCAAACAGAATTAGAAATCAGGCATCAATATTTTCACTATTTTATGTTTTCATTAATGGTCTCATGCATCAGTCAATTGAAACCCGGCCCCTTAACCCCTGGAACATAGCGGGGAATTTAACATTGGCCTGTCATTAAAACACCATTATTTCCCTGCCGCTGGGGTCAAGCAGTCTGTTAAAAGCCCCGCATACCTGGCCCACATAGTGGGGCATCAATACTTGAGAATCAAATGTGACACAACTCACTTTGGGTTTCGTTGGTAAAAATATGCAAATTAGAATCCAGGCAAAAAACAAGTAGTGAATTCCTATAAAGATTGAACACCATTGGCCAGATAACAATTAAACGTGGGCCCCTCTCTTTCCCTGCCACCATCTTGCACATCTTGAAAGACAAGGCCTCGGCTATTTTAAATTTTCCTTCCTGTTAAATCCCTGCTGCTGTCCCCGCTTCCAATAATGTGTGCATGCTGTTAAATCACTGCTCAATGACCCCAGTCATACATACATTTTATTCATTCCACCACCCCTTGGGCCCAACACATCCCTAAATGAGCGTTGTATACCGGCACTGGCAGCGTTAAATTCCCGCTATCTCCCAGCATGTCCCGGGGGTAGGGGGACGGGAGTTTCAATTGACAATTTTTTATGTTCTGAAATTAACACTTTGGAAAAACAAAAAAGTAATAACTTTGTTATCTGGAGGCACCTTTCTTTTCCTGAGAAATTCATTTACCAAGAGAAAACCATTTGTTGAATGAAATATTGAATAATATATTCATTACTGGTCATTCAAACCAACTAAATGGAAATGTCCTTAGGTAACTTCTCAAGTACAGTGATCTGTATGCTACTTGTAGGGAACAGTACTAAAACGTGACTGCTTACATCTACAGAGTATTTTTTTCAAAATGGTCTTAGTACTCATAACATGTACATACATCACACAGTAATGTTGAAGCCTGATAACATTAACATATAAAGTAAACAAGGCGACAAAACTTGCTGGCTTTTAGAGGGCTGCAGCCTTGGCAATTTCTGCTGTTAGAGTTGCATTAGTTTATTTAATTAAAGTTGTATACAAGTACATGTACCTTCACATGTTCCATTCTGAAATCCACTGTCATCCTCTTCAGCCTTCTCTGATTTCTTAAATTCATCTGGAGATATAATAAGCACTGGATTCACTCCGTTAGAGAACTGCAGGCCATTCAACTCATGTGCCTCCTTGTTTCTGAGGTCCAAACTGTCGCGATGTAGAAATCCTGCCACCCCTTTGTTTCTGAGATCCAAACTGTCACGATGTGGAAATTGTTCCATTGGCACGCTATCCTGACGCTGGACACCATTAACATTTGCTGGAATCACCTCATGTTCACCATTTAAGTCAGGTATTTCAATGTAACCATTTGGTCGATTTTTGTGCTTTGGCACATGATGTCCATTTGACTTAAGGTCTTCCTTGAGTTTTATTTTTTGCTGAGCTATTTCATTCTGAAAAATTCTAAGAATTGCCGGAACTTGTTCATCTTGCCCTTCATACACCACTTTGTAAAATGATTTGAGGACTTCCGAGAATTCTGCTGCTTCATCTCCGTCAGGCATGTCTTGCATGACCTACAGGGTAAAACAAAAATTAACCGAATACACTTGGCAATTTTCCACCCAACCATTTCAGTCCAGAACAGGTTCAACCTCCCCTAATTATTTGCTTCACATCATTAGAAACAACATACTAGACAAGTATAAAAAAGTAATTGAAGGGAAGGGGAGGATAGGGTATTTTGTAACCCGTGATTTTTTCGTCATGAAACATAAATTAATAGTTGTTTTCTACCTTGTGAAATGTATTTAGTTTGCTATGTATCCAAGAGCTACAATTTGCCATTACCCTGGTAAAAATTCTGCCCAGGATCCTAATAAGATCCTAATAGGATCCTAACAGGATCCTGTAGGATCTTAACCAGGATCCTGATAAGATCCTATATAAGATCCTGTAGGATCCTGTAGGATCCTATAGGATCCTGTTAGGATCCTATAGGATCCTATAGGATCCTGTTTAAGATCCTATAGGATCCTACAGGATCCTGTAGGATCCTACAGGATCCTAAGCAGGATCCTATAGGATCCTACAGGATCCTAAACAAGATCCTACAGGATCCTAAACAGGATCCTGGACAATCTTAAGCAGGATCCTGAAAGACTTAACAGGATCCTGAGTAGGATCCTAAACAACATGGTGCCATTTAGGATCCTGTGTGAACTTACAGAAAATCCTGTAGGATCCTGTATAGGATTTCTACCAGGGTATTAGTAAACCATGTAGCAAGAATTGTTTTGATCATGATTGTAACATACTGAGTCTTGAAGTGGGATTTAGACTATTTTTTAATGCTACATGCATATTCATTTCTTGTGTGGGGGCTACATCGTGATGTGCTTAGTACTTTGGACTTCAGATCTGAAGGCCCGTAGTTTGAAACCTGATCCCTGCCATTGTGTTGTTTTCTTAGATATTAAAGGGGTATTGTTGATGTACTTCTGTGGGTAATCCTACAAGCGATGGACTAGCGTCCCATCCAGGGGGGGGGGGGGAAGCAATATTCTCAGCTGCTTCATGCTAGGGAAACTAGGGATAAGCTTCAGCGGTGTGGGTCTCCCGTGGCTTATGTGCCACTTTACCTCATTTCTGCAGTGCTGGAAATAATTTTTCTTACTTAGCAGGACATGTGTCCTTTCAAATCTTCAGTTTGGTCGGACATATTACAAATTTGATCGGACACTAATTAGCATAATATAATTTGCATATGAACAAGAAGAAACTTGTGTCAATCTGAATTACTAGATTTATAATGCAATTTAGAATAGGAGTTGAACACCACTCTCAAAGGCTATACTTTGTTTATCTATTCGCCACAAAATATATATATATATTTTTTTTACAATCATTATTGTTTAGATGATACCACTGACTTCTGATACCAAGCCTTAAATTTCTTTTCCTTTATACCTGCGGGTACTTGAGTTTAGTTTCTCACTAGTGTTATGACTGACGTATTTTATTGAAGGCCCTTGTCAAAGTCTTTTCAAAGTAATTGTAGAAATTCGAAAAGCGAGACATTTTTCTTGTGTTGAGATATTTTGTGACACATTTTGGTATTGTGTGACATTGTTGCGTGCACCGGGCATGCGAGTAATGCATGGATTTTTGCCATATTTGGCTTATTTTCTCTCAGAATCGGCGTTATGTAGATTGTAGATCGGAGGTGCGAGACTAGTACTTGTTGACGCGAATACTGCTAAAAGCTTGATAGATTGATAGTATGAAAGCGAATTGAAATCTCTTGCATTGGAGCTATGGGAGTGGTTAATAGATACAGTCCTGAACAGTAATTATTGAGTGTTAAAACCAGTGTAAGGCTACATTTGAACCTCCAAAAATGGCTATTTTATCTACTATTAGCCTGACTGAAAGTCAGGGAATTCAAACCTGAGCTGGGTGAGTAGAATTATTTTGTTTGTATATTAAACTTGTACTTTGTCTTGATAATGAGATCCATCCATCGTCGAAACGTCGTCAGTTCTTTTGCGTAGCTTTTATGGTTGTTAAATTAAAAAAAATCGATTCAGATATTTATCCCTGACAGTTTTGAAAACTACATCTGTCACATTTCGACACATTGATTAAAAACGAGAGAATTGAACTCTGCATAACATAAATGCCTCGTGCAACAATGTAACTTTTACTTCTTGCATCTGTAATGGTCTAAGTCATTACGAAGAAAATACAATGTAGTACTTACATATATAGTAACACAGTAATAATGTACTGACGTATGAAAAACGCCGAGAAGACGACTAAAAACGTTTGAACATACTGACATGTAGAGAAACGTGGAGATGACAAGACGTATATCATGTGGACAAAGTAACTTACGAAAAAGAAGGAATGCATCATACGAATAAAATTAATGTTGAACGACAAGACTGGTACCGTATGGGCATTCCACGTCACGGGAAACAGCCGTAAAACAAGATTTATTTAATACGTTACGATCGAACTAACCTACCGAGAAGTGCCAAGAAGATAAAGCATAATACGGTAGAGGGTACGAATGAACTAGCGGGTATGGTGAAACATTGAAAACATAAGACTAACACTGTACAAACGAACTAACGTACCGAGAAACGTTAAAAAGATAACACTATTGAGAAACACTGTAAAGAGAAGACTAATACTGTACGAACGAACTATCGTACCAGATAACACTAATACTGTACAATCGAACTAACGTACCGAGACTGTACAAACGATCTAACGCATTGAGAAACGTTGAGATAAGACTAATTACTGTACAAACGAACTACCGTACGGAGAAAGGTTGAGAAGACAAGGCTAATACGGCACAAACCAACTAACGTACAGAGAAACGTTGAGAAGACAAGACTAATACTGTAAAAACAAAATAGCGAACGGAGAAAAGTTGAGAAGAATGATAAGACTTATACAGTAACTGAACAAACGAACTAATGAAGGAGAATAACTTTTGAGAATACTAATGCTGTACAAACGAATTAACGTAGCGAGAAATGTTGAGAAGATAAGACTAATCAAGACCGTACAAATGAACTAACGACGGAGAAACGTTGAGAAGGTAAGACTAATACTGCAAAAACGAACTAACACACGGAGAAACTTTGAGAAGATAAGACTACTACTGTATAAACGAACTAACGAACCAAGAACCATTGATATAACAACAGTAATACAAGAGATGGGAATGTACTATGATATGGAGAAACGTCCAGAGAAGACTAATACTGTAAGAACGGACTACTGTACGGGGAAACGTCAAAAAGACAAGACTTATACTGTACAAATGAACTATCAGTTATCATTTCAATACGGTTTTAAAGCAAAAGAACAGACGTTTTTCGTGTTCGGACATCATGTCCGACCATATGGCAAAATTGGTCGGACAATTTCGAAATTTGTTTGGACAATGTCCGATGACTGACTGTTATTTCCAGCACTGTTTCTGGTAATGCAAGATGACTTGTATGTACCACACACCTGTTTTAGTTCAGAAACATAAGACTCCATGGCTTCTTGTTTTGACATCTGACCCAACCCATGCCATGCCTCCCTGTTACAAGGAACAAAATTCAAAACAAAAATTAAATCAAATGATAATTTAGAACATTCCAGTCAGTATCTAGAAGCAAGAATTCAATTGTCATGAACCAACTTGCCATCTGGAATTTCAAACCTAAGCCCATCTTCATTAAATTGGATACTTTGTAAGGTAACTCTCTCTAAAGATCATCTAGTTCCCATTATCTTGGACAACAATAATTGTTTTCCATACATGTAGTGTACTTATTGATCTCTTGAATGCTTGAGAATGCTGAATTATAAGATAAATAATTATGTCTTTGTCAAAATAAGACTTTCAAAAGAAATCAAAATCCCTGATACAATTTTGTAGGTGACATTTCTCATATCCATGTCTATAACTACCGTAACTGACTTGTTAACTTTAAGTTAACTACAAATTAATAATTTTATTCATTTGACTGTGAAAATTCTTCCATCAACTAGATTCTTCCACCTCTTCTATTGACAATGTTGCTTTACCCTGGGAAAGAAGCCTAATGAATGACCATAACAGCAACACAACATCAACGGCAAGAAGGAGGGAGAGAAAGCAATTCTCTGACCACAATTATGTTTTGTTCTATTATGCTCTGTTCTATTCACATTCTATTTGTTGCAACCAGTTTTGTCCAGAGTTGAAACTTGCTTCACTGAACGGCCTAGCCCTTACCCAGACATCGCCTTAGCCTTAAGTTACTAGTTCTCTGTTCATGTATTCAAATGGTGTATTAAATCTTGTTATCCCACTTGCTTTGAAGTACTTCAAACACTTAACTTACCATTTTGCTTTTCTCACAACATCCCAAAATCCAGGCTTTGATTCAAGACACTCTCCCTCCTTAGCTTGTTTGTAAAATGCATAAAACTGAAAGCAAAGCAACAAATTAATATCATGGGTATTTCACAAGGAAAGAGAACTGAATCAGAAATTTGGAAGCCCTTTATATGCAGTGTATTTTTTTCAAATTGCATCCAAATATACATAATTATACATTCAAGTACAGTCAAACATTGGACACCTAAGGTACAGAACCACACTATCTTAGAGATATGTTTTCCAATAAAACTGGTTATAGCTTGGGTGCATTCATCAATAATTGTTAAAACAAAGTTCTCCAGAAGATGCCAAGATGCCCAGGACCTTTGAAAGAATAGAGTGTCTGATAAAAGGTGTCTGCATTACAGAGGAAGAATACACATGATCCGTCTATGTGGGATCAAGTCAACAGCCTGTAAAATCTTGTATCAGTATGAGTTATACCAGTGTGAGTTCACCCTGGTAGCAGTACCCAACTGAGATTCTATTTCAAGTATGAACACTCACACCAGTCTCATGCAAACTTGGTATCACTGTTCATATCCCTTCTAATAATAATAATAAAAACTTTATTTAACGAGGGTGGCACGAAATAGTGCGAAGCACTAATAAACTTGTGGCCCTCCTAACTTACTAAGATATTTACAATGAATTATCAAGAAAAATATTTACAATGAGTTATATAAAAATCTAAAACCTACTATATAAATGTAAATATATACATGTAATGAAAAACAAAAAGAAAGAAAAAAATAATTAATAAAAACTGAGATAAAAATTGAAATGAAATAATATAAAAAACTAAAAATGAGGTAAAAATTGCTGATTTATCAAAAATTTCTGGTGCAAAGCACGCCTGAACGATTTAACGGTGACTTCTTTTTTCAGGTCTGCTCCTAACATATTCCATTGTTCTATGGCGGTTACTAAAAACGTACTTCCTCCTTCAGTCTTTAATCTGTAACGTGGTGTTAAAAAGTTCAACTTTGAAAATCTATTGTTTCTAGAGTGTAAAGAACTGTTGAGCTTTAGCACTTCTATAAGGTAGTCTGGAACAGACAACTTAATACGTTTAAACAATATCGCACACTTAGATATTAAAGTGTCAGTGTAAAAAGGAAGCCATTTTAGTTTGTTGAATAACGGTAGAGTGGGCGCCTGAGTTTCTCTATTCAAAATCACCCTAGCGGCTCTTTTCTAAATTAAGATGGGTCTCTGGGGCACCATCTTCTAGCAATAAATGCAGAAAGAAAGGAATGTCATTATAGTAGGTTGTTCAAGGTCACTGGACAATTGAATTGATTGGTATGTTAATGGTAGAAGTGGGTAGGGAGTGAAGAGGGCTGATAAATTTTGACCATGGTTTTCTTGGGGGAGATGGCTAGGTTAATGCACTGTCACACAGTTGTCTGTCAACAGTTGACAGACAACTGTGTGACAGTGCATTAACCTAGTCATCTCTCCAAGAAAACCATGGTCACAATATCAGCCCTCTTCACTCCCTAGCAATTACTGCTAATGAAACCAGTATGATCATGTCCACATACAATAGGTTTCCATTCAGCACATATGCAAATTCAAAAAACTTTGTGTTTGTTTGTTTTTTTTTTTTGAAGTCTTGCATCCAAGTTAAGGAAAAGCAGTGAATAAAATATGGATAATATGATTACTCCATCAACAAAACAATAAGCTTAATAACAAGTGAATTCTTAATTAATCTTACAGAAACTACATATTTAAGCTAGTTTACATTAAACTTTGTAACAACAAGGATTGCAAAAAAGCACCTAACGTGCCAGTTCAAGATACATTATACTGTCTATATGCATATAACAAATTAAGATGAGTCCATTGTTATGTACTAAGCTTAAGACAATTTGCCACTTAGAACTTATTTTCACAGAAGAACTTTGTACCCCATTTGAAATCACACGACTAATCACACGTCGTGTGATTTGACCTCAACGAAAGGAGAGATTAAAAATATTTTTATTTATCAAATGAAAACTCAAGACTAGTTGTCGTGAACATTAGCACGTATTTAACAGCAAGAAAGGCGAATCGTATAAATTTTACATGTACTACAACGTAAGCATACCTTCAACATGGTGTCGTAAGAAGGTTGGTAAGCGCCTTAAAATTAAATAAATCGGACATGTTACGAAAAAGAAAGCACAGGAAAAAGATTAACCTTTTATCTTGCAAACTGCTGCATTTAAATAGTTGTACATACCTTTCTTTGGCATTGATCGCACGACGTTTACTGCAGCATCAAATCTCGCTTCTACAGGTCCCGCCATGTTTACAGCGTTCAAATGGTCACGTGACAAGTGTTGCGAAAGTGACCTCACGCTGAAAAGTAAGTGAACTTCCGGGAAATGAATGAAGTAACGTGAAAACAGACACAGTTAAGTTGATTTCCGGAAAAGCAAATCGGTTTATTTTGTTTTTATAGACCGCAAAAAAAAAAAGAAGCAAAAAACAAAAAACAAAAGAAAAACAAACAAACAAACAAACAGACAGACAAACGCGTGGAAGGTCGTACGAAATGAAAGAGTAAGGGGACTTTTTGAGGTGCAAGCGTGGATTGTGAAGTCTCAGTCACCAGGAGGCCATGTCCGTGGCTCCTGCACTCAATCGTTCCTTGTTAAAGTGGCGCAAAATACCGACTGACTGTTTTGAAGTTAAACGGAGTCGATTAGGACAAATTAGCCACCCTAAAGATGATGTTTCGACTCAGGTAGTTCTTCGTCAGAAAGAACAGGCCCCCTCCGGGGTCGCCACAGGTCTAGAAAATAAAGAACAAGGCGGGGTTGCATTTCGATCCAGTCCCCCCACATAATAGATCGTCAACCCTCGTGCTTCGACGGTGTCATATTTTATACAGCGGATGCGATCTGTGTAGTTTGTCTGCATTGATCAAAAACATTTTTCCCTTGCCAATATCTTAAAAGGTTTTCAGGTAAGAATATTCAATACTTTGATCCTTACATAACTGCTTGAAAGTTTTTACGAGTGAAGTGATTGGCGCATTGAAATCGTTTAGCTGTCTCTCGCCGGCGGTACATGAAGAACACTTTTGCAGTCTGAAGTTTACGTGCGGATGTTAAAATAGTCCTTTCAAATAAGTGAATTTCGTGATTTCGATACAATAGATGTTTTTCAGTCTGTCGGGGGTAGAAGTAATGGTTAATCACAGTTCCTTAGTTTCAGGGAATTCATTATTTAAGAAGGGTTTTATGGAACGGAATTGGCAGATATTCCGTGACCGAACCCTGAATGGCCTGGTTGCGCTAAATTATTTCCGATCTGCAATTCCTTGCTTACATTTGCACAAGCGTTTGTGTTCTGTTGTCATTATTGTGTAAATGTTTTCTCTTTGCGTCCTACTTCGGTTTCCAAATGTGAGCTCACTGCCCTGAAAATTATCTGGACTGAGTGAACGAGGAAATTCTATTAAACTGACTTCTGTCGTTCGCTTGTTTCGTTTCCTGAACACGAAGGCCAAATGAATGCTTCGAAATTTTGATCGGTCACTTCGCTAACGTTAGCAAAACTTTAATTAGTATTATGCTACTCTCGGCCATAATTTATATAAACAGCATTTTTCACAGTAGGCCTGAATCATAACTGAATAATAAAAAAAGTGATCTAAAGGACTTCTCTTGATCATGATCTAAGTGTTTTAACGTGTACATTCAGTTTGAAGCTTAAAATATTAGTTTACATTGATCATTGAATTGTATTTCAGCCAGTTGTTTTATGAGTCAAAAGCAACCCAAACCTACACTCAGTGGCCAGCGGATTAGAACCCGCAAAAGAGGTAACAAATCACGTTTTAGCTAATTGCTGTAGTATACTTCCTTGCTTCCCTTTTCGTACATTTATGTCAGCTGCGTATCATTCCTACAGTTGGTAAGGAGCGAGGATGTGATGTGATCGTCAAAACTGAAATGTGAAACAAAGTTCACGACTCTAGAATAATTGAAACTCTTTTGCAAAATAACAGGAAAAAAGGGGAAAAATATAGAAAGAAAGAAAAGCTGGACCATTAGGGGCAAGATTTCCAAACAGCCTACACAATTTCCTACTCAATTTTCTGACTGTACATAGTTCGATTTGTAATCTTTGTTTGTGTAATGAGGGAAAGTATCAGAGGAATTGATTGTAACTATAGTTAAGTATGAGATTATGCAGTTGTCTTTCCAAAGTTAAGTTCCCCTTAACAGTTTTCATTTTGGATGGTTGCATTTTAGGAGTTCATTTACACACAAAAAAACATGGTCACGCATGATTCATGGTTTCACTGTTGCAGTAAATTAAAGTCTACGTATACATGTAGCTGCTTTCTCTTCTCCATGAGATTCTAGTTTTGTTCTTTTGTTCACAAAATGTTGCAGTCTTTGCAATTTCATGGTCGTCTAGTGAAGTTAGCATAATTTGCTATATTATGCGTGAAATGCATAAAAAATGTAAAGTACATACACTTTTAAACCTGGACTCTACTTTAAATGATGACATCACAACACAAATCTTGAGTGTGACATCATAATATCAATGTTGAAATGGAATATAGAAAAAAATGCCAAATATCAGCAGATATTGTACTTGTGTCGGTTTCTTTTTAGAACTAGTATTAGCCCACCCTAAATCATGGTATAGAAAATGAATCCACTTTGCTGTCTCAGTTCTGTTTCAAAGTGTTTAAACTTCAGAATCAGGGCTTGAAATTTACGGTTGCAAACATGCAATTTGCGACTGGTTCGAGAACATTTGCTCCTAAAAAATAAGTTAAGAGCAAAGTTGCGCCTTCAACTTTTGGCCCATTTTCATAATAAATACATTTTCTGCTCCTTGTTAGACCAAATTTACTCCTAAAATTTTGGACCTAGGAGCAGAATTGTTCCTGGAAAAAAATTTATTTCGAGGCCTGTTCAGAATTAACATTAGAAGCATTGTATTAAGTATTACACCCCCTAAAGAGTTTGTACTGTGAAATCCTTAGTTACATACAGTGTATATTGTAAATTTCTTTAAGGTAGTTGGATCACTATTAACACGTTCATTTTGAATAAAAATTGCTTAAAATGGGCGATTCCAGAAAATATCCGTACCATACCACAGACGGCTTCCATATTTTAACCCCCCTTGCCTTCAGAATTTCCAAAATGCGTTATCCCCCCATGCCCTCGGATTTCCATAATCGTAAACCCCCCCTCCCGTTCGGATTTTCCATTTTTTCGTCAGACCCTTAAGGCCACTATTTTGCCCAATTTTGGTTATTTTACGGAAAAATATTTCTAATTACTCTACTTCTGTTCCGTACAAGTACAACTGGTTATAGAGGGAGTCGTCCTGACTCTGAAAGTTCTGGAATGAAAATTTTTTCCAAAAATTAAACGTTTTCTCCTTACTGCTGTTCAACAGACTCAACCTTAGTTAACTTTACATTGCCCCAAACTGGTAAAGAACATTAAAATATAAGAATATCGTGTGATGAACGTGTGTCCTCGCGGAAGATATTACGATCGAGTATATTTTGTTTCCGCCATCTTGAATTTGAGCCATCGGGATCAGCAGTCACTCCCAATCTCAAAATCTGCAAAAATCCGAGAGGCGCTGTCGCAGGCGCCCCTTAGAAAGGGACTGGCACGAGTTTTCGATGTTCATACAACGGGAGTACAAGAAATGTACAAGCGGTAAGAAACATAGATTTTTCATATTTTATTAATCGATCAGACAAGAAATTAATCAACGTAAGTCCTCTGGAGCTTAAAATACAACCTATATTTTGTCGGTTTTCCTAATGAAAACGAACACATGCCTGTCGATCGATGCTTGACTCGTATTCTGCTTCCGCAGCGCGGTCGTCTGCAATGTCGCCAGTTCGTGCTCTATTTACAAACTGATTTAAAACGTCCATAAAAAAGCGCTTTCAAGGAATACATTCTTGTCTGTCTCCTGTGTAAATCCCAGATCTAAACCCCCCCATGCCTTCAGAATTCCACTCGTAAGTATCCCCCCATGCTTTCGGATTTCCAGTTCTAAGAACCCCCCCTTGCCCTCGGAATTCCGAAAAGCCGTCCGTGGTATGGTACGGATATTTTCTGGAATCGCCCAATGGAAAAACTTGTTGAAGTAAAAATATATCGGGTTGATACAAGTAAAGTTACACTTAGAAAATTAGATGTCCGAGGTTACAATTTTCGCACCTACAACTGTAAGGTCACAAATCCCATTTGAGTTCCAGGCTCAAAAATTTTGGTTTGTCGTTTTACGGCTTTATCTTAAAAGGCAGATTGAAAAGAAATGTAGGAATTTATTTGTATACAGAAAAGGAAGAAACTCACGGGAGCCCCGACATGAAGCCCGCTTCTTTATTCAGATATCGTGTTTTAAAGAAAAAAACCTGAGTCGTCACTTTAAGCGGCCATAATATCGAGCTCACTATCGGAAAAAATGGCGGCGTAAACAAATACGAATAGCATAGCAACATGTAGTACGTTACAAGTTCCATGCTGAGTTTTGTTTGCACTGCATGAAGCTCAGGTATCAAATCGGTTTCTTGGTGGATTTTAAGGTCTAAGAAAGGCCAAAGATTTAAAAGAGTGGTCAATAACTGCTTTTAGAGATGTAATGCGAAAGTATTTCACGGTTCTTTTGTCGAATTTCGCCTGCAATGCTCACTTAATGATCACACGTTCAAATTTGAGTGAACGTAACGTAGCTGTCAACACGCGATCATATTGTTTCAAATTTCACAAATCGAAGGAAAATAACACGCATAAAAACCAAACTTCATCCTTCATTTTCTCTGCTCCTAATGGGAATAAAGCCCTCATCTTTTGCAGTTTTGTTAAATTTTGTATTATCTTTCAAGTAATCGAACTTTTGGATAGGGTTTATTTTTCACCTTCAACCGGTTCAAATACCTTAAATTCCTCAACAGACGAAAAAGAAAAGCAAGATCCTCTTGCGTTTCGCGATGCTATAATACAGGGGCTACAAGACATTGGTAACAATGATCTAGACCAAGTGAGTGTTGTCACATTTTGTTTATTAGATAAATTATGACTTGTAACGTCTTTCTTCCAGGAATGACTAGACCAGGAATTCTTTGGTATTAAATTAATTTTATCCTACATACTGTAGTTCAGATGTCCTTATATATTAAATGTTGGTGTGGATTTCCTAATTGTACACTTCTGCCATACATTGTTTAGCAAAACTCCATCAACCCTTTAACAGGGTTCGTGCGGGTCCTGAAAACGCTGGAAAGTCCTGGAATTTTATTGTAGCATTTTCCAGGACTGAAAAGTCCTGGAAAATTAATGCAGGGCCTGGAAAGTCCTGGAAAATTAATGCAGGTCCTGGAAAGTCCTGGAAAATTAATGCAGGGCCTGGAAAGTCCTGGAAAATTAATGCAGGGCCTGGGAAAGTCCTGGAAAATTAATGCAGGTCCTGGAAAGTCCTGGAAAATTAATGCAGGGTTTGGAAAGTCCTGGAGAATTAATGCAGGTCCTGGAAAGTCCTGGAAATCTATAAATGCTTGTAAAAAAAAAAACGTTTTCTTTTTCAAAAAATGTCCGACTATTATTTTTGGCTTTCTATTACATAAGCGTTTATTGCTCAATTATTGTGCATTTGGGAGACCTGGAAAAATCTATTTGAGTCCTGGAGAAGTCCTGGAAAAGTCCTGGAAAATTGTTTCTGAAAAAGGGTACGAACCCTGTATAAGTCCCGATATCAACAATCATGATTGTCCTCCTCAGGCGTACAGACGTTTTGTATGCTGTGAATGTGCTTGTAAACAATTCTTCGGTGTTCTCTCTCTTTAAGGTGTTGACATTTCTTGACAGAACTGGGAGTAAATTGAACTACAGGCTCTATGGAGAGTATCTCTTTGATATACTGTTTGCTGGAGGTGTTTTAGGTATGATGTCAAAGCAATATCATTATTAAATGATGAAAACAATCCCTCTTGAGTGTGCAGTGTGTGTATGTTGTAGTTCAATTTTATCCTTAGTTCAATTTTAATTGTCCTTTGTTTTTTTTTTATGTTGATATAATTGTAATGAATATAAAACTAAAGAAAAGAAATTGAACCAAGGATAAAATTGAACCACAACATGTACATGTAACCATCCCTCAAAAGTAAAGGTGAACTTTGATGTTTCTGGGGACCCCTAGCACTTTGTGTTGGAACTCTGAAATATTACCTGTATTTTACTGCTCTATGATAAATGCCTGTAATTCAAATATGCAGGCTAAATAAGCATACCTGCCAACCATCCCAATTTAATCGGAATTGTCCCGATTTTTGAGTTTCAAAACATAAAAAAATCAGGACATTCTGATTTTCAAGAGGAAAAAAGACATTTTCCTTTTTTAAAAATTGGAACTGGGTTGTTAAAGATTGATCTTGACTCTTTTAAATCCTATTGTTTTGTGCAGTACATGCAATGAATTTAACTAAAAACCCTTGAGTATCATGGACCCTGCTCAGTGCTGAGGGCAGGGCACTACTCCAGGGCTGGGGTTTTTAAGGTTGGCAGGTATGAATCAGATTGAACAATTGCTCTTTCAATCACTCTCAGGCTGAGTGATCATCACTTTAAAAACATACATCTTCTAGTCATGCTACTGTTGAATCAAAATATTATGTCATGCAGTCACACCCTTTGTTACACGTGCTCAAACTTTGAGTCACATATTAGCAACATGGGAGTAGACTTTGGAATCCCTCTGATAGGGTGCCACAAGTGGGGGATTGTGTTTCTTAGGGCTTTTTATTGTGGTTAAATGTGCCATTCAAATTTCATTAATGAGATAACAGTGTTTAGATTCAATCTATAATTATCTGAATCATCCCCAGGCAATGTTAAACAAAATTAATGATAAATTAAACAAATTGCAACACTGAAATTCCAAGTCACTGAAAAAATTCAGTGGCTTAGGTGGGACATGAACTAATGACCTTTGGGTTACTAGATCACTTTTCTACCATCTGAGCTACAAAGCCACGATGGGAATAGCATGTGGATGAAAAACACTGTTATCCTCATTTATTTGTTCCTTGCATGTAATACCTGCTATACATGCTACATTTGTAAGATCAGGTTGGGATATAGATATACATATATATACATCTTATTAAGTATGGTACTTTTTTAATTTTGCTACTCTAAATAGCCCCTGGTGGCAGTATACTGGAAGAAGGTGAAAAATCCACATGGAGAACATCTGTCTGTGTTTTTGAAGCCAACGATGATGATCTCAAGACTTACGTGCAGGTACACTACCTGGGTACAGTACTTCTTTTGTCAACTCTTCTGTCCCCAGCTCTGAAAGGTGGAACCAATTTGTGTGGTAAAATAAACAGTGCCAAAGGAAAGTTGGGCTCAGTAGCTTTAATATCAACTTACTTCTTACTTACCGGTACTTAATCCTCTTCGTTTCTGGTGGAAGATACTACAGTACCGCTTGAAAGTATTGGTGCATTTTCTGCGATACTGCCACGGTGGAATTGCAGTTTGTATCTCCGGTTTGACCTCCGGAAAACCTCGTCCAACTTCTTTGAAAACTCCAGTTTTACCTCGGTTTTTTGTGGTCAGAAATACTGCGGTAAAGAATAGGACGCGGTGGTGTTTGAATAGCCTTTTGTTTCCTTTGTTTCAAAGATAAATTAACTTCAATAAGCGAGACGTCGCGCGCCGATGATTTTATCATGTGATAGATTTCACACGATTATTGTTTTTACCGTGATTCACAAACCGTGACTTCTGAGCACTTTTGCTGAACGCTTACGTTAGTCGAAGAAAGAAATGGAAACTTGTGCCATTTGCCACAGCTAGGAGAAATAAAACGGACATCATAGAGATAGAATTGTTGCGTTACATACCATCTGACGTTCATTGAAAAGGTCAGATTTCACCCGTTATGCAAATTTGATGCGCTTTTGAACTGAAACTAACTCCCCGCTATATATCGCTATTTCTTACAAATTCTTTTACACTTGGCACTGTCTCGGAGCTTCAACATGAGTTTCATTTACTATTTCAATTACCATCGAAGGATTAAGTGCGCAAAAGATCTAGAAAGGTTCGATTTGTTCCCACATCGCTCGCACAATTTATTTTGAGACTCACAGTATGCAAATTCAAATTCAGTGCAATGCTCGGTGAACTTAAAATGATCTCAGGAAAAAACTTGCTATTTTACTCTAATTCTCTTTCTAACATAAATTTTGCTTTTTAGTTCAAGTTACATTCAGCAGTTTCGCTTTTGACCGCATGTTTGAGTATGGCGAAGGCATATTTCAATTCTGAAAATTTTAGCTTACGTCGCATTCGGCACGCAAATTATTCACGCAACGCTTGGCACCCCATAGTGGTGTTTGCCGACTAAAACTGTTTTTTTTTTTAAAATAAAGAACATGTTTTACTTTACTATTGAACGTGTCAGCTTCTGTTTGTTCGCTCGAAGTTTGCTTGCGGCTGCCCGACAATCCATTCTATTGTGATTGTGCATGATTCTGGCGCCTAGTCCCGCCGTCTTGCAAAGTCTGAAACGAGAACCTCTCGTGTTGTATCGCATGGACTACCGGCTTGCTCGAAAAACATTTAAATACATCAGCTTGCTCATAGCTCTCCTTAAACGATCTAATACCAATAAAAACACGATCTTTAAAGTTCTTTATTTATAATTCCACTTGGTGATAAAAACACCTGCAATGCCAAGCCGGCGTGACAGCACACGATCGAGTCCGAAGTCTATTTGCTTCTTTGAGAATATTAGTGAGATAAAGTATAAACAATGCCAAAACAATAGAAATTAGCCACTATTGTTTGGTTACCGAGGCATTGCCGCGTCAAATCAGCCGCGGTGTTCGGTCGCTTTCGTCCTTACCGAGGTTGCGGTTTTCGTCCCACCGCGGCAAATTCGAGGAAAACAAAATGGCAGCAGATGAGGTTTCGCCGCGTGCTTATGCACCAATACTTTCGAGCGGTACTGTAGGTCTACCACTAGCCCTCGCTATCTGACCTTATTTTGTGCAGTAAATCAACTTTGTTTAAAGGAGGGTGACACTTAGCAGTCTGGGACTGACAAACCTGTGGCCCTTGGGTTCCAGATCGAATTGGAATTTGGAAATGTTGGTTTTTGAGGGAAGGGGAAAACCGGAGTACCCGGAGAAAAACCTCTCGGAGCAAGAAGGAGAACCAACAACAAACTCAACCCACATATGACACCGAGACTGTGGGTCAAACCTGGGCCACTTAATGGGAGGCGAGCGCTCTCACCACTGCGTTATCCCTGCTCTCCATCCCTGCGTCATCCCTGCTCCTGCACCATCCCTGCTCCCCGCAGTGTCTTTTGCCTCAAGCCACATAAGTCCTCTCAACTCTGACATTCCTGTGCACCTCCAGGTGTGTCAGGGTCGCCCTCTCTTTCAAATCAACAGTCACACTTTAATAGAATTTCATGCACAGACTCAAAATCTTGAAGTGCCTTGTGCAGCTTAAAAAAACAGAAGCACAGGCAAGCTCAATCGCAAGCTTTCATTGGAAAATCATTTATCATGATTTGAATGTGTTGTTGTTGCTGGTTTTTAATTTTCTACATTGAATACAAGTTTTGTAGTGACCACATAGCAATTTATCTTGGATGCTTGTAGGTGATAAACAAAGTCATTGCACGATACCGATACCTGCAGAAGGCATTTGAAGAAGAGATCCAGAAGGTTAGTTATCAGTCAACAAAATTTTTGAGCATCCAATCACATCTCTGAAGTCCACATGTTTTACCTCCCAGGAGCAGAGTTTGAATTACAGCTGACTTCCGATAACTTTCGAGAACCTCCAATTTTAAACTTATTAGTATGAAACTTGTTTTCCCAAACTATAAGGGTCTGACACTGGAATAAAGTTTCTATCTATCTAACTCTAACCAAAATCAATTCCCCCTTGAATTTCTTTGTACATTTAAACTGCTGTTGTGGTATTAGGCCTAGCTACAAAAATCCCAAAAAATGGCCTAAAAATCTTCCAGAATTTCTCCAAAAATGTTCTAAAAATCTCCGGTTTCACCTCTAAAAATCCCATAAAAACTCCTAAAAATCTCAAAAAATCGTATAATATTTTTAAAAAACTGGGTGACCTGTGGTGAAAATTCTATGTCTTTGGCTAGGTTTTCAAATCAACGCCCGATACTGTGAGGGAGAATCAATAATTGCAAACAAAGCCTTCACGATCGCTTGTGACGAAACATCTCCAAGTTTCAAGCTTTTTTTTGGTGATAAAAAAACAAAAAACCTTGAAAATATTCACCAAAATCTCTAAAAATCCTATAGTTTTCTAAAAATCCAGTGAAGCTCTAAAAATCCTGAAACAAGTCCGGAATTTTGTAGCTAGGCCTATGTGGTATCTTTTTGGCCGTGAGAGCTAGAAGTATGACAAGGTCACAGTAGGTTATGTATGAAGCGTGTCTGAGCTCTTTGTCACAGCAAGAGAGCACTGTTTGGCATAATTTAAATCATGACTGCAAAGCAAAACAGTGCTTAGTTAATCTCTGGTCAGTCTTGTGATAACTTTGTGATACTTCCAGTAACATAAACCTTTTTTCAACTTTTATTGAAAATTTTAATGACTGGTCGTCAACTTTAAACAGTGACCTCAGGATTAAATTGCCAATAGACCTACTCCTTTTTCCTCTGTGCCCATCTTTTGCCATCTTTAACTGAAACCTGTTTGTCATGGTGTACCATTTTAAGTAAAAAAGCCAGTCTGGTTAACCCTTTCAGCCCTGGGAAGCAAACACCGGTTTTTCATAATCTAATAAATAAAAACTCAAAAAAATATGTATATACCATACTATTAATTTAAAAGTTATTGAATAGTTCATTTCATATATCAACTCCACATAACTGAGGGAAGTTAAGGATTTGAATGAAAAAAAAAAAGGCTTTGAAAAACAATTTAGTTCAGGAACATCCCAGTCCTAACATATGGTTAGGTATACCCATACACTATTACAATAGCTCATTTTGCAGCTCGGTGCACAGAGTAACTTGAGACATGTTCCAAGCCAAACATGTATTAGGAAAAAACTGTGAAAGTTGTTGGGGGTGCATATAGGATGGGGGGGGGGGGGCGAGGTTGGGAGGAGGAGGTAGAATTCTATGCTGTCAATGGGCAGAACTTTCTAATACCTATTTGGTGGCAAAACGATTTTTTCTGATCAAGTTTTACTTAGTTTAAATTGTATTTCCAGATCCTGCTGTTCCTCAAAGGTTTCACTGAAGAACAAAGAAACAAGCTTGCCATCGTTACTGGAATCATTCTGGCAAACGGTATGTTATTCACATGAAACTTGTGTGTATTCTTAAAGGGGCATAGTCACACTATTTTAGTTAACATTAAAAATCAAAAATATGTCCTCACATCAATGAATGCCTGCAAAATTAACAATGGTCTAGTTTTGTTACCAAGGATTATATTGCTTTACTGAAACTATTTTCGTCGTTTGTTGCTACGGATGGCGCGGGTGGAAATGGATTGCAACTTGAAAAAATTAGGCTAAACTTTTCAAGTTCTTTCAGGGTGTTGACATTAAATCGATATTAAATGGTCATGGTTTGTTTTCTCTTAATGAAATTAAGGTAATATGTTCTTTGTTAAGGTAATATGTTCTTTGAATCATATGTTCTTTGAATAATATGTTCTTAAAATCCTTTGAATGTTCAAACACAATGTTGGGTGAGGATAAAGTTAGCTACCAATACTTTTAGCCCAGTTTTGACCAAAAATCTGCAAAATCCTTGTCACTATGCTCTTTGAAGACAGTATGAAGTTAAATTTGGCACTTAATTGTTTTCTTGTATTTCCTTGTAGGCATGGCACCATCCACTGCTCTGACCAGTCTGTTCAATGAAACCCTTGTCAAAGAAGGTAACAATGCATATTAGACATTACCAGAGGTAGACCATGGCCTGTTGCAAATGCTCAAATATGATTGGTTAAAATAATTATCATTGTCTGTTCACTGGTAGACGGTGATTCTGTCCACTATGTCCTTAACAAATGCATTCAATTTCTTTTGACTTTCACCTTACTTACAGCACACGTGTACTGGTAAATATTGGCCAAAAAGTGATTTAATGCCAATTTCAATGACTTAGAGTTAGCTAGCTATTTAAACAATAAGTGAAGATGACTTTATATCTACTGTATGTTTTCAACTACACCTCATTTGCTATTAATTCTCTTTCAGAACAACTTGGATAACATTATTAATGAGAATTTCCTCAGCTAATTTGTCCTTGTACCATTAGTTGATGTGCTTTTCCCTCGATTTCTTCCAACTAAAACAATGGGAAGTGAAAGGCATCCAAGAGTTTCCCTACCAGTGTGTTCCAGGTTTTCAAAATCTGAGTTTTAAATTCATATATGTGTACATTCAGCTTACGCGTATGCCCAAATTAGATCCTTCGACTGAACAAAACTATCACATCCAAACTAGCAGTTGAAGATTTTGAAAAGCCAACAAATTAAAGCTAGAGTTTATTGATTTTTGACAGTTTTGTAGATCCCAAATAGTGCAGCTTTGAAAAAAAAGTATTTTCAATTAGATAGAAGTTATGGATATGACTCTTTCTTTTAGGAATTGCTCTGCAGTTTTTGACCAAAGTCTTTCAGTCCATGGTGAAGGAAAAGGATTTCAGTTGTTTGAGCTCTGCTCTTAGAAAGGCTGAGTTGGAGAACAAACTATTGGTAAATAAATTCAATATGATAGGAGTTTGATCATGAGGGATTGTTCACTGGGATTGGAGGGACTGGACCTCTGTAAAGGAGATATGTCCAGGATTGAACTCTGTTGTAAATGAGAATTATGAAAACTGCGAAAATTTGCAAAAAATGGCTTAGGAGATGTCAGAGGGACCCAACGACAACTGCAAATTTTACGAAAATTACGAGAACTGCGAAAATTTGCAAGATCTCAGAGGGACCCAACGAGAATTACAAGAATTATGAAAACTACATAAATTTGCAAAGGTACCAAGAATGGCTTAGAGATGTCAGAGGGATGAACTGAGAACTGCAAATTTTACGAAAATTATGAGAACTGCGAAAATTCGCAAGATCTCAGAGGGACCCAGCGAGAATTACGAAAAGCTCGACAATTCACAAAGGTACCAAGAATGGCTTAGGAGATGTCAGAGGGACCCAATGAGAACTGCGAATTTTACAAAAATTATGAGAATTATGAGAACTGCGAGAATTCGCAAGATCTCAGAGGGTCCCAATGAGAATTACGAGAATTACGAAAACTGCGAATATTCGCAAAGGTAGCAAGGATGGCTTATGAGACGTCAGGGGGGCCCAACAAGAACTGCAAATTTTACGAAAATTATGAGTCAGAATTACGAGAACTGCAAAAATTTGCAAGATCCTAGAGGGACCCAACGAGAATTACGAGAATTAAGAAAACTGTGAAAATTCACAAAGGTTCCAAGAAATACCTTAGGGTGAACTGCTTAAGAACCAAGGGTTACAACTGGAGAAATAACACCATCAATATGATGAGAATACAAGTATTTCTGGAATGATTACTTTGTAACAGCTTGTTTCGGCTATAATTTCACCTATCACAAACTGCAAAAGTCTCTGGGTTAGTTTAAATTTGTTTCATTTTATGACTGGATTAAACTTTAGAATACCCATCCCCTTATTTGCATGTCATTGAATAACAATATTATTCCTTTTGTTTTCATATGCCTCATTCTTCAAAACATTAAGAGATAAGAGATATGTGAATGAGGGGATGGGTATTCCAAAGTTGCTCCCGTGATTGTTTGGCTGTAAGAACTAATCATTCAAGAAATGACCACTGTTTATGTCTTAGTATTTGAGTTGCCATGAAATGCAGCTTGTCAATATAAATTATGTAGGCTTAATAAGGGTATATGCCATAATATGTATCTGAGAGCCTTAATAATTAAAAGTGAGGGGTGCAAAGACAACAACAAATCAACAACAGATAAGAAACCAGACAAAAACAGCATATGCTTACGTTATTTTCTTCGTTCCTTGTATCGTAGCCACCACAGCCAATAACTTGTTGCCAGTGCTCTTTTGTTTGATAATCATTTCATGTTCACAAATTGCTGTAGACATAGTGTTGAACAAAACTACCGACGTAAATTGACATGCTTGGACTCAAAGCCCTGCCAGTCAGTAGAAAAAAGCATACTTGAATTTTGAAAAGTACTGGTAGAGATGACCTTCACATTTCCAGACTGAAAAAAGTATGGGTAGTAGAGAATTTCTCAGCTTCCAACTTGTCGACGAGGAATTGAACATTAAGCCAACATATAGCAGTGATGAAACATATAGTGAGCTTGTTTCCCGTTATGCTCCCCAAAAACTATCACAAGGGAGTGTGAACTTGTTTCCTGCTCTTTTCGATGGCTTTTGTTGCCCTACAAACGGCTACATTTTGCTAGTGATGAGTAATTAGTGTACTGAAAACTTCCGTTTGATAAATTTGCCAGGCTGCTACCAGGCACTATGCATGTGAGAAAGACTCAGACAAAACAGTTTTCTCTTCAATTCACCCCACGTCCACCCACAGAGAGCTTAGTCAAACATTCATATTTGCGTGACCGAACCGGCGAAACTTTGAGTGAATGTGAATTTTACAAATCTGTCAAGCTGCGAAGCCATGAACAAAGACTGAAAAAATCGCAACACAGTGCAAAAAATCATTGAGGCTGTGAAATTTTGCAAATTTTTTAAATGTTGTTTGTCTGGAGCAAAAATTCGCAAAAAATGTAAAATTTGTTAATCTCGCTATTTTAGAATGAAAACTCGTAACATGAAAAATCGTAAAATTTTGAACTGATGCGAAAAATTGTAAAATTCATTGCAGAGTTCAATCCTGGACATAAGTGCTGTAAAGTGGACACCTTTATGGGACAGAGGTCCCTCAAGGACTGACACTGGGACCTATTTAATGTTTGACACCTTTGCAAGATTGACACCTCTGTAAGACTGACACTTCCTTAAGACTGACACCTTTCTAAGATGTACATGTACTCCCTCTAAGGCAGGAACGTCATGCTAGCCCACATGTAAGGCAGTAATAACATTACAATCCTATATGAATATATACACCAATTGATTAATGCACCTGCCGCCACTAACACACACTTTCCTTCACTTGTACTCACTTTCTTCATTTGTACTCACTTTCCTTCACTTGTACTCACTTACCTTCACATTAGTGCCTTACATGTGGGCTAGCATGACGTTCTTGCCCTATATGTGGGCTACCGTGACGTTCTGGCCCCCTCTAAGATGGATACCTCCCTTAAATGCACATGTACACCTCTCTGTGATTGATACCCTCTCTAAGAATGATACTTGTCTTTGATAGACACCTCTGCGATGGACACTTAGAGCTCTTAGACGTTTGTCCACAGCCTTCAGCTATCTGCAGCTAAAGCACTTTTTTCTTTCCCTTTTGTGTTTTTGTGCAGCAATTCTTTCCTCCCAACAAGCAAACTCAGGAAATGTTTGAGAAGCATTTCAATGCTCATGGACTGGAGAAACTTGTTGAATTTCAGGTGAGGATGGAAGAAAGAATGTTACTCTAAACACTAGTGTACAAGCTGTGCTTTTGTACCCAAAAATCTTCTTTGTAATTGGTGGCACAGCTTATCTGAAGAACTTTTGGAAATGTCCCATAAATTTCTATAACTGCACTGGTCTAGAAAATGTAAAATCCATCTTCATTCATTGCCAATGATTAACACGGCATGAAGCTATAAGGGAATGAGAACTAGTCTCTGTGTCTGCAAGTTTTGGTGGCAGCAATTTAACAACAAGGTGGACTCCTTAATATTTACCTAAAATTATTAACACGTATGTTGGCATTTAATTTTAGAAAGCCCAACAAGCAGTAGGCACTCGACGAGCTTTTCAGCAGCAACTGAAGGAGATGCTTGACAATGATACACCTGTCAAAGAAGTAGGTTAACCCTTAAAGCCTCAATAATGACAAGCATAGATCTAATTTCTCCTTACAGTATTGGTCGTTACTTTTCAATGATCAAACACACAGGTCATGGGAGTAAATTAAGGAAATGATCACCAAAGACAAAATCTCTTGATGTGTAAACTCTCCTAGTACCATAACACGTGTACTGAGATCAGTAAGGAGAACATATATCTTGATCTTGGGGGGCTTGAGGTGCAGTTTGGTTAAACTTGAAGGTGCCATTTTTTTTGCCTTTTCCTTTTGTGAATTTTACAGTCAAACTTGGCAAATGACAGTTCTTTAACTGAGCAATGTTACATTTGAAAATAGTGCAACCAGTACTGCAGTTGGTTGAAGACATAATTATATGGATCTTTTTATTCCTAACAAACACTTACCCCATACAATATATGGCATCTGATCTCTTTGTTCATGGGGGAATTTTTTTGAAATCTTGAGATAAGGAGTTTCAAAAGCAAAATTATCTCTGGTAAGACCTCCCCCCCGCCCCTTAACCCTATTTCAGTAGTGATGATTGTATGTGTCTGTTTTTCAGAGCACAGCTTTTTAAATTGTTGTAATTACCATTTTGTGGTCTTCCATTTCTTTCACAGATGATATCCACTTGCAAGGAAGAAATGAAAAGATCTGAACTTCCTGAAGATGATGTGGTGTTTCTGGTAAGAAAAATTATAAGGATATGCATTTTTATGTTGTGCAACTAATATTTAAAATAAGTTAAATGCAGTCTACATGTATAGAAGCTAACAACAAAGAGCGCGTATTGGCCTTTGCATGTGTGTGTGTTTTCTTCTTCCTGGGCATGCGATGTTCCAGTTTAGTGCCCGGGGGGGGGGGGGGGGGGGGGTTGGGTACTCCCTTTAATGGCCTATACGGGGAGGCTCTGTCTGAAAGGGGTACCTTTTTCAGGCTTCAAGTACATAAAAGGGTAAGGATTTTACAAGCTGAAGTATATGAAAGGGTAGGGAAATCTGTTATTTAGGTATCTAAAAGGGCCCTTAATTTTCAAGTAGATAATAATAATAATAATAATAATAGTAATAATAATAATAGGGGTTGGCCACCGAGGCAGAGCCTCTCCATATAAAACTTTGTTGAGTGCCCCCCCCCCCCCTGGGGTTTAGTGTAGTGTGTTTGTCTGGCATGGGGCTCATGACTGGGTTGTAGGGATTGCCAGCATTGGGGCTTATGCTTGTGTTGCAGGGATTGTGGGCCAGGAAAGTGGTACTTAGTCTAGGGGGTCCCTGGACACCAGTCGTTGAGAAAAAGGATAAAGTTGCACTCAGACCAAGGAGGCCCACGCAGCCGGAGCTTCTCCCAGTTTCCATAGCATGAAGCAACTGAGAGTATTGCTTCTCCTCCCGGACGGGATGCTAGTCCATCACAGAGTTACCGCAGCAGTATGTTGGCGGTACCCATTTATTTGCCTGGGTGAAGAAAGGCAATGTGGGGTAAAGTTTCTTGTCTAAGGAAACAACACGATGGCAAAGACTGGGAGTTGAACCACCGACCTTCAGATCTGAAGTCCAACGGGCTAACCACTACACCACTGCACCCCCACACACCAGTTGTTAGTCATAAACGCTAACCACTACATCACCGCGCCTCCACACATCAGTTGTTAATGACAAAGTAACAAACATGTCAACTTTTTACTTAAGGTGTGGAAAGGTTTGATGAGAGCTGTTGAGTGGAATAAGAAGGAAGAACTGTTGCAAGAGCAGGCTTTGAAACATCTCAAGGTATGTTGAAAAGAATTGTTAACTCAAACCCTGTTTAACTTAAACCTCCATACTTTGCCCTCACCATCCCCAACTTTGCAGTTTTTTCTTATTGGTTTCCTATGTTCTACCTGCAAAAGAGAGGATACACCCTTTTTTTATAAGAACCATCTTTGTAGGAACATTGAGGCTGAGATTTGCCCCCAAATTTAAGAAAATGCATGGACTGAGATAAGAACATCCTCAGGCTCAGCGAAATTTTAGGCCTTCTTATAAAAAAAGAGTGTATTCCACCTCCTTTCCTGATGTTCTCATTCTGTTTCCTACCTTTTTAATGTGAAACTGAATCCCACATTCCGGCAAACTTTTGTTTACCGGGCTGTCTAGGACAACTCTTTACCCCTTAGGCCCTGACAGTAACTTGTTCAAACAATCAAGTGTTGAGAGTAAAGAAAGTGATCGCCAAGGGCAAGATGTCTTGATATTTAGACAACTAGTTCCGTAAGAAATGTATAGAGAATAGTAAGGAGAATATGCATTTTTATATCAGGGCTTACTTTCCTTAGTCACCCGGTTTTCCATCATCCAGCACAGCGTCCACTGCGGTTCCTATTATCATTGGACTTCCGGTGTTTGTATTTCCACGCCGCAGGAAACAAAATGACACTTTCACATGACCTTCCAATTGTGTTACTCTGTGTTGTGCCATGTTGATATTTTAAGAGACATGTTACGTCACTTGTGGGATCTTTTTTTTTAGGTAGACCTCAATTCAGTGCACGTGCAATGGCTCAGTTGTAGAGCTGTGCGGTAGAGCTGTGTTAGGCACTCTTGATTGATAGAATCTATCATTTGCAAATCCATAGCCCAGCCAAGCTAAGTACCACCACATGCACCCGAGATAAACCTTTAGGACTTCAAATTTTGACGTGTAGTTTTTTAAAGATTTATGTTGCTTACTATTTTGTTTATGTTGTTATTTTTGTAGGTTTATGCTCCTCTTTTGGCAGCTTTTACTTCTCAAGCGAAGTCTGAGATAAACCTTTTGGTGAAAGTCCAGGTAAATCAAAGAATTACAGTTGTGTATGTAGTAAACCGTAGTTTATCATGGAAATGTTCAAATGCGCTGTTTACCGTAATAATCTAAAACTATCTTGATTATCAGATTTACTGTCAGATTTAGAAGAAACAAAAGCCTTGAAATGGCGATTTCCCTAGCAATGTGTATCTTCAAGATTAAATGGATCGATGGCTTAGATAGATAGATAGATAGATAGATAGATAGATAGATAGATAGCTAGCTAGCTATCTATCCTAATAAAGCTATCTATCTATATAGATATCTATCTATATAGCTATAGATAGATAGATATATATATCTATCTATATAGCTATCTATCTATCTATATAGATAGATAGATAGATAGATAGATAGCTAGCTAACTAGCTAGCTAGCTAGCTAGCTATCTATCTATCTAGATAGATAGATAGATAGATAGATAGATAGATATCTATCTATCTAGATAGATAGATAGATAGATAGATAGATAGATAGATAGATAGATAGATAGATAGATAGATAGCTAGCTAGCTTTATTAGGAATTCAAAAACTCATTAATAATTCATTAAGAAAATACAAAGGAAATTAATGTTAAATGAGTGTCTTTATATCTGATAAAGACACGGCTAAATTTTATGTCCAAATTTCATGGCCAATTTAACCCAAAATCTAAGTATCAGTGCAAGAATGAAAAGATCTACATCAGAGGTTTTTGAAGCCGTTCAATAAACTCACAGTTCGCGCTTTATCAAGTGTAAAAAACTCGGCTTTGCCTCGTGTTTAATAATTAATAATAATAATAATAATTTAGAACTTATATAGCACATTTTCTATGTGAATATAATCAAATGCACTTTACAAGCAGATGGAATTGGAATTTGGTAATGTTGGTTTTTATTTTAAACTTGGTTTTTGTTTTAAACTTGATAAAGCACTCCTGCTCGTTTATTAAACATTATGAAACATCATTGCAGCCCCCGGGCCGGCTGAAATGTGACCTACTTTACATATACATAACATTGAACGTAAAAGTCAAATAAAATAGCTAGGTGTCTATATTGATCAAAGTTTACACTGGGGACCCCAGATCCAACACATTAACGACGAGCTAGTGAAAAATGTAGGTATCATTAATAAATTGAGATATTATGTAGATCTTCGTACCTTAAGGCAGTTGTATTTCTCCTTCATTTATCCATATTTAACTTTGGTATTACAAGCTGGGGCAGCGCTTGTAAGACCAGGTTACGTAAGATTCAAACTAAACAGAATAAATGTGTTCGTAGCATGTTCTTTGCTTATAGCAGGGACAATGCTATACCATACTTCAATCTTTTAGAAATTCTTACATTGGAAAACATTTACAAATTTAAAGTAGCCCTTTTCACACATAAAAATTACTGCATGTAATAACGTAACAAACGTCCCTATGATATTCAAAGGAACCCTTACCCCAGCCTCTGAGGTTCATAGTTACAACACCAGATTTGTGTCCAACCTTAATTTTCATCGGCCAAGGATAAGCAATAATTATGGAGCTGCCACTTTTGCTTTTGTTGGATCTAAAATCTGGGAAAACATTCCCTCTAAATTAAAGAAACTCCCTTATAATAACTTCTATAAGCATTATAAACTGTACCTTTTAAATACTCAATGAGTAATTTGATTTCTCTGCCCTCACTATCAATAATCATTTCTATCGTTTTTATATGAAATCGTAAATAAGACTTAATGCACTGTTAATTGTCCTTTTTCCGTTATATGTTACTTGTAGTTTTATGTAAATGTCTACGCCAGTTAGTTGTACGTGGCAGTGACCAATTCGAAGGCGTAAGCTCCTTTGGTCACTGCGCACATTTCACATTTCATGATTTATGTAATTTGTTGTTCTTATTGTTTTCTTACGTTTGTAATGTATTGTAATTTCTGTAGTAACCTTTTGGAATAGTGCAAAAAAATAAAAAATCTGAAATCTGAAATCTGAATCTATCGTCAATAAGATTTCCTCAAAAGTGGAGTCGTCAACCGATAAATCCATAAATCAGTATTTGACTAGTTAATAACTTGATGGCCCTACTGAATGCCAAACTACAGTCAAAACTCAGTGATACAACTCAAAAAAAACTTTAATGCTCACTTAAGTTAAAACTTTCTCTATATTTAAGAATCGACTGTTAATTATTTTCAGGAATACTGCTATGACAACATGTCCTTCTTGAAAGTATTTCAGAAGATTGTGATGCTCTTCTACAAAAGTAAGAATTGAGAGTGAATATAATATTTCGCCAGGGATCTTATATGCAGCTGTGACAGCGCTGAATAACGCAATGTGCATGTTTGGGTGGTCACGCAATGCTCCCTACGTGACGACCCAAACGTTGTGTTTTCGTCTATAAAGCGTGGGCACATCAGCAAATAACATGTCCTAGTTTCGAATCAAACGTTTTATGTTTCCTTCGTGAACTCTGACTGAAAGTGCGGCTTTCCGGGTAGGATACACAACCGTTAAATTTCTGTTGTGGTGCGCAAGGGAGTACGTAGTATATTACAGTAGAACCCCGGTAACTCAAACTCTGAAGGGAAACGAAAAACAGTTCGAGTTAGCGGGGGTTCGAGTCATCGGGGTCGATTGAATATTCAATTTGCCATGTTAATAATTGATAGTTAACTGATTTCAGTTCCAGCACTTCAGTTTACAGTACAGTGCAGATTAAACTAATCTCGTCAGAAACTGTAACACGATTATGCATTTTTACGATAATACAATCATAAGTTCGGGAAATGACTGTCAAATACGTAATCTGTTCGTTGCACTAAAAAATCAAATTGCTGTAGAGTTAGTTTTAGTGTTTCAATCCATTACACGACAAGGAGAGCTAATGGGCTATTTCAATGGACCCCTCAATAAGCATCCGTGGTGAGTTGCAAGAACCAGAATTCGAGTTATCGGGGTAAATTTTGATAAAGGGACACGAAATTTAGTTCGAGTTAGCGGGAAATTCGAGTTATCCGAGTTCGAGTTAACCGAGTAAAAATGACTGAAAAGTGGGGTCAAATCCAAGGGAAATGGGACTTAGTTCGAGTTAGCGGGGGAATTCGAGTTATCCGAGTTCGAGTTACCCGGGTTCTACTGTATTTGCATGTCTTTTCCGTGGATTAATTTTCGCGAAAGTAGAAGATATTGGTATCAAGGTATGATCTTTCTAATGAAAATGACGACGACCATCGCAGTTAAAGATATCAAGTTAAGGACGTTCACGCGAAAAACTTCTACTTCACAGATTTTTTTAATAGTTTGGCTACAGTCAATAATGAGTTACGTCAGAAATGTAAAAAAAATTGGGGGGGTCACCGACTTCGTTTACGAAATAAAGCGCGTGGAAAACTACCCCAATTTGACACATCAGTCCTCATAACTCGACATGGCCTTGGTGCTTGTTAGTTAAAAATGATTCGCTGTAGACCCACTTTCCTAGTCAAATTTTATTTAAGTGGGTCTGTCAAGTAAACAATTTGAACCGGTGTCATCCTTTTAGTTAAACTCAGCTTCTAAGATGGACTTTTACGAACTCCGTGCAGCTACAATAATAGCAAAATTTGATGATGCGAGGGCAGAAAAGTTGAAAAAATCAAACTTGCACAATACAGATTTTCTGTAATTTTTCACAAAACGTAGATAATCGATAAAGAAAGTGATCTATCAAAAGAAAATATGGGGTCACCGAACATTTAAGAGAGTTAAACCCATGCATAGATATTAAAGTGCCCACTAGCGCTGTATATCTCCACATTTCTTCAACAGCGCGTGCGCTCAATGCATGACGTGGCTTGACATCGCGAAGTGGATTGCGTGCGCAGTAAGGATGCGCAGAAACAATTAGCGCGAACGTCCTTAAGCAGTCGATAAAAGAACAACCTGAAGAAATTCAGGCTTGAACGGGATTCGAACTTCTCACCTCTGCGACATCTTTAACTACGATATTTGTCGTCATTTTATTATTTCATCCGCAGTGCACATATATGATTAGTTCATGTATTGACTCTCATATGATCTTTCTCTTTTATCACTTTAGCTGATGTTCTAGGTGAGGACACCATTATTAAGTGGTACAAAGGAGCTTATTCCCCCAAAGGGAAAAATGTTTTCCTAGATCAGATGAAGAAAATGGTGGAATGGCTACAGAGTGCCGAAGAGGGTAAGATTGTACTGATGTAGTTTCATGGTTAAGTCCCCCGCAAACGAGGAGGCATTGTTGCAGAAACATGTTTCCCTGAATATTTCCAGTTTATGCATACACGAAGCATTTGTTGCTGAAACATTTCTTCCTTCCGGAGAAACATAAAATGTTTCTGATTTCTGATTGTTTTCAGAAACGCCTCGTTTCCGCAGCAAATGTTTCCCGCTTTGCGCGCCGAGGAAGTAATGTTAGGGAACTTAAGGACGTTCGCGCGAAAAACTTCTATAATACAGATTTTTTTCATACTTTGGCTGCAGTCAGATAATGAGTTACCTATGGCAGAAATGGAAAAAAATTGGGGGGCCACCGACTTCGTTTTCGAAATAAAGCGCGTCAAAAACTACCCCAATTTTGACAAATCGGCCCTCGTAACTCGACATGGCCACAGTGCTTGTTAGTTGAAAAATATTAAAAATGATTCGCTGTAGACCCACTTTCTTAGTCAAATTTTACGTAAGTGGGTCTGTTAAGTAAATAATTTGAACCGGTGTCATCCTTTTAGTTAAATTCAACCTCTAAGATCGACTTTAACGAACACCGTGCAGCTTCAATAATAGAATTCGATGATGCGAGGGCAGAAAAGATGAAAAAAAATCAAACTTCCACAATACAGATTGTCTTTAATTTTTCACAAAACGTAGAAAATCGGCAAAGAAAGTGATCTATCAAAAGAAAATATGGGGTCACCGAACATTTAAGAGAATTAAACCCGTGCATAGATATTAAAGTGCCCACTAGCGCTATATATCTCCACATTTCTTCAACAGCGCGCGCGCTTAATGCATGACGTGGCATGACATCACGAAGTGAATTGCGTGCGCAGTAAGGATGCGCAGAAACAATTGGCGCGAACGTCCTTAAGCGAACACGACGGCGACGGCTGACGAGAACGTCACAAAACAAAAGGGTTAATTAGCAAAACAATGACTCTGCACGTGCGATACAGATTATATTTCACAGACTCCGTTCGAAATATATGAGACAACAAATGGTAGGAATTCCCCAGTTAGTGCTTCAAACCACTTTTTAACGCATAGAAGGGGTAGATCCCCCATAAAAGCAAAAGGGGCCTGGGTATACCCACAGGGCCCTGGGACCTAGGTCTCGTGGTCCCGTGATGCTTCGGTGGCTTTTTTCCTTGTGCTTCAAACCATTGGGTAAGTATTCTGATTTTGTCCTGCCTTTTTGCTAATTCTTTACCTTTTGCAGGCTATTCCTCTGTGTTTTTGCACAGTAGGTTTCTTTCTAGCGATATTTTCTCGCTCTTCAGGTATTTTCATTCGCTGAACATGTCCAGCAGAAAGCACAAGTCCCGAAAAAGGACTCGCTCCCGGTCGCCATCTTCGCGCCAAAACTCCGTCTCGTCACACGACGGACAAAGTGAAAGTTCTCCGCCAAAACGGCGCAGGGACCTAGAAGAAGATACTCTTCAGAGGATTTTGCACTCGATTGAGAGTCTTTCTGGGCGATTAGACTCACTGGAATCCCGCTCAAATCAGCTGGAATCTGCTACGAACACGGACATTGATGCCTTGTCGCTAATGGCTGATGACACGCCAAGCTTGATGGAGATAAACGTTCCTTTGACGACCAATAAGTCTCTTGAGACTTCTTCATCGCCCATTAGGGCGCCAATAGAGTCTATTGAGGCACCAATAGAGCCTATTGAGGCACCCGTAGAGCCTATTAAGGCACCCGTAGAGCCTGTTAAGGCACCAAAGGATTCAAGTAAGACTGCCGACGAAGCAGCGAGCCCTGATCATGGTCTGTTTGACCCTGTTGCTCAGTCAACCTCCTGGAAGCCATCATCTTCATTCTCCAAATTTTTGGAGTCTAATTTCCGGAGGAAATTAACGTATCAACAATCGCTCGTTATCCTGGAGGACTGGGCCACTCCTGAGGTGGATTCTTTATCCGCCCCAAAACTGGATCAACAGTTATTGAATCAAGTTCCCAGTAAACTGAAAAGGTATGTCCAAGAGAGAGACAAAGAAATGTTCACGCTTCAGCGTGCCCTCTTAAATTCCACTGCTCCACTTTGTGGTCTTCATGACTGCATCGAAAATGGTTCAGCACCATCTTATGAGGAAATCAAATTAGCCCTGGAACAAGCCCTTTGCCTTTTAGGCTCAGCAAATACCCATCTATCGATTTTGCGACGACAGAGAGTCCTTGCATCAACAAATATGTCGAGGATAAACCTCGCAGAATTACCTCTACCAAATGCCAAGTCTTGGCTTTTTGGAGATGATTTTCCCTCATTAGCCTCAAAGCAGGCTGAATTGTCTAGAGGCCTCACAAAAAATTTGGCATAAAATACAACCAAACCCTTTCCTAGGCGTGGTACTAAGCATCGAGGAGACACCTTCTCCAAATATCAATCTTCTGGGTATTCAAACACCTCTAGATTTCAGTCAAATTACCAGGGAACCCGTTCAAAAAACGGCCCCTTTCGTCCCCATTCCCAGAAGGGACGTCAGCAAGACTCTCAGAGTGCCTAGCCACTTGGAGAACCCTAACATCGGACCCACAGATCCTTTCAATTGTGTCAGGGTACAAGATAACTTTTTTCAAAACTCCTTTCCAAAAGTTTCCTTGGCTTACCCAATCATCGGGTCAGGAGGCACTTCTAATTTCACAGGAAGTCAATGAGTTGTTGCAGAAAGGGGCCATAGAGAGAACCCCCTTTTCAAGAGACGGCTTTTACAGCCACCTTTTTCTTGTACCCAAAAAGGATGGACCTATGCGTCCGGTGATAGATCTAAGTTATCTGAACAGGTTCATTTTAAACGAGCATTTCCAGATGGAAAATCTCAGTTGCCTAAAAACGTTGCTTTTGAAAGGAGATTTTATGACAAATATAGATTTAAAGGACGCTTACCTGTCAGTTCCCGTCCACCAGTCATCCCAAAATTTTCTTCGGTTTATTTGGGAGGACACTTGTTACCAGTTCAAAGCCCTCCCATTCGGCCTGTGTTCAGCCCCCAGAATTTTTACAAAACTAATGAAGCCAATCGCAGCATTCCTAAGGAGAAAGTCAATACGAGTCCTTATTTACCTGGACGACTTCCTTCTCTTAGCTGCTACAAAGGAGGAAGCTGTGAAAAACACCCATCTGTTAATAACTCTCCTTCAGTCCCTAGGATTTATAATAAACTTCAAGAAGTCATCCCTGACTCCCTCTCAGGTTATCACCTTTCTGGGTTTCAAAATAGACTCAACGTCCATGATGCTGTCACTCCCAGCAGAAAAGATCAACAAAATCCTAGACTGTGCTCACCGTCTACTAGCTCCTCAAAGCATCACTCTACGAAACCTAGCAAGCTTAATTGGTTTACTCGAGGCCTCTCGGCCAGCCATTTGGCGGGCACCACTCCATTTCCGCCACCTGCAATGCGACCTCATATGGGGCCTACAAATGAACCGAGAGTCTTGCGACGCCCTAATTACTCTGTCAACAAGTGCCAGAGGAGAACTCGCCTGGTGGTTGGAAAACACCCGCAGTGCAAACGTCAGCCCTGTACACCTGCCTCCTCCAGATATGTTAATCACGACCGACGCCTCCATGAAAGGCTGGGGTGCGGTTCATCACTCTCTCGAGACCAATGGCAGATGGTCACAACAGGAGTCTCTCCAACACATCAATTACCTGGAGCTGAAAGCAGCCTTCCTGGCCTTAAAAACTTTTCTCAAAGACAGGTCTCACGTAACCGTATCTCTGCAAATAGACAACACAACCGCCATCGCCTATATCAACAACAAAGGGGGTACACATTCCCTCCAACTCCTGACCCTTGCCCTGGAATTGTGGGATTGGTGCCAGGCAAGAGACATCTTTGTGATAGCTTCTCACATCCCAGGAAGAGACAACGTCTCTGCAGACAAGGAGTCGAGAGAATTCAGGGACATGAGCGAGTGGAAGTTAGACCCATCCATCATCCAGCCCTTCCTATCACATTGTCAGACCGACCTGTTCGTGAGTCGCCTAACAAACCAACTGAAGGATTACATCAGTTGGAGACCCGACCCAGGAGCCATCCACACAGACGCCTTCACGATAACTTGGGCTCCTCTGCAAGGCTACGCCTTTCCTCCATTCAACTTGATAACTCTGGAGAAGGTAATGATAGAACAAACAGAGATAATTCTAGTCGCCCC